>QEPC01015683.1:478080-521824 GCA_003113815.1 Sphenodon punctatus
GCGGAACCGCGGAATGAAACCGCGGAATGAAAGCCTCTGCCATGCCGTTCCACTAATTGCGGAAACACTGTTTCCGCCGGAAATAGCTACCGCTGCGATATTCCGCTACAGCCCTACACTCACATGACTGCGCGGGGATCCGCAGGGTATTGGATTGGGGCAATTGTCTTGAAGCAAATGCATTGCCTTGTTTTTAATGTGGAATTCTTTTTGAGCCCAACACACGTCTAGCTGCGTCCTACCTTGTTCAAGTGTGCAGTTCTACGCTCGGCATGCTGGGACACTTCCTGGTACTGTCGCAGTGGGGTCATTAAGTTATCCATCAGTTCCTGTGCCTGGCATGGGTCTTGTTCAACGACATCCTGAACTTCTGCATCCAGCTCATTCATCTTGTAATGCCAAAGGTCTAGCAAATCCCAAATCCTCTGCACATGGGAACATGGCGAAGGAAACGTTCATATAAGAAAGGTCAGAATGGATTGTGATGGTATAAAAGCAGTGGTGGTTATAAGGATATGGGCCAGCCAGAGGCAGGACATGGAACACTGCTGTGAACAACAAGAGAAGGGACACAACTGCCCAATTCCAAGCTCCACTTTGGCTGTAATGGGGAAATTTCCAAAATGGCTGTAGCCTTGTCGACTTACGCAACAAAAATGGTTTTGCATGGATTTGCTAGTGCAGGAAAACCCTTCACACAACAACCGGCCCAGGGGGGGAACTTGGAACAAGCTGGTCCAATATGCTTTTCCTCTGGCTCAGGATGTCATACATATTTTGCTATTACTATTTGCAAATACTCATCCAGTAGATGCCTTTCAGCTCGTCCCTTCTAACAGGTGCAAAAATGGAAAGGTCCCTTGCCACTCTCTTCGGAACTGGAATTCTTTTTCAGAGGGAGAAATCTAGGGACATTACCTTTTGAATCTCTTTGGCTTTTGTGATGTTTTCGCTCTTCTGATGTAACATCTTTTCAACAGCTTGAAGACCTTTGTTAATTTCCTCCACTTTTCTGTTCATCACGTAGAGAGGCGAGCTCTGCAGTATTTCAGTGCTGACCTGCGGAAGTCAAGGGAAAAGCAATGCAGGCGAAAACAGTAAGTTTGCTGGTTGACACTGCCTCACAAAAAAGGAGAAAGGTTTGAAATCCTTTTAGCGTTTCCTTGATGTGTCATGTAAGAATTTAAAATGGAAGAATTAGGTTTGCAGTGTGGAATGTTGACACTGATACGATCTAGACCAGTGGATCTCAAACTGGTTTTTTGTTTTTGTTTTAAGCATATGAAAGGGTTAGTCACAAGCTGCAGCGGGTTTAAAGTATGTCTAGTCCAAAACATTGAACTCAAAAACATAGGTTTAACCAGTGCACCAACACCATCATACCTGCTTTTCATGTCAGTGGCCGCTTTTTCACATTGGCGGAGGGTGGAGGGACTTTTGCGAGGGCAATGGCGTCTCCTGTGCATTCTCACAGGAATTAGTGCACGTAGGAATGCACTATTCTGCTTTTCTCCTGAAAGAGCTACATCGGGGGACCTGGTCATATGCGAGTGTTCTTGCGGGAGGAAACCGAAATAGCACATTCCTATGTGCACTAATTCCCATGAGAATGCAACTGCGATTGCTCTCACGGAAGTCTCCCTCCCCGCCCCCGCCCGTAACCTGAGAAAGCAGCCAGCGTGTCTGCACCATAGAGTTACTCAGTAGTGGCCATGCTTTTAAAGCAGGGGAGAGAATGTGGCAACATTTAAAAAGTGTGATTTCAGTCTCTCCTGTAAGAAATTGAGAAGTGGGAGAAAGGGCTTCTGGATGCAGCCTGACTCTTAGCTCCTCCCACTGAAAAACTCAAACCTGAGCAATCATCACTTGGAGCTGACAAATATCAACTTTTATCAAGTTAAATTGTATTATTTCACAGATTCATTACCACCCTGCCCCCCCCCCACCAAAACAAAACAGCAGAATCCCTTCTCTGACTGAAACAGAATAACCTCTTATTAACCTTCACTTGAGTGCTAATTATCTCACAGCAGAATCCCACTGCAATAAGAAAGAGAAGTCTAAGGTACCCTCATCTCTCTGCTTATAGTGTAAAAAATAAATGCCAAGGGAGATCTACACAAGCGAATCACAAATAAATCTGGAACACAATGAATAAACGTTCTTGGGCTCTTGCAGTGAAAGAACCCTAACTTAAATTGTGTTTAAGAATATATATGACCCCGCAGCGGTTACACCAAATAAACACGACCTACCCAAATTTATGCTGGAGCGGATGCAGGGAGGAAGGCTCCTACCTGCATTGTTGGTGAGGGTGCCAGAAGGTTAATACATTTTGGCAACAGATATGGCCATTTATGAATCAGGTGGCTGGAGTAGAAGTGCCTTTCTCAGTGGAGTTGGCTCTGCTGGGTCTATTTCCTGAGATAGGGATAATCAAGCATCGACAAGATGCTTGCCACCAAATAAGATTGGCGGCTATATATCCGATATCATGCTCCTAACAAAATGGCTAAACCGCTTGGTTTACAATAACCTTAACCATGGAGCGCATCATGGCGGATCTGTCTGATAGGATGGAAGATTTCTATTTAATATGGAACCCGTGTTGGGAGAGAATTACATCCCTGAGACAGGCTGGGAAAAAACAACCCAGGATATGCCTGACAGACATTTAAAAGACTTAAACCAGATCGGAAGTCAGAGGACAAGAACCAAAGACACACCATTGACACAGAAAGAATAACGGAGCTTGGAAAAAGGCACGGTCTATTGAAATGGACTTAAGAACTCATATGTATGGTGTGATAGAAATGTGAGTTAGTTTTGTTGAAGTTGATTGTTTTTTCATTGTAAAGTGACAAGGAGCACTTCAATAAGCTTTTGTATGGCCAAGACGTAAGCAAAATGTACAAATGAAGTGAAGCATAAATAAATACACTTTTAGTAAAAATAATAATAATTATTATTATTATAATAAATATAATACATAAATGCCAGGTCTCAAGCTTGCCCTTGAAGTCCTACCCCTAATTTTGGAAGCAAGTCCTACCCCTAATTCAGAAGGGCTGCCACTTTCTCACAGTGACAAGAATTTTGTTAATTGAGAAGGACTATCCCCTGGCTTCTCAGGAAAGCGTACAGAATTATGCCATCAAGTACACTTTGGGGAGAGAAAAAAACCATCTCTAACACTCCATGTCAAATTTCTCAATGGCTCTAAATGTTCACAGAAACTTTTTGACTTGTCCATTTGTGTTCAACCCTATCAAACGTTTAATGGCTTTCACAGGATATGGAAAACAGAAAAACATTTGAGGCAAGGTTATAAGAGGCAGCAGTTCCAGAGGTAGAGGGTATTCTGATAGGTATACAGGAAACTTCTCAGTCTGCCTGACTCTTTTGTTTCTTCTTGTATTGTGATTAAAATAATTCATATCCCAGTTTGTTATTACTAATAACTGAATACATTCCTTCAGGAACCAGCAGGGTGCAGAGTTTGAGTGCAAGTACTGGGACTAGGAGGTAGCGAGAGGCCCCTGGTTCAAGAATTGCCTTAGCCAGAAACTCACTGGGTGACCTTGGAGCCACCACAGATTTGTCAGCCTAACCTACCTCACAGGGTTGTTGTGAGGATTACTAGTTGAGTTAATTAGTTAAATGTTAATTGTTAAAGTGAATAAGTTGAAATGTGAGTCACCCTGGCTCCTCAGGAAGGGTGGGATACAAGTTGAAATAAATAAATAAAATCTCTCTCCTCCCTCCCAACCTTCAAATGTCTCCTAAAAACTTCTCTCTTCCTTCAGGCTTTCCCTAGCTCCACACCCCCACAGATTGCTCTCTGATGCTCTGTGAGAATCCCTGTCTCTCCCTATGTTCCCCTTCTCTCTTGTCTCTCCTAGATTGTAAACCCCTTGGGGCAGGGGCCTGTCTTTAATTAACAATTGCAGTGTTAGGTACATTGCTGGTACCATCTAAATATTAATAATAATAATTATTAATTAGCAACTGGAACAGTAAGTTTAAAGGACAGGGAAATAACTTGTGCACTTAGCAGCAGTTCATAAGCTTTCACAAGGCAGGAAATGCAACAGGAATCAGCCTTTAAATCAATTAACATTTTCAAATGTATTGCAGCATTTATAAACTCCAAAAAAGCATGTATGAGAATGACCCAAACTGTTACCTTTTCCTCTAAGTTCTGTAAAGTTTTCTTGCAGTCTTCCAACTGGGATTCAATCTCTGCAGGAACTATTGTGTACATTTCAGAATACTTGATTCATAGTTTATCCATCATATCCTCAAGAGCTTGCTTCTCTCTCCTAACTGCACTCTGAATGTCCTAAAAACATTGAAGAATACTTTCAGTACTTCTGGGACACTTCAACTTACTAGGCAGGAACTACCATGCTCAGGATTTCAATAAGTAGCTTTTTACATCACAAAAAAACCCATCATTTGACTAGCCTATGCAAGCAGCTTAAACCTGAGAGATACTCACTTGTTTAGTCAGATGATGCTTTTCAATCTGTAAGAATTAATTAAACTTGATACCACTCCATGTCAGATCATTGTTCCCCAAACACTTACTGACAGATGTAATAATATTTTAAGCACATCAAATACCTCTCTGATTAATCTTTGTAGCGTGCCTGTTACAGAAATTGGACTTCTACTTGCAGAAGTGGTTTTTAACAGCTTAACCTCATTTCTGCACCATTATAATAACACAAAGGCCACTAAAAGCAACAGACTTGAAGCTGAAGTGTCTGCTTTCATGTAATTATATGCAACAGTGCAGCACAACTCCTTACGAAACAGTGGGTCCCAGTTCTGTGTGAAAAATGTCAGTTTTAAGAGATAAAAGAAACCTGAACAGCTGTCTCATGCTTCTGGCCTAGAAACAAAATCTGATCCTAGTCTTTGGGCAGAAATAAATGGAGAGAAAAAGTGTTTGTTTTAGAAAGGTTTATAGAATTTCTAACTGGAAAACCTTCCTTTCCCCTCAGCTGCCCTTTGTGGAGTAGGAAATGCTAACAATTTTATGAGAGACAGCGATCAATTCCTATAAGGCAAAGAGAGCTGTTTTTCCTAATGTCAGCGTTAGAATTTTTGGCAGCTGATTTTGGACTGTTCCCCCTTAAATACAAACCTTCCTTTTGGAATCCTGTCCTAGCCAAGAACGCTGCACAGAAAGACTGAACAAATAAATGAAATAAAAGTTTTCTTTCCCGCTGGGCTACGACAACAGGATCCAATTACAAAAATCATAAAACCTTTGTACCTCTAATATGCCACAGAAAAGCTTATTGTAACAGCGCCTCCACTGAGGCTGTGCCAGCATTTATCATCCTTTATAGGAACTTGGATTGCCTAGGACAGAGGCAAAAAGTGCACCGACTTCTAATACACAGAAAAATCATTCTGCAAAATGGTTTTCATAGCTACCTGCATCTACACACACACACACACACACACACACACACACACACACACACACACACACACTTTTATTGTTGTTCTAAAATGGGGGTGCCCAAGATAATTGACTGGTCGATTGTGAGTGACATCCATGGGGATTCTGAGCTCGCTATGAAATTTACAGGGCTTAGTGTCCCACAATTATGAAACTCCCTTCCCTTGGAAATTCATCTAAGCCCGAGCCTGCTCATCTTCCAGAAGGAATGCAAGATCTTTTTGTCTGGCCAGGCATTTAGCAGGCAAGGCTAGGGTTGGGTGAGGGGGAATAGCAGAATGGGGTGGTTTTAGAGGCAATTTTAATATATTTTAAATGTATTTTTCTATATTTATTTACTTATTTATTACATGTTTATCCCGCCCTTCTCCGCAGACTCAAGGCAGCTAACATCATTAAAAATATAAAATACAATAAAATCTCCCCCAAACTCAATACATTAAACCCCCCCCAAAGTCCAACTTCATCCCAACCGCCCTACCCAACGTACAACCTATCAACCCCCCTCCTCACCCAACCATATCCCTGCCTGCCAAACACCTGGCCAAACAGAAAGGAAGACAAACAGGCTCGGGCATAGGCAGACCTCCAAGGAGGAGTTCCATAATTGTGGGGCAGCCACTGAGAACGCCCCCCAGCATGCCCTGGTTGTAACAACTTCACGGGCAGTTCGCACGTACAAGAGGGCACCCTTGGCCCACCTCAGAGGCCACGACGGGACATAAAGGAAGAGGTGGTCTTTCCGATACCTGGGGCCCAAGCTGTTTAGGGCGTTATAGGTTAAAACCAGCACCCTGAATTGTGCCCGGAAAGCTATCGGCAGCCAGTGGAGACTGGAACACTGGTGTAACGTGCTTCCAGTGACCCATCCCCAACAGAAGGAGCTCTTGATAATCATGTACTGAGCACCCTAGGGATGGATTCAGATACTTAACATTAACTCCCACAAAACCAGACCACAGTCACCATGTTGGTTTGCTCTTCTAGCAAACGCCAGAAACATGGTGACTGTTCCCCATCCTTAACCCTACATCTGCCTATTTCTCTAAGGATGTTAACACACGGGAAGAGAGCCTGTTGGGGCCCGTAGTTACCCCCGGGGGCTCCCCACACAGCCAGTACTCGCGTTGAAAGCGTGTGGAGCACAACACATGAGCAGCCCCCGGCGTGGTTTCCGCAGGCACACGGGTAGCCACCACATGCCCCGCCCCCCTCGGTTTGGGTCGAGAAACCCAACCCATGGGCAGGACTCTTGGGTTCCTGCTGCCGAGTTCGCTGGCAGCTGGCACGTCTCTTCGCCTGTGGCTCCCTTTGCAAGCTCCAATTCCTCTTCTTTGGAGCTCTGGCTCCCTCAGATACACTCTCTCCTCTGTACGTTTTGCCACTGATTTCAGTGATGTCTGGATCACACCCACTCTCTGCATAAAGCCAGCCTTGTGCTGGGGAAGTCCTAGACGACTGCGCTGGGACTCCCTGGTTACCATAGCAAGGCCCCGTCCTGCTTGCAGCTCACCCTCCCCTCTCCCCATGGGCAGGAGCTCTGGGCCCAGCTGATCGCACTCATTCTCTTGGAGAGGTTTCTGCCCCAGGAGCAGTTGCTGGGGGTGCCTCCAGGCGGGCACTGTTGGGCTGTTAGGAGCTCGGCGATGAAGGCAGAGCAGAGTTTACTGTTGGGATGCAATCCCTTCCCCGTGTGAGGGGAACCTGGCGCCAACCCTTCTCCAGCTCGCCCTGTCTCCCCGACACTTGTTGCAGATCTGTGTCCTCCCTCGGTGGGGCAGGCTGCTCGGCTCACCCGGATGCCACCGACCTGGGGCAGGATGCGGTGAGCGACGGCTGAAGTGGATCTGCCAGGCAGCGCGCCGGGATTACCACACTGACCCACCAGGAGTACCACATGTTCCCGCTTTGCCTGCTTGGAGTGAGGATACAGAGTTGGGGGCAATGCCTGGTAATCCTTGGGCACACTGTCCCCACCCCCATCCCAAAGGCTAGTGCTGCCCGGGGAGTCAGGATGAGCCGCTTTCTAGATCTTGGTAAGCGCCTCCAGCAGCCCATCCTTCCAGACAAGCTGGGTTTGGGCAAGCCGGCTCTAGCCTGCCTCCCCCGGCCCCCCACCCCCAGAGCTGCCTCCTGACCCTGTGCTTGTAGTGAGACTCACTGGCCAGCTGCCTTGCAGTCCTGTGTCTAGGTGTGCGAGTCAGATCCATGGCTCCTGAATGCCACCACCCCGCCTGCGTGATGGGGAGCCAGACAAGCCTCTGCAGCCCTATCAGTACCCATCCCTTTCTGTCTCTCTTCCCCAGCCTCCCCTTACCTTTGATCCGGTCTCTCCAAGAAACCAGATCGGGGCCTCCCTGCACCAGGAGCAGCCTCTCCATAGGCAGGGATGCTCCCCCCCCTCCCCCGCCCTCCGCAGCAGAGCTGGAGTAATGCCACCTAGCTCTCACTGTTACCGGATGAGGAATGGACACCAGGGATCAAATGCTAAACATGATCCTCTCAGCCCATCCAGGGTGATGACACCCACCCCGAGCTACCCCAGCATCCAGTCAAAACTCCTTACAGCACCCTACCTCACACACCCATCTTAGCCTTGCACCTGGCACCCCCTGAGTTAACCCAGCCTGTCACACAGTCCCCAACCTGTGTCCATTCCAGATGTGGGGGAATCTCTTGCCCTCCTCTGATCTTTTGGTAGCACCTGTATAACCGGTCACTCAACACAGCTACAACTGAATTGTGCTGGAATTGCTGCTGGAGAGAGGCTGGAGACTAGAGTAGCAGTAGGGAGGGGCAGGGGCTTATCTGAAGGTAAAATATAGGTCTCTGGCTGGAGTTTGAGTAATGGACAGGCAAGATGAGTTCACAGGAGGTTCTAGGCTTAGAACAAAGAGATGTAGCCACCCAAACACAGCTTTCGGTAGGGGATGTTGGAAAAGGCCCTCAATTTAAATTCGGGACAGGGAAAATCAAAAGGAACTTTGACCATAAAGTGTCCCCCCCAAAAAATTAATACCAGCCCTCAAGGAGCTGTAAGGACTGTACCTAAGAGAGTACTCTCTTCCCCATTTATTGGTAAAAGGGGAAAACCACAAGTTAAGTCAATAAGGCGGGAGATCCCACCCAATGGGGCTGGAAAGGCTCCAGCCAAGGTGTGGCCACAGGACACAAATATACGATGGGCACCGGCAATGATCTTCCACTTTACCAAGAAAAAGAATTTTCGGTTCTTGCGGAAGGGAGTACTGGATTTTGGATCCTTTAAAGAATATATCCAGGAGAAAATGTCCCTGGACATCCTGGATGAAGAAATCGTGGAGGTCAAACCGCTACTCCCCAGAGGGCGTTTTTGCAGGTGGGAGGTGATATTTTCCAGAGCCCAAATGCAAGATAGGTTATGGAAGGTTAGGACTAAGCTAAAGGCAACAGGTATTTTTATCTGTAGGGTCAAGAATACTCTGGCCAGGGCCTTAATACTGGAGCAAGACAGACCGGATACAGCTATGAATAGGTCTCAAGGTGGGAAAGAGCAATCTTCTCTAAGTCAAGACTGGTGTATAGTGGACCAGACAGGGTCCCCGGAGCAGTTGCTCCCCCCAGCGAGGGGTCTTCTCTTTTTAGAACATGAGGGACTGCAGGAGCTCGTTAGAGGCGATACCTGTACAGTGACATCGGTGGGGCTGGAGGGTCTCACTCTAGATACCATGGTACTTTGTAATGAGAAGCTGGCCACCTATGGAGGCATACCCAGTTCCACACAGAGCCCCTTAACTGAGGAGGCTTCGCGAGGTAGAGAGCCCCCTGACTTAAAGGGGCGTTCTTTAGAACCCCATTCTGCCCAGTCGTTGAATTCCGCCTTGTCGACAATTATTATGTCTCAGGATCTAGGTTGCCCAGGCTCTGAAGCTCCCACCAAGGAAGAGCCAAGACTAAACACTCCCTTTACATCAGCCTCCATACAAATTTGCTCATGGAATATTGCAGGCTGGGAGAGGCATAAGGAAGATCCCAGTTTCCTCTCCTATATTAAACAGTTCCATATTATCCTGATCCAGGAGTCGTGGGCTATGACTCCTTTGGAATTAGACGGCTACACAGTGTAGGATTTACCTGCCATCAAGTATAATTCCAGAGGAAGGGCCTGTGGCGGACTAGGGTGTTTTGTAGCCCTGGGTCATAAATGTGGCAATCCTGTGGTTACCAAGGTACCTCAGGTTGCAGTAGGATTTACCATTAAGTTGGGTACTGTAACTTTGACATTCTTAACAGTTCAAGGAGTCGAAGGCCGCTTTTAGGTCCAGGAAAGCTACATATAATTAACCAATTCCTAGCCCTATACTTGCATGCCAGATGATATAAAATATGGCACTGCTCGATAGTAGATCGGCCGTTTTGAAAGCCAGCTTGTTCCACTGCTAATATTTTCTCCCATTAGAACCATTCTAGGAGCCTGCCTAGCAACAGCTTCGCATAGATTTCCCCCCCACTACAGATAATTACCAACTGCTCAACCTCAGAAGCTAATACTGGCGGCCAGGGTGGAAAATCGTTCAGGTCAGTCACTGAGAAGCCCTGGAATGCCCTGTCCCGACCATCATATAGTGAGCTAAAATGCTCAACCCATATTTGTGGCATAATTACGGGCACCCTTGGCCTTCGTTGGATCTGAGTTGCACCATTTATCAGCTGCCAAAACCTCCTAGTGTCTTTTTCCTCTGCAGCCTTCAAAAAATTTGCCCACTTACCCTCAGCATACTTAATACGACTGAATAAGGACAAACGTTTGTTGCGCCTGATTAGGGCATTATACTCTCACACTACTCTGAGAGTAAGATTGCAGCATAATGGGAGTTTATCAGGGGCGGTTCTCACACAGTGTGGCATGCACCAGGGTTGCCTTCTAGCGCCAATCTTGTTTAACATTTATATAAACGTGTTGGTTTCTAAATGACCCTGGGAAATATCACCCTCTTAAACTGGGGTCTAGACGTATATTCATGCTGCTTTACACGGATGATACGGTGATATTGTCTCTTAGTAAACCAGGATTAGAAAGAGCACTTATTGACTTTGAGTGGAAATGCAAAGAGTTAAAATTGTCCATTAATTATAGTAAAACCAACGTTATGGTGTTTGCTAAAAAATATCTAAAATCTAAATGGGTCTTGGGAAAACAGAAGTTAGAGCAGGTGCGGGCATTTAAATATCTGGGCATCCTTTTTGCCCATAATGGGTCCTGGAAAGCCCATTTGAGTGCAATAAAACACAAATTAAGGACAGAACTATCAGCAGTTTACCGGTTTTTTATGTGATATGGTCAGCATAATATCTTGGAAATTAAGCGGATAATAGAAACGAAGGTCCTGGCAGGTGCGCTATATGGAGCGCCAGTCTGGGGGCCGGGGACCCAAGAAAGGTAATGTTAGATGTCGAAGTCAATAGAATTTGGAAAAGAATCCTGGCAGTACCCTGGTCTACAAAGGCAGCTTTGATTAATCTGGAAAAAGGGAGCCTTTCGACCAAGGCCATGATAGCATCTCGTGCCTTGGCCTTTTGGGCAAAGTTTAGAGATTCCCCAGAGGCCTCCTTGGCCCAATTGGCATGGCGCGAAAAGCTTTTGGATAATGAACGAGGAAGTGACAGGTGGTGGATGGCTATTAAGGCTCTCCTTGGTAATGTAGGCTTCTCAGAATTATATCTTTGTGACAAGCCAAGTAAAGTGGTGATAAAGATGCTTAAGTCAAGAATATATGACATTGACAGACAGAATCTGAGAGCAGCTGTGGATAACTCAACGATTTGTCCTTACTATAAATATCTGATACCCCAGGGTGGAGGTGCCTCCTATTTAAAGCAATTATCTGACCCTAAGCTTAGGATTGCATTAACTCACCTTCGTTTCCATTCTATGCAGATGGCGGTACTGGAGGGGAGATATAAATCTATCCCCTACTGTAAGTGCATATGTATATGTGGAATTGAAGTCAAGGATTTGTCCCGTTATTTGTTTAAATGCCTTTTATATGCGACTTACCGACATCAACTTCAGGTTGTTACTGGCTGTGATCGTTCTCGCTCTATTCTTCAGCAACTGGCTTTCTTGCTCAATGTCTCTGATTCAAGGAAGGCAGTGGCAGCTTTTGCCGCTAGAGCAGCCCTAACCCACCGCCAACTGGCCCTAAAGATTGAAGTCCAGTAGGGATGTATCATGTTAAAGAACTACTCAAAGGGGTTTCGCTATTATTAGGAGGTGTTAAGGATTTTTATTTCAATATCGGTAGCTTATTTTGTAAACCTAGGGCCCTTAGGAGGCTGGGAACGATTAAGCCTTCTGTTAAATATAGTATATTGTAATTATTGCTTGATTGGTCTCCCCAGACTTTTTATGCTCTACTGAGCGTTTCCCACCCTCGAAGCCTGTTTTTATTAAAATTTATGTTTTTTAATTGACTAACTAGCTGCCTACCGTGCAACTGTGTGTATATTCATATGTCTATATATCATTTATTCCTATTATGTTATAAGCTTTCTATTTCTCTTTGTTTTTGTTGAAAAGAAATGAATTCATATCCCGGTGGGACAGAGGGCGAATACGGCGAGGTATGTGACCTGGCTTATTTTAGTGTAGCTTATCTTATTATCTGTGTTATTTGGAGATCGCTGACCTTTTCCTACGTCTCTTCCTCCTAAAATTCTTTGATATGTTTTTCATTATTAGTGATGACCATGTGGCTAACTATAATAAACTTATTATTATTATTATCATTATTATTTTTAAAAAAAAATCTTACAGCATATCATATCCATCTCAGTCTTTCCATATGCTCCATCGCTGCTGCCACCAGGGAAAGAGCCCATCAAATCCCCCCCCCCCCGCTCTCACCAGGAGGGGGGACCTATCATCCACAGCAATACACTATCTAATACAATAACAGTCTAAATATCAATTAAACAATTCTAAATCAACAAAACAAAACCCCTCCATCTTTTAACCTAATTCCTAAAAATCAACTCCCCTCATCCTAACCCCGCCTCCCACACCTTCCCCTGCTGCCACCAGGGGTTGGTGCTAGGCCTCCCCCCCTCAACACAACCCCCCACTCAGTATACCCTACCCCAACGCAACCCCTATCCCACTCCAGACCCAACACAATACAACTTACAAAAATACCAGGCCCCTAAATCCCCTACAGTCCCCGAAGGGCCCCAAAGGGCCGCACCCTTTGGGCACAGCCCTGCGGCTCGTAGCCTGCGGCAAAGCTGCAATCGGCTCCTTTTTATGCCGGAGCGGGTCACAGGGTCGCGCCAGGGCACCCAGCCCAGGTGCACTGGCAGTGGCTGCCTTGGCTCCCCCGCCCCTTAGTACCAACTTCATGCTGTTTTTTCTCCCCACAGATGACTTGGCGGGGAATTGAGGCGGTAGGATGGGAGTGGTGGCGGCGGCAGCACAGGGAATCCCGACCAGGTGGACACGGGTAAGTCTCGCAGCTTGACCCCAGCCCAGGACCCCAGGTCCTGGGCTGAGCTGCTCCCCATTCATTTTGGGGAGGGGATGTTCCATATGGGATGAGTGGGAAAGGGAGTGAGTTAGGAAAGAAGCACTAGAGGAATCCACTAAACTGGGAGAGGGGGGAGTATCCCTGCCTGTGGAGAGGCTGCTCCTGGTGCAGAGGGGACTAATCCTGCTGCTGCTGCTGCTTCTCCTGGGCCTACTCAAGCTGCCAGCTGCCACTTCTCCTGGGCTCGATCCTTGCCGACATCATGGCCTTTATCCACAGCGCTGGTGGATATAGACATGCGCAGCGGCTGCACATGCCCCAACGTGGCAGACAGCCTGATGGGCCCCCATTGCCCTGGATTTGCCCGCATGGCTGGCTCCACATTTCCGGTGATGAGCAGCCTTGGGGTGGCCCCAAGATGCCACCTGACAGAAGGGCAGGTGAATCTGGGGCGAATTGAGGCTAATGTGGGACAATGTCTCGTTTGTTACCATCCTAAGTCCTCTAAGACAAATGCTTTCTATGTAACCGTGTGTGTTTAGGGAGCACACAACACAATGGAGCCCAATCTCTGTTAGGGACGTCTGGTGCTACAACAAAGAAATTGATTCTAGAAAGCAACAGTTAAAAAAGCGGTTAAATCCTAAATACATTTTAAAAAACGTGTTATAAAAGTGAAACGGTGAAGGCTGCAACCCTCAAGCCACTTAACTCCAAAGTAGTTCCACTGCCTCCCAGAGTGACATTTTGTGGGCCCAATAAACAGACTCATAGAAATGACATAAGTGTAATCCATTGACTTCCATGGAGGCACTTCCAATGCACGACTGCTGGTAGAGTGGCAAAGCTGGCTTCTTGGTAAGGCCGTCGCTATGTAGCTATCTCTTAGCATGGGAGGACTAGGTCAGCACCTCTTAAAATGTGAATAAGCCTCTCGCCTAAGGCGCTGAACTGGGCTAAACTAGTTCAAACGTTTGGCCCGCTCTATCCAGCCAATTCTTTTCTCCTTTTAACACAATTTGACACCGATTTCAGCGTGAGCTGGATGAAGCCACAAATGTTAAAAGAACAGACTTTGGTATCTACAAATGGAGAACTTCATTAAAAGACCTGACCGTTCCTTTTGTACCAACCTCTAGCTGTGCTGCCTCTCATGGAGGCGCTTGCAATTGCAGATCGTGGAACAGAGCGGAGGTATTCTGTAATGAAGTCTTCACCACACTTATTTCCTCTTTCATCTTCTCTCTTTCTTGAATCTCAGACTGTGCAGATTCTTTATGCTCTTGAACCTTTTGACATAGCCTGATATAGACATATTTGTATTGGGAAAACAAAAGTTAAACATTAGCGATCCCTCTGAAATTCTGATACAAGAGGCAGGCAATCAGTGTTAAAAGACAAATTTTGGAATAATTCTCAGAAGTGCTGAGCACCCACAGCTTCCACTGTAGTCAATGGGTAGAAACTAGGGCTGCAACCTGATTAGAAATTTTAGTTCATTAATCGATTAAGCCTTTTTGTCAATTAAGCAACTGATTAAAAATGTGTATACATTAACATACATATACATAGATTTGCCTAATTTTCATACATTGGGTAAACTTGCCTTCAAGTGAACTGCATCCCCTTGAGCTACGGACTCAGAACTATGGACTGTCAGAAGGTCATGGCAGCTAACTGATTAATCGGGGAACAATTTTTAATCGGTTTTAGACCAGGTTAGAATTAATGGTCGCAGCCCTAGTAGAAACAAATGTGATGGGGACGTGGCAGCAGCCCAATCCAGGCCAGGGAGGAAAACCACAGTGGACACAGTCCGGGCTGTGCCGGGTGCCAAACACACATACTCGCAGCTGTCCCTCTGGCCCCGGGGCCAGAGAGCACCAAGAACGTACGGCTGGTCAGCCCCACTCCCATACTACCCCCGGTGCCCCGCCCCACATCATGACAGGTAGCCATGGAGGCCAATGACAGCCAGCCATAGTGGCTGGCTGGGAACAGACACGATAGCTTTGACCCAGGCGGTGACTTTGGAGGTTTTCCGAGGCCATAGTCTGGGCTAGCTGCCGACAGAGCCCATGGCAATCCTGGGCCAACATCTGGCAGTGCCTGCACACAGGTGGAGGTTAGGTCCAGGCCAAAGCGGCCCTCTGTCACGTCTATTTTTACCTAACGAGAGAGGCGCAGACCCTCTTCACCATAAAAAAATGGGATTGTAATCTTTCCTGATCCCTTTTACATTCTTTAGATCATTTTAGCCCATATTTTTCAAGTTCTTTACATCTTTCTGCCAAATAAATACAGAAATAAATAAATTAGTTCTGACTTGTTACATGCCCGAGGAAGGGCCCCCAAAGCTTGCATAGTCTCATAACCAGGAGTTGATCCAATAAGAGATATCACCTGAACTACTTTGTCCCCATCTCTTACACTTTTTCAACATTCTCCATGTAGTAAGAACAGGTCCACAAGCTCAGTATCGTCTTCTGCTAAAAAGTTCCATTTAGCTTATTTTTGCAGTATATTTTCTTCCAACTTACTTTTGACTTCGATCTTGCATGACTTCAATCTCCTGTAGAACAGGAAAGCTTTCTCCTCTCTCTGTGCTTCCAGGCACGTTCAGGATGCTTCTTATACGGTAAAGTAACAAACGCAAGAGCAGCTGCTCTCTGTTCAGGTTCTCCTGGTAATAGTCCACACACGCCAGGAACTCCTGGAGCTCATCGCTGGTGGCCTTCTCTTTCTCCTTAGAACCTTCTGGTAGCTCTTCATGAAGGCTGTCTAGAATGATGGTTTCTCGCTCCAGCTAAAGATCAAATCCAATAGGAGATAAAGTGATTCATTGTACTATCTAGAACCACACACACCAGCCACTAATAGCAATGAGAGTTCTGTAACTGAGCAGTGCGGGTCAGGCATGATTTTACAGCATTCTGGCTAGAGCTGAAATAAGCAATGTAGCAATGCTACCTGTGGGTAATGCTCACATTTGCTTAGTAGTGTATGGGTTGCCTCATCAGTACCAATTAGCCCCAAAATACTGGGAATTTCTGTTACCAATGTACCGTTTTACCAATTGGCAAATCAGTAAAACGGTGAATTGGTACCAGAAGTTGGAAAATCAGGACAAAAATGGTAAATCAGTGCATCAGGTAACGGGGTCCCGATTGGTATCTGATATTTCTGGGTCAGGTCGAATATGGCAATTTTAATGGATATACCCATTTTTGTGGGTATTTGTTTCCACTCCAATCCTGGTTCCAATCTTAACTGAGACCACTTTCAGACATTCCCCCCCACCGCGCATATTCTGGGTGCGGGGGGGGGGGGATGCGCAGCCAGGATACGCGCAGGGATCGGTTGGTCTGAAATCCCCGCCCACACAGCTTTGCCAGCGGACACGCACAAGGATGCAGAGCAGGAAATCGAGCTCTGCATCCCTGTGCGTGTCTGCTGGCAAAGCTGTGCTGGGGCGGGGAGGTGCTTTCAGACCAGCCGATCCCCGCGCATATCCTGGCTGCACATTCCCCCGCGCAGCCAGAATATGCACCGGGGTATGGGGGGAGGGGGATGTCTGAAAGTGGCCTAAAACTCTTAACACTTGCGTAATGTTAAACACAGGGAGTTTTCAGACAGAGTGCTACCCCACATGGGCCATCGAGGAGCCATGGATCTGACCACCCATCTAAAGATGGAGCGGCCAGATGCATGCTCCCGTGAGTCATGGAGCACCCACTCATGGCTAGACATGAAGCCATGTCGGGAAATCTAGAGTGCTCCATGCAAGGCCGGCCAGCCAAATGTATGTTGGCTGTTTCCATGGCAGCGGTAGCCCCACTGGGAGCTGCCTGTTTGAATCACTCTCCATGCACTCCACATGAGAGTGGGTGCCCCGTGGCCTATGGCAGTCATGCACACACACACACACACACAATCACTGTTTGAAAGCACCCATATGCACAGTAGAGCTGAGGACCAAGTGTATTTGGTTTGACTCTGGAACTCCCTTTCTCTGGAGGTTTGCCTGAGCATTTTCCAGAAGCAATGCAAGACCTGTGTAGGATAGGGTTTGGGAGGTGGTTTTTAATGGGAATTTTATATAGTTTATACTTCTATGGGTTTTATTTTTTATATTTTATGCACGTCTATTTGTCTTTTCTTTTTTAAATTGCTAAGGACCCGGAACCTTCAGGGAAGGGTGAGTTAAAAATCCAAGGTCCCGGCATAGCAAACTTATTTAAAAACCTTTCTATCTGTGCGTTCTTCCAGAAAGATTCTACGATTTAAGCCACTCACTTCTTCACTGACAAACTTCCATTCCTGTTTCAGCTCTTCACATCGAATCTCCCATTCTTTTGCCGCCTCGAGCAAACCAAGCCATTTCCCCCACAGCGCCGAAACAATCCCGGCAAGCAGTATGCCGTCTCTTTCTTGGCACATTGAGCTCAGGTCCCCTGAATCTTGTCTTAACTTCATCAGATCCTCTTCAGCCAAAACAAGGTTACAGACCAAGACCTTGAAAGAAGAAAACGGTGACTGATGCTGAATAGCAGTTGGTGCTGGATATCTATCTAATCTATCTATCGACTAAAAAAGAATTTATTTTCATTTTCAGACCTGTCAGGGAAGGGGCCGCCTCTAACTCATGACTGTTCAGTGCCAGGTACATTGCTGGTGCTATGGATTTTCAGTTCAATATCTGAGCTACAATAAATGTTTTCCAAATACCAAAGCTTTTTTTCTTTAATCCAGATATAAAATGTATATGTCTTATAAGATACAAGGACCTGAATTATTTAAAATATATATTTTTACTGTCCTGCTGACCGACCAATATGATAACCAGTAGATGGTTTAAAAATGAGTGAGTCTTATTTCTAGACAGGTGTCAACATTTCAAAGTAACTTATACATTCATTATACCATAAGGCTTTGCCCTTTGTTGCCTAGATATTTTAGTCCTAGAAGGCCGCTACCGGGGTATCCCAGCTGACCTTCGATTCTGCCTTTGTGGTCAGACGGAGGTGGAAAACCTCTCTCACTATTTCTTGTATTGTCCTCTGTCCACTCGGTTACGGGAGGAGGCAATAGGTATTTGGCTTTCCGGAAAAGAACATTGGGACTTGCTTTCTCTAATTACATATTTACTGGCCAACCCCAATAAACAGATCACGAAGGAGGTTGCTCTTTATGCTCTAAGACTGGAACAAAATAGGAAGTCCTATTTGACAACTAATACACTATTATAGAGTACTAAGTAAATTGGAACTTGGCTATTTGGCCTCTGCACTATCTTTGCTGGATTGTAAGGGCTATGGCTGGCTTTCTTTGACAAAGCCCCTTTAGATTTAGGGGTTTTTCTAGTGCTTTTGCCCTTTGCCAGGGATGGAATGATGGTGTTACTTTCTGCCCTGTGTGTTGGTTACCTTATTGGGACTTATACCCCAGCTTATTGTCACAAGCATAATTGACTCAAACAAGTTAGGGTAAGCATCCTATTGGAGGGCAGATTGTAATTAATAATTACTAATTATATCCTGATTCTGTACCAGGGTTTTGGAACTGTTTGGAGCCAATTAAATATAGTTATTTTTTATGGAATATGACGAACAGTCCGACTACATTCTATATCCACTATATTATGTTTTCTTCTTTTTCTGAGTTATGTAGATGCCTATGGACTAATTTTATATATTATACTTTCTGACTCTGGGCTACTCAGAAGAGGCTTTGTTTCTTGCTTTTGATATTGTCCTTTGTCATTTTATATTTTATATTTTTTGTGTTTTTCTGTACTTTCGTTATGGCCTTTGGCTTAAACAATAAACGATTCATTGATTGATTGATATTTTAGTGACTGAGTTTTTATAAAATAAGGCCCTTTTCAAACGGGCTGGTGGTGCAGGGGCGGGGATGGGTGGAGGTGGCAGTGCGTGTGCGGAACGTCACAGGGCATTTTCACACAAGACACTCTCCACCCACTATACATGTTACAGGGCACCCATAGGGCAACACTGCAGCCCTGCAACATGTATAGTGGGTGGGTGGTGGGTGAGCAGTGGGTGGAGAGTGTCTTGTGTGAAAATGCCCACAGACGCACACCCACCTCCACACACGGAAGCACCTCCGTTTTCCCCAGTGCCTCTGTGCATGGGGGATCAGTGGAAATGGGTGGAGCGCAGGCGTACGTACGCACCCCCACCCATCCCCACTGGCGGTCAGACCCCCCGTGCCCACGCAGCTGCACATGTAGGCGAGGGGGGGGGCGGGCGTCCATGCCAAAAGGGCCTAAGACAAGACACAGCAGGTAGATAATAGGAAGAGAAAGATGTTTTGAATCGTTAACAATGACACGGGTATTTTTGCCTCCCAGGTGTTTGGTGCAATATGGGCCACCTGCTTTTGTGCCATAAATCCTCAGCCCCAGACCATCACCACTGTGTTTGCATATTCAGTATTTGCTACAGAGCACCAGCCTCGGTACCTTTTTAAAATAAGTGAGGTTGATTCAGAAGGTCATAGCAGTGGGTTTGTGGTAGATCTGGGGGAAATTTTGACAGTTGTCGGCCAGCTGAAAAAGGTTGGAGATCACGGATCCAACATCTTGGTGGACCCACTCAATAGTTAATCTTGACTTTTAAAATCCTTATACTTAAACTTGCTAATTTTCCCCTGGGGAAAAACCCCAGTCCATTTGAAGTTCCACTTTCTATATCTTACTTAGAGGCAGGATTATTCTGGGATGTTTGGAATTAAAAAAAGGTCTATAAAGAAAATTTAGAACTATGGGTATTCATCCCTCATCCCCACCCCAAAAAAAAATAGTCGTCTTCCTTGACTTGTTAAAAATTATATTTTTAACAAGTCAAGGAAGCTAAGCTAAACATGTGTGCCTGTGACTTCTCAGCTTCATGACTGTATCCCTGTCTGTCCCTTTGTTCCCCTGTCTTGTCTCCCTTCCCTTGTCCATTCTGGATTGTGAGTCCCACAGGGAAGGGGCCTGCCTCTAACTCATGAGTATTAAGTACTAGGTACATTGCTTGGGCTATATAAATAACAACAACAGAAGAATTACAAAGCTATGCAACACAAAGAGCCTATGAGAAGGTGTACAGTTCCAAGGTAAGAAGGGAAAAGACCAGCTAGAGGTTTATTAGGATGCCAATTAAGCAAACCCTTTAAATACATATGACATAAGGTGCATGGGACAGGGCTGGGGAAAGGCACAGAGAGGAGTAACAATGGTGATTAACAAAGGTATGGAATGGCTTCCATAACATAATAGATTAAAAAGATTAGGGTTCTTCACCTTAGAAAAGAGATGAATGATCTGGAATAGAGCCCTGCTCAGGCCAAGGACTGTGAAAGCTCAGAAGGTGTTGTTTGAGCTAACTGGGTGGCAGAGGAGTGTGCCTGGCTCAGAGAGACCATGTGAGTACAAGCCAGAGGCTACAGCCTGGCTCAGGAGACTGAATATAAAGACTGTATGAGCATACAGAATGGACTGAGACTGTGATTAAAAGAGGCTGTGAGCTGAATTCCCCAGAGCTTGTTGGGCCCTAATCCTGCCAAGAGTCCCTGCCACAATAGTCTACTAAAAGCTATTAGCCAAGATGGGCAGGGGCTTAAAAGCTTCACACTCAGAGTCTTCCTAAATTTCCGACTACCAGAAGTTGGGAGAACGTGAAAAGGGGTGAATCAATTCATAGGTCGAATTCTTGTACTCTTCCCTGGAAGTAACTGGAATTGGCCAGTGTTAGAGACAGGATAGATACTGGGCTGGATGTACTGATGGTCTGACACAAAATGGCAATTCTTATGATTTTATGAGCATCTAGAAGAATCAGACACTCTTTTCCCATTCCACGAGAAAGAGGGCTAGAAATCTTCTGGATTCAAACCAGTCCCCACAGGAAGGGAAATACGTGTTTAAAACTTCTTTTGCAAGAGTCTCAGATGCAGAGACTGTTTATTCTATGTATTAATATTGTAGTCGCCCCAAGCCTTTTGATATTTCGGCGGAACGGTAAGACCTGGCTGTTTGCCCAGGCCTTTGGGAGGGAGGGGGGGGGTGATTTTTAATCCCCCACCTATATATTTATTTATGACCGTACATGCCCTGTTTTATTGATATATTTTATAGTTGTATTTTAAATGTTTTGAAAATTGTTTTTATTGTTGTGAACCGCCCCGAGCTGCATGGCAGGATGGGGCGGTATAGAAATCTAGAAAATAAATAAAAATAAATAAATATAACCTTCGTAAATCTAACTATGGGGTAAAAGTGTAGACCTATCAATTCTACTCCCTTTAACTCTTTGCTTGAAATTAATGCTATTTGATAATAATTTTGTAATTTACGAGTCGTTGTTACATTACCTTGCTTTGCTCCAGGTGCTCCAAAGCTTCTTTATAAGACGCTGGGGTTTGGGAAAAAGATTGCTTCAGTTTTTTTTCTAGTTCATTAAGGTGAGCAGAGATTTTCTCTTTGTTCTTTGTGTAGCTTTGGAACTTTCCCAAACACCTGTTGATGCAAAATGAGTAACTCAGTTAAATTGTATGGTATTTATTACAGCATTCTGCTTCTTCATTTTTACCACCTGATTTAACTATGAAGAGTATTGGAACAAACAGATTTTACCCATTTCTTTCTTCTTGCTGCTGTTCTTATATTTGTTGTTTAAAACAACAACAACAACAACAACAACAACAACAACAACAGCAGCAAAAATAAGAACACTGTCAAATGTGTTCAGTTCAAACCCTGAGCTACCTCAAAAGTCCATAAACGCTTTCCAAATTGGATTATTATTATTTTCTTTAATCCACCATTTTGTTCCAAATTCATAACCCTATATTATAAGCAGTGGTTAATTTGTAAAATAAATAAATTCCCAGGGCCTTAGTCTGCCTGAGAAGCCACACACCCCACCCCAGAGCTTGTCAGAGCAGGGAAATGAAACCCTGTTCTCCAGTTAGCAACCCAACCACTGGACTAGCCTGTCTGGATACAAAACAGGAGATCTTGTGATTTAATCGATACGATGACCAGCGAAGGGAGCGGAGCAGGAAAGTCATTAATGAAAGCCATATAAACCAGTCAAGGTTTTTCTGGTTTTTCTTTCCAACCTTGAAATGTCCAATATCAGCCTTTTCCTGGTATTTTACATTTTGGGATGCACTAGGAACATTTCCAGGGCTAAGCCTTCTCTTCAATTTAATTGCCAAGGCTGAGCCCTGGCAGCCCCCTCCCAATTAAGACCTGATCAAGATATACAATTTATATATCTTATAAGATATGAAAGACCTGAAATCTCCTTTTTTACTGTCCTGCTGTTCGACCAATGAGATAACCAGCCAATGGGGAAAACATGAGCAGGCTTTATTTCTAGAACTACAGGTGTCAACATTTCAAAATACCTTCTAGAATAGTAGCGGGCTGTCCAACTAGTGGTTTGCGGTCCAGATCCAGCCCACGGCAGGGTTCCAACTGGCCCATGTCTTAAAATCTAATCTTATTAAACATCAGTATTTTCTAAATAAAATATAAATTTCTGGAACGACGCAGTAGCAACTCCAAATTCCACATGTTTAATTCACACAGTATGTGTGCTGTTAAATTTGAACAGGAATTGACTACTCCTATGCTACAGAAATAACACACACTGGCTGCACGATGAGATTTTTTGTATATGCAATCCGGCCAACCAGTAAATTGCTTCTGAGGCAATCCAGTCCAGGGCAGGCAAGACATTGGACAGCCTAGTACAAACATGCCTAGTCTTGAGCAGGGCTGATCTTAGAATTTGTGGAGCCCAGGGTAAAGATAAAAATGCGGGTCTCCTGGTGGCCCCACCACTCTGCCCCCCCCCCACACACACCTTGGGAGGGGGGCCCACCACAAGGCCCAGAAGGTGTCATATTTGGGGCCCTACTGGGTGGGATTGGAGCAGGGGTAAAAACAGGGGCCACTGTGAGAGCCAGCCCAGAAACAGCAGTTGCCCCTGGTTGCCCTGTGGTAAGGCTGGCCTTGGTCACGTATCAGAACAGAATTTGGGGACCGCATGCCTTGGGCACACAGAAATGCAGATCTTTTCAATGAAACTACACAAATCTGTCCCAGTAGCAAATAGACTCTCTGTTTATTACTAGTGGTAATTCAAATGATATATTATTGAACCAACTTCTGTTGGCGAGAATAAAAGAATAAAGTTGGTCCGACAAAAGAGATCGTTTGAAATATTTCATCCCCATCTCTTACATTTGGGACCAACATGGCAACCACTCTCTCTCTCTAGAGTGTTTATTATGAGTCATCTTCCTTTTTTTTTTTCTTCCTTGTGCTGCAAATGATGACTTAATTAGTTAGTTTAAACGTACCTTTCTACTTCCACTTTCTTTCTTTGGGCCTTCTCTCTAAGTGCTGAATTCCTGGAGACCAATTCACTGAGGGTGTTTCCCAGTTGGGCTTTGGCCCCTGGTTTAATCATTTTTTCTAGTCTGGAGGTCAGAGCCTCTACTTCAGCCTTGATGGATTTAAATTCTTCTTCTTTCCAGTGAGGGATCTGGCAGGACTCCTCAAGGTTAGACAGCTCTACTTTAGGCAAGAGAATTTGTACTTCGTACTTGGTGAGAAGTTCAGCAGCCTTCTGGACAGTGTTGCTGTAAAGTTTCACCATCTCATAGGCTTCATCTAAGGCATTCTGTGAACATTCAAAAGACAATGCCATTAACTGAGAAAAGGGACAGGACACTAACGCTTTCTGAGAGCCATCGCCTCGGTTGCCTTTGCTTGCTCTTGGTGCTTTTAGGGGGCTGGGTTCCCAGATAGTGTGCTCTGTACATTGTGCTTTCAGATCTCCTATCATTGGGCAGAGAACAGTGCTGAGATCCCAGAGGAGACTGACAACACTTCAAGTTAGAGGGCTGCCAAACCACTGGGAAGGAGGATGAAAATGTAAAAATAAATAAATTACTTAGGAGAAATTCTGCTGAAGCAAACCGTAAGGAAATGGACTTGGCGATGGAGAAAAGTGATGCTCAGGTTAAGTGGGCACCAAGCATCTCCATCTGCTAGCCAGCAGCCATCTGTTAAACAGCTGAGAGGCTTCTCCGACTGCTCAGGCGTCAGAGCTACAGGGCTGTGTGTTCAGTGAGATACAGCTCTGCTGTGCTGACAGCTACCACTGTGGGCTGCTCTGAACAGAGTCCTCTTTGAGATAGTTGGAATTTTATCCATGCAATTTCAAAATATCCACCTTCCAGTGCACTGCACTGTACGGGTTTCTGGCCATGCACAAAAAGGTATTTGAGATAACCAGAACTTTGCACTAAGTGAATTGAGTTCCCTGGATTCCACTGTAGATCAAAGTGCAGAGCTAGAGAACTGGCAACGTAAAGGTATCTGCACATGTGCTTTAGTAATGTTGATAAAGTTATACACAGGTTGGGGGCTATCCAGTCTTTTGCGCCAAGTCCCCTTCGCCGCCGAAATGGCGGCGACGGGGCATTTGGTGAGCTCCCCCCTCCTTGGGGAATGAGCGCGGAGGCGGGGGAAGAGTTTCAGAAGCGGCTGCTGGTGAGCGTGCTAGAACGCTCACCAGTGCCATGCCCCTGTTGCTGGGCAGATGAGCGCAGCCAAGGCAAGCGCTGGATACGTGACCCCTCCCACTCTAGGCTGGGAGGGGTAATGAGGGCTGTCGAGCCAGCATTCGGCTGGGCACGAGGAGAGAGTCAGCCCCACCCAACCCACCCTCTAGTACTGTGGTCAAAAGACTGGTTGCCGATAGAGGGGCCAAGGAGTACTTTTTGGTGATTAACCCAATTATGGGATCACAGTTTTTTGCCTCCTGGACAGTGCTGAGTAGGTTAAATAGGTTGTTTCGTTAATTGGTATTAGTTATAATTTGACAATCCAATTGGTCTTTAATAATTTAAATGAGAAGTAGGGAATAATTGAAATCAGAAATACAATAATTAAGATTTGGATGATTGGAATGAATAAGGCGATGAGAACAAGAATGAAAAAATGTCGCATTCTGCACGGGTCCAGTATGCGATTGTAGGTAAATAGGAATAAGTAGGGTAGGATGAGACATCTCCTTAAGAGATGGGGAGGTGATACCCAGCGTGATGCGTTGCACAGCAGACGCTAGGGTCATGACCCTAGGAGGAGTGGTTTTCCAAGGCCGGAAAGGGCATGCGCTGTCCACCGGACTGGGAAGCCACATAACTTCTGGCTCGTGCCCAGAGTTGGGCTTGTTCCCCCGGTTTTCGGCCAGAGCCTTTGTGTTGTCGAAGGGGGAACTGTTTAGAGACGGCACTGACGCTGGAAGGCACATCCACGCCAGTGACCAAGTTAAATAAGGTTGTTCATTAGCTAGCATACTGGACCCGGGATTGCTGGGCAATTTACCCACCGGCCTCTCTGGTTGTTATGAATAAAGAATGCGGCCAGCAATTGAACCAAGCAATGTCTCCGTGTCTCATTGGGTGCGCCGACAAGTGCAACATGTATGATTATCTTCCTGTTAGGGAGAGATCGTACACATGCATCCATCCGGTGCAAAGAGCTCCTAGCTCTCAGAGAACAAGTGCAGTCTCTGGCGGCTAGAGTGGCAGAGCTGGAGGAGCTGAGGCAGACAGATAGGTACATAGAGGAGTCCTTCATCGACATAGTAGAGTGGTTCCACCTCCACTCTGGCAGCCTTTGTGCTGCTTTGGAGCAAGGCCTCCAGGAAGGAGAGCATCAAACTGGAGAGGCAGGAAGTGATCCCACAGCTGGGACCTGTCTTCCAGGTGATGTGTTATCCTCCTGCACCAAGGATACATGTCAAGGGATGTGTGCCCAGGAGGATGGGACTAGAATAGCCATGGCAGTTAGTGATTCAGTTATTAGGAATGTAGATAGCTGGGTTGGTGGTGGTCGTGAGGATCGCATGATAAATTGTCTGCCTGGTGAGAAAGTAGCAGATTTCATGCGTCACCTAGACAGAATTCTAGAGAGAGCTGGGGAGGAGCTGGTTGTCATGGTACATGTAGGTATCTATGACATAGGAAGATGTAGGAGGGAGGTCCTAGAGGCTAAATGTAATCTTCTAGATAGGAGATCGAAGTTCAGAACCTCCAGGGTAGCATTCTCAAAAATGCTCACAGTTAGAAGTGGGAGATATTACGCATTGTCTCTGGTCATGCCTCTAACTGAAGCCCTTTTGGACTAGCATATGGGAATTTATCAAGGACATTACAGGCCTTGTGTTACCCTTTGATCAAAAAATTGCTATTTTAGGTGTCTACCTAAAGATGCCTTTGATGGACAAACACAGGACCACCTGTATACACTTATTTTCGGCTGCATTCACCCGGGAATCCCAACAGTAAAAGAATGGACTCAGCGGATTTGGCATATTATGACGATGGAAAAGTCATTACTGAGGCTAAAGGGGACCTGGAAGAACTTTACAATGACTGGGAGGAATGTTTTGCGAAGATCAAAGCTTCTCCAGACATGGAGACACTGCAAACCCTGTCTGGATCACCCATATTCATTGAAAGATGGATTATTTATATTCTTACCATCATATGTTTATATTTTATGTTGGTGTGTCTCTCACTCGGAGGGAGGGTGGGGAGGAAAGGGAGGGGAGTGTATGGTTCAGGGTTAGGGAGGGAGGGGATGGAGTAGACAGGTTGAAATACCAGGAACAGTTTGGTGACGTGTGCTACAGAATGTCACTCAATGCACAATTAACTTGTGAATTTGTTGCCAGAGAATGTAGTCAAGGCCAGCAGCATAGCTGGGTTTAAAAAAGAATTGGATATATTCATGGAGAATAAGTCCGTTCATGGAAATTAGTCAAGTAGGTTTTGGGGAAGTAACCTCTTATTTTTAGGAGCTGGGAGTGAGCAACAGGGAATGGATTGCCCCATTGTGACCTATTGGGTACACTCCCAAGCAACTGAGATTGGCCACTGTTGGAGACAGGATGCTGGGCTTGATGGACCGATGGTCTGACCCAGCATCACACTGACTATTTTCATCAGCACTAGTGACTCCTCAATGGGAGAAAATCATAAGCTGAGTAGATGTGGCAGCTTTGTGCCTCTAGGTCAGGGGTGGGGAACCTCAGGCCCGAGGGTCCAAATGCAGCCTGCAGCTAGTTTTTATGTGGCCTGTTTCAAGTTCCTAGATACAGCCCCTGGACTCAGTTCCGATCCCCAGGCATTGAAAAACTGAGCTCAAGGTAAGGGAGTAGAGATGAAAGCCTGCATGCAAGGCTAGGGGACAGATCAATCTGCCACTGTACCCGAGGACTGGAGGGTGGCAAATATAACCCCAATATTTAAAAAGGGATCCAGAGGTGATCCTGGAAACTACAGACCAGTAAGCTTGAAGTCTGTGTCGCGCAAAATGGTGGAAACTATCATTACGGAGAGAATTACAGGGCATGTTGATAAATATGGCTTAATGGGGAAGAGTCAACATGGATTTAGCAAAGGGAAGTCATGCCTCACTAATCCGCTGGCATTCTTTGAGGGTGTAAATAAGCATGTGGACAAGGGAGACCCGGTAGATATAGTGTACCTAGATTTCCAGAAAGCATTTGATAAGGTCCCACATAAAAGACTCTTGAGAAAATTAAAAAGTCATGGGATAGGAGGTAGTATCTTACTATAGATCGGTAACTGGTTACAAGATAGAAAGCGAAGAGTAGGACTGAATGGTCAGTTTTCACAATAGAGAGATGTAAAAAGTGGTGTGCCTCAGGGATCTGTATTGGGACCGGTGCTGTTTAATGTATTCATTAATGATCTGGAAAAGGGCGTTAAGAGTGAGGTGATCAAATCTGCAGATGACACCAGGTTATTCAAGGTAGTTAAAACATGAGCAGACTGTAAAGAACTGCAACAGGATCTTACGAGATTGAGTGGCTGAGTATCTAAATGGCAGATGAGATTTAATGTGGACAAGTGCAAAGTGATGCACATTGGGAAAAATAATCCAAACTATGAGTACACAATGCTGGGTACTAAGCTAGGAGTTACCACTCAGGAAAAGGATCTGGGAGTGATTGTGGACAATACACTGAAATCCTCAGCCCAGTGTGCAGCAGCAGTCAAAAAAGCAAACAGAATGTTAGGAGTTATTTGCAAAGGGATAGAGAATAAAACTGAGGATGTCATAATGCCTCTATGCAAATCAATGATGTGACCGCACCTGGAATACTGTGTGCAGTTCTGGTCGCCCCGTCTCAAAAAAGACATAGCTGAACTAGAAAAGGTGCAGAGAAGGGCAATGAGAATGATAAAGGGTATGGAACGGCTTCCGTACAAAGAGAGGCTTGACAAGCTGGGTCTCTTCAGCTTAGAGAAGAGAAGACAGAGGGGACATCATAGAGGTTTATAAAATCTTGAGTGGTGTGGAAAAAGTAGACAGGGAACGGGTATTTACCCTCTCAAACAGTACTAGAACTAGGGGACACCATGAAACTAGCTACCAGCAGATTTAAAACAAATAAAAAGAAGTACTTTTTCACTCAACGCATAATTAACTTATGGAATTTGTTGCCAGAGGATGTTGTCGAGGCTAGTAGTATAGCTGGGTTTTAAAAAGGACTGGATAGGTTCTTAGAGAATAGGTCCATTAATGGCTATTAACCAAGTAGCTTACAGGATGAACTTCTTACTGTCGGGAGCAGGGAGAGAACAAGGAGGAATGGATTGCTCATTGTGACTGTTGGTTCTTCTCCCATGCGATCAATATTGGCCGCTGTCGGAGGACAGGATACTGGGCTTGATGGACCATTGGTCTGACTCAGTATGGCACTATTTATGTTCTTATGTTAATCGCAAAGATCTATGATCTGGACCCTCCTCTTCCTCAGCGCCCCTCTTAAGCACCCTGCCCCCATCTTCCATGTGGCCCCCAGAGCTCATACTAATTGTCAAAGTAGTCCCTGGGAGGGAAAAGGTCCCCTCAACCTTAGTCTAGGTGGTACAGGAAAGGTGAGAGAACCTTGCACAAATAGAATTACTTTACAATCTACAAAATCAGTGTCTTGGTGAACTGGATTCACGATCCAAAGGGAAATTAAAATCCAATCTTACCAGTCATGGAGAAGAAAAAACAACAACATAGCGAGTACCAGTCTGGGTCAGACCAATGGTCCATGTAGCCCAGTATCCTGTCTCCGACAGTGGCTACTACCTCATACTTCTGAGAATGTGCTAACAAACAAGGCAGACACAGAGCAATCCATTCCTTGTTTACTTGCAGATACTGCCTGTCAGAAGTTTCATTCTTCAACCGCCTTGTCTAATGGACAAAGCTGTAAGGCCTCACTCTAATTCAGTTAACAACTTGACAGCATCTACCAGTAACAAAAATATTCCTACTATTACAAGCCACAGACCGCATCAGGGCCCGACTGACACTCACTGGCCTCCCGGCTGAGCTGCATTACCCTCTCCACATTCAGCTCAGCACAGCTTCTAGGGAACCCGGAGGCTATCAGCCCTCTGACTGGCTACCAACACTTCTAGCTGGCTACATCAGCCTGCCTGTGTTCCAGTTCCCTCAGAGCAGCTCAGTGACACAGCATGTTCTCTCCCATACATGTTCTCCTCCTTTCTCCCAACCCTTCTTCTCATCCTTGCTCCAATTCCAGCCCTGTTCCTGCCCTCTGGCCTAGATCCCTTCCCAGGACCGATTCCCTGGTGACAGACCTCTACATTGGTCCCAGACTCTGACTTGGCATACCCCAACACTTTGCCTGCTTGCCTGACAGATTCTTGGCTACATAGGCCTCTGCACTGACTTCAGAGCTTGACTTGCTGCTATGCCCTTGTAATACCTGACTGATCTCCCAGTTCCTGACCCCAGCAATGGCTTCAGACTTTGACTAGGCCTCAACCCCAAGGCCCAGTCCTAAAAGGACTCACTACCTCCTGGCTGCCCATGACCCAGGCAGACCCAAGAGACTGCTAATAAATCTGTACTTACTATAAATAAGATTTTTTTACTTATATAAGTAAATGATTTAAATTATGTAAATATTTATATTTAAATATAAACAACTGACTTATTGCAAACTGTACAATGTGTACGTACCACACGTGAGTTAATGTCTGTCTTCAGTTGTATCTCCAGGTCTTTCAGTTCATTTAACTTGGTTTCTAGAACATCAACGCCAAAACATTTTCCGTCTTGCTTTTCTTTATCCATTATAAGTTTAATGGCACAAAATTCCGCTTGCACCCTGTCCTGAATTGCTTCGCAGTGCATCTTTTCATACTGTATCATTTGCATTTCCAAGTCTATCAGGAGTGGCTGCTGGAACTCAGATTTAATCTGTTTCATGGTATGTAAAGCATGATCCAGTTCACTCTGGAAATCTTGTTTATTCACACATTTTGCCTGTAGTGCTAATATCAAACTTTGGAGAAACTGGTGCAGCTGATTTATCTTTTCTTCCAGGCTCTTTATTTGCTGCATCTTAACCTCTTTAAGTGGTGCATCAAAGACATCATTTTTGTCTAACTGATTTGCTGTCCCCTGAGTTAGGTACATGGCTTGTTGAACTCTTTGGCTCAAAATCTGTGCAGATACAAGACGGGTTTCTGGGGAAGAGCCAGAATCATTTTTGATTGTGTCAGATTCTTTCTGCATATTGGAGACCATGGCCTCAATTTTATATATTGACACTTGATGCCTATCATATTCTGCCACAAAATTATCAAAATATTTAGCCTTCTTCTCAAGATTCCTTTTGACTTCAAGATGTCGGTGTCGTAGCTCGTCAAGGTGTGACGTGTCCCATTTTAGACCTAGACATTCAAATAACTCCTCGTACTTCAGCATGTGTAACAAACTGGACTGAACAGCTACGGTTCTTTCTTTGAGCACATGGAATTTACTATTCCCTTCCTCTTTTGAACTCATTATTGCCTGTTGATCCAGCTCCAATTCATCATGCTGTAGATTCTCAAGCTCCTGCTGCAATGCAGCTATTTTTTCTGAGAGTTCTGCATATACAGCAATCTTTTTTTCTATCGCATGGCATTGATTCTGGATTAACCTCTTTGTCCTGTTAGCCCTGTTCCTAAGGCTCCTTAACCAATCAATTAGAAATATCTGTTCAAATAATTTTAGCTCCCTCAGTGAGCCTTGACTCTCTTGAAGATGTAGAGAGACAAGGCCTTCTATGGGCTGTATTTCCTTTGGAATCTCTTTCAAAAGGATGTGGCGTTGGTTTAGTTCAGGCTTTGTGCTTGCTTGGTTGACATCTGTGATGGTGAGAGCCTCAGTACCTTGAAGGTTTGAGTGAACCTTTTCTATTTCTCCCAGAAGCCTTTGCCTCTTTCCCAACAGGAATTCTAACTGCTGCAACCTTTGCGCTGATTTTAAAACAAGTGCTTGGTGTGAGTTTTGTAACTCACATGAACGGGAGCTCAGGGCAGCAGCTTCTTCTGGATTCAAATCTGGAATGATCTGGCGAATCTCCTTAGTGAGCAATGCTATCGTTGGCTCTTTCTCCCGAGCGGCACTGATCAGGGCCTTGCAGTCTTTGATCTGCAGTTTAACATCCTCTGGGAAAAGTGCTGCCTTCTGATCAAGAAGGAACAGCGAGTCTTTGACCCACAAAATGGTCTCTTTAATTCTTCCCACGATTCCATGCGCCTTGGGATTTGGGCTGGAGATCTGACTGTCCTCTAGAGGAGTTTGCTGCTCCAGCGCTTCCAACTGGTTCTGCAAATTGTTTATTGAATTTTCCAAAGCTCTCTTTTCTCCGTCACTCCAAATCCTCTTCATCTCCAGCTCCGCACTTCTTTTTAACAGAGAAATGCCATGTTCAATGGCTTGTAATTCTGTGCTCAACAACATGGGGTGCTTGCTTGTTGGCCCATCAGAGGAGTCCAGTCCCGCTTGTAAAATGTACTGCTGCTGCTGCTCTATCAGACTTCGGATGTCCTGTGCTTTACTCATGAGAAGGTTAAACTCATCAATCTCTCCTACAACCTGAAGGTGCTTCTTTTGAACTGCCTCCTCTATTCGCTCCCTCTGCCGCTCAAGCAGCTGAACCTGGCCTTCTGTAAATTCCTTATCCATGCAAGTCAGGTGACTGGATAAATTCTCTTGATCCGCTTTCAGCTTGTTCAAAAGGTCTCTCCCCTTCAGTATCGAATCCATGCACGTCTTAATTTTCTCCAGGAGAACTGTATTGTCCAGAGGTCCTCTGTTTAAAAGAAATAAATTTAAAAAATCAGGATTTAAAACTCTTTCAAGAAAAAAAAATTAAAAGATCATTCCCAAAGATTATTTTGCTGGGTTCCCACTCTCTTTATCATTTATTTATTTATCCATCTTCTACCCCACTCTTTCCATGAAGGCTCAAGGAGGCTCACAAAATATAAAAACCATAAACATATATAACATATAAAAACATTTTAAACCCCTAAACCTGCCCACCAACCCTCAGCCTCACTTCCACACCCAATCCCACCCAACTCTATTCCAGCCCACTAAACTCCTGGTCAAAGAAAAACCTCTTACATCTCTTCCGAAAGGTGAGTTGGCTCGGGCTTAGGCAGCTCTCCAAGGGGAGAGAGTTCCATAGTTGTGGAGCAGCCACCGAGAATGCCTCTCTGCGTGCCCGCTCTGTACCACTCTCGTGGGCAATCGCTGATACTCACAAGAGGGTGACCTCGGCTGACCTCAGAGGTCACGACGGAACACAAGGGAGGAGGCGGTCTTTCAAATACCTGGGGCCCAGCCAGTTTAGGGCTTTAAAAGTCAAAAACAGCCCCTTGAATTGTGCCCAGAATTTGGAAAGCTATTGGCAGCCAGCGCAGACTCTGGAGCACCGGTGTTATGGGCTGCTGGTGACCCACCTCGACACAAGGCGGGTCACCGCATTCTGCAGCAACTGCAGCTTCCAAACAGTCATTGAAATGCAGCATAGAGTGCATTTCAATAGTCTAGCCTCAAGGTTACGAAGGCATGGATGACGGTGGCCAAATCTGAGTAGCCAGAAAATGATTCGTTCACAAAAGAATTGAGGATAGTTTTCTTTAGTGCAAGTTACATTCATTTTAGAATAGCTATGTTACACAATTATTCCCAATCCAGAGAGAGTGTGGTTGCCATGTTGGTCCCAAGAGACAGAGAGACAAAGTGGTTCGAATGTTATCTTTTATTGGACCAACTGTTGCTGGTGGAAATAAACAAGCTTCCTCAGGCATGTAGTGTAGCCAGTAGAAATGTATAAACTGAGCAAATGTAGGACAGGTCTGTGAATAAATGAAGACCTAACTATCCCAGGGAATCATTGCAAGACATTAGTGATATTCAGTTCTCACGGGCTCAGAAGCTACACGAGGAGGCAGTGATAACCAAGGAACCACAACATGTTTCAATGCATGGCCCAATACACAAACATGTTGGAGGAGGGCACAGACTCCTACATTCAGAATCAGCCTCATTGGGGCTTCATGGAGAAGGGCTGAGCCATAGGATTAAACCACATAAATGAAGCAGAGTGCTTTCTTAAAAGCTGCCACAAATACAAAATAAGCTTCAATAACAATGAATTCAGCTATGTGTGAATTTGTGTGGCCTAATGCCAGTTTCTGATGTAAGGATGCACGGACAAGCTTGGTACGACCCCACATTAAATAGTGTGAGCAGTTCTGGTCACCCCATCTCAGGAAAGATATAGAACTGGAAAATATAGAATTGGAAAAAGTTCAGAGAAGGGTAGCAAGGATGAGAGATGGGATGGATCGACTTCCATACGAGGAGAGGCTTAACAGGTTGGGGTTGTTTAGCTTGGAGAAGTGACAATTAAGGAAGGACATGATAGAAGTTTATAAAAGCATGAACGGTGTGGAAAAAGTAAATAGGGAACCGTTGTTTGTCCTTTCTCACAATAAGAGAACAAGGGGACACTCTCTGAAGTTAAATGGAAGCAGATTTAAAACAAACTAAAGGAAGTACTGTTTCACTCCGTGGACAATACAGTTGTGGAACTCATTGGTGCCAGAGGAGACAGTGAACACCAGCACCATAACTAGATGCATTCTTAGAGACTGGAGGCACAAAGCTTATTAGTTGGGGCTTAACCACTAGCTACTGGTATTGGGAGTGGTTAGCAGGAGATGGGTCTCACCTCCATGACCTGTACATGTACTTCTCTCGAGCTACTGTAGCTAGCCACTGTCGGAGACAGGATGCTGGGCTCAATGGACCAAGGGTCTGACCACCCAGCATGGCACTTCTTATGTTCTAGTATTATAGACTGAGTAAATGCAGGGCAAGTATATGGGAAAACAGTAATTTGAAAGAGAGCTTTTAGGAAAAAAGTCTCCCCAATAGCTTCATGAATATCTACCAATCCTGTATTTGCTCCAGTTATAGTTCTGACTTTTTACATGCCTGAGGAAGGGCCCAGTGTGGCCCAAAAGGTTGCATACTCTCACCAACAGAAGTTGGCCCCATAAAAGATCATCCGAACTACCTTGTCTCCACCTACATATTGAGGATGACCATTTGAGTCAACCGTGCACTGAAGATCTGTATTCAAAAGCCATTTGGCAGCCAATGTGTTAACTCTACTACTACTAATCATTTCTATAGCGTTACTAGGAATACGCAGCACTTTACAGTCACAGATTTTGGAGACAAGTCCCTGCCCAGTGGGCTTACAATCTAAGGCTCTTTTCAAACGGGCTGCAGGGTGGGTGGGTGGAGGTCGTGGTGCGGGGGCGATAGGTGTGAGGGCAGTCACACGGACATCTCCACCCACGGAGCCATCACCGTTCTGGCCAATAGCTCGGAGCATGGGTGGAGTGTGGGAGCATGCAGGCACCCCCACCCACCAGCCACGGTGGTCACACAGGTCCCCCCCTCCATGCCCACGCAGCAAATCTGCCTAGACAGAGGGGGTGCATCTCGTGTGAAAGGGCCTAATATAGACAAGGGTGAGGAGAGCACAGGGAGATACAGACACACATTCCCATTTTACAGATGGGGAACTGAGGCTGAGAGGTTGTGTGACTTGCCAAGGCCACCCAGTGGCTTCATGGCTAGGTCAAGATTTGAACCCTGGCTTCCTAGGACCAAGGCCAGCACCTCAGCTCTGGAAACGGATCTAGCCACACATAAATACAACTGAAAGTATTATTTTTTTTAATGTTGGGGTTTTTTTTGTATTAAGTTAATTTGTTGTTTTGCTTGATGGCCTGACTTCTATGACTTGAAAAGCAAATTCATAAAATGGACTAAATCTTGTACAAATTTATAAAATGTACAAAATGAGTCTATTATTCTAAAATAGTGTTAAGTGCTGTTTCTCTTTGACTCCATACTGACATACTTACTCCTGACTCTATAATGCATTTCCTCCCCGATCAATTACAGTCCATTTGCGGGAGATGAAAACATTCCATTAAGCAGCCTAGGGATGCCTCATCTCTCCCTGTGGCATACAATACCAATAATATCATTAATGCTAATGTTACCATTGGCCTCCCATTCCTAACATGTACTTATCTTGAACAAAGAAATATGAAAGTTATTTTTGCAACTCCTATGGCTTTGGAGGGGGGCAGGGTAGAATTGTTCCGGGGCGGGAGGAAGCCTACTCAATTGCTCTAAATGCAATGTTCATACAAGCAATGAGCACGCTGGTTGGAGCTAGCTAAACTGGGCTCTGTGCTGTCGTTATATAGCTTCAATCAAATGAACACAGCGCCAAATCCTAGCATCAATCATGCCAGTGTAAGCAAGGAGTAACTCCATGCAGGCAAACTGCATCAGTTACACGGGGGCAAGGGAGCCAGTGTGGTCAGTGGACATCATGTATGTTGGACTCGAAATCCCGAGTCCGAATCCTGGCAAGTCACCTCTCGGCTCAAGCTCCCTGCCTGTAAAATGAGGTGCTGACGACTGGCTTGGCTGACCGGCTGGTGTCAGGTGGGGCCTCGGTGTATTCACGCCTGGGATTAAGGAGTAGACAACCAAGGCGTAGCCACTATTTTACCGGCAAAAAGAGTCAGGAAAGGGGCTAGATGGAACTGCTGGGCTCCATATGGCGGAGTGGATAATGGACCAACTTTCTCAAACCCCACTCCCCCCTCCGGGGGAGGAAATGATGTTGAAGTGGGAAGGGCTTAAAACCCCTTTAAAAGATTAATTTTCTCGCCCAGGGGGAGGGGGAAGAGAGATGGCAAGGCCGAAAGAGCCTTCTGCGGAGCCTGATGGATAGCTTGGAATCCTTTCTAGTTTTGCTGCTTGCCTTTTCTGTACATATAGACTCATGGGGTCGGGATGAACATCAAGGACCATCTAGTTCAGTCCTCTTCTTCACAGCAGGACGTCCTGTAACTACAGCATCACAGACAGAGGCTTGTCCAGCTGGTTCTTACAAACATCCAACAGCCTCCTGCTGTCCAGCTTCTCTTACAGTATTCTTCCTGCCTTGAACAGGGGGCCGGACTAGAACATCTTTGGGGCCCCCTTCCAACTCTACAGTCCTATCTGTAATGGGTCGGACACAGGCCCTTTAAAGAGTAGTGGCCTGTGCCTTGGCTCCGCCCCTCTAGGGTCTATAAGAGCCTGAAAGTACGGAGGCTCTGGTAGTGAGTACCTAGCTCTCTGGCAGAGAGCTGACCTGGCTGGCCACCGGGGCCAATTTCCCACGTTACTGGGAAGGCAGGAAAACTTCCATGATTGCAATCGCATCTCTATTCTGACAGGCATTAACGCACGTGAGAATGCACTATTTTGCTTTTATCCCGCAAGAACACTTACACACGACTGGGTTCCCCCAATTTACAATGACGGGTGTTCTCACAGGATAGCACATTCTCTAATGCACTAGTAATTTCCATCAGAACAGAGCTGTGATTGCAATCATGGAAGTTTTCCTGCCTCCCTGGTAACGTGTGAACGTGGCCTGGGAAGTCTTCAAGGTGCTGACTCGGGTAGAAGGCGAAGAACCTGGATGGAGGACAAGCCCAGAAAGGTATGGGGACTGTGCTGTGTAATGGTTTGGGGAATAAAGTAGTAAGAATCACAGACAATTTGCCTGAGTCTCTGGATTTTTTCAGCTCAACTCCACTGCCATGGCCCTAGTGAGCTGGGCCACCTTTCCACACTGTGATTGAACTGAAATCTACTTTGCTGCAATTTAAACCTATTCTGTCTTGTTCTATCTTCTATGGCAGTGGAGAACAAATGTTCTACATCCTTTTTGTAGCAACCCTTTAGGCGTTAAAAACCTGCTGTCACGTCCCTTCAGTCTTCTTTTCTCTAGGCTAAACATTCCCAATTCCTCCAGCTTTTCCTCAGGTGGCAAGCATTTTACACCTTTTACTATCCTTGTTTCTCTCCTCTGAATTGTCTTCAATTAGTCAACATCTTCCTTGAAGTGTGGTGCCCAAACTGAACTCAGTATTCCAGGTGAGACCTCATCAGTGACATGTAGAATAGTATCATTACTTTCTCTCTTGAATAGGATGCACCTATTAATGCAGTCCCAAATGCTCTTGGATCTATTGCTGCGCCTTGATGGTCAGGTTGTGGCGGTGGCCAGGAGCACTTTTCACCAATCACAACTGGTGAGAAGGCTTTTGTTATCAGATTCAGATCCGACCACCCTCATCCAGGCCTTTGTAACCTCGAGGCTAGACTACTGCAATATGCTGTACGTGGGGCTGCCCTTGATGACTGTTTGGAAGCTGCAGTTGGTGCAGAATGCAGCAGCCCATCTTCTGTCAGGGGGAAGGTCGCCAGGAGCACATTACACCTGTGTTCCATCATCCGCACTAGCTACCAATAGCTTTCTGGACACAATTCAGAGTGCTGGTTTTGACCGATAAAGCTCTAAGCGGCTTGGGCCACAGGTATCTGAAAGACTGTCTTCTCCCTCATGTCCTGGCCTCTGAGGTCAGCTGGGAGCGCTCTCTTGCAAGTGCCATCTGCCTGTGTAGTTTTCACAGCTGGGGCCTGCAGGGAGACGTTCTCACTGGCTGCCCCACGACTACGGAACTCCCTGTCATGGGGATATGGGGGCAACACACCCATTTGGGGGAGATAACCCACCCATTTGTGGGGATATGTGTAATGTAATATAAAGATGTAACAGATTGGCAACTGGTTTCAGCATTCTGCTCCCACTGAGTTTACAGAGTGGGGGAAGGTATTCCCTTTGTTATAACAAGTGGCCACTTTATCACCAAGCAACGGCCAGGTCATCCTGCCACCTCAATAACAATAACAATGGCCAGGACACTCAGGAAGTGACCTCAGGACTCCTGTGAGGAAGAAGGAAGTTCTTCTTCAAGAATTAGATCTCTTCCATTTTGGACTTGAAGGAGAGAACAGCTCAGCAGAAGAGCTGCTACCAACATGAACTAAGAACTTTCATATTCTCTAAAGGAATTATGCCCGGTCTTCAACATCAAGGCCGAGACAACAACTGATGGATCTGTATTGNAAGAAGGAGGGTCCGTGGCCACCGAGTGGCACAGTTGTGGGGCACCCAGGCACGTGATGTGCATGGGAAGCGCTTCATACGGGCGGCTCCCAGCATGGCTATTCCAGCCACAGAGGCAGCCTCCGCAGGTGGCTGGCCCCACTCATTACAGAGCACTCGGGATTTTTTGGAGGTGCTCTGTGCAGGGCCATGAGTGGCTGCTGTGTGGTTCATGGGAGAGTGCTCCCCACGCACGACCTGCACACAATCAGTTGGACGCGTGGTCCGTAGGGGAGCCAGGCGTGGACATGTCTCGTTTAAAAGCACCCTATGTTTAGATGTGGGACAGGAGGGATGCCATTGACTGTCTCGGTAGATTAATATATTTATACAGCTGTGCAATTGTAGAGCTTGTCATAAAATGTAAAAGAAAAAGGTAAAATGCTTGAAGTTTCAATTATCCTTCATTTTGCAGGGATCAATTATTTTTCTTTTTTTAAAAAAGTTCACAATTCTTAGATCAAAACTTTTGTTTAAAACACCCTTTTGACAGCTACATAACCATGACGGTAATGTTAAGAGTTTTTTGTTGATTGTAAGCCACCCTAAGCCTTGGTGGGAAGGGCGGCATATACATTTAAACGAATAAGCTTTGCCTTGAATTTTATGTAAATGTATTGGGCAAAGAGCCCCCTTAAAATCCTGGCCCCAGGCAGTGGTTACACTTGCCCCACCTGTAGCTATGCCCCTACTTATAAGAGGTGGGGGGGGGGGGGGGCAAGGGGACTTTTAGAGTTTTTTGTTGATTGTAAGATGCCCTGAGCCTTGATGGGAAGGGCGGCATATACATTTAAACGAATAAGCTTTGCCTTGAATTTTATGTAAATGTATTTATTTAAATAGCTGATAACTATTAAATACATAAAACATGTAAATAGAATTGTAGAGTGCAGCACAATAAAGGTAGATGTGAATAAACCAGGATTGTGCTTTGTGTAAATGAGGACAGCCCATGCCTTATGGGTAAGATGTGAAGTCCAGAGGAGATTCTGGGACTTTACATGGTTAGGTCACCCCAAGTATTATGTAATACACAGCATGAAGAAGATCCCAGGCCTAGGCACTGTTAGGACACCTCATGCATTATGGGGAGAGGGCTTTACTAGATGTCCCTTGAGGCCCCTTTCAACCTTAACAACTTTGCCGCCACATTTGCCGCAGTGGGAGAACCAGAGGTAATGGAAGTCCCGCCTTGCCCTGTTTTATGGGATCAGTTTCAGTGGGTGTCGCCTGCTGATCCGGGGGATGTCCTTGGGACTGTTAGAGCCACCTATTGTGAACTAGACCCATGACTGTCCTGGCTGGTCACGGCCAGCTGGAAGACATTGGGGCCGTTGCTGGCTGGGATTGTCAATCCCTTCCTTAGGGAGGACAGAGTGCCGGACTGCCTCAAAGAGGCGGTGGTGCAGCCTCTGCTCAAGAAGCCATCACTTGACATTGACTCCCTGGCTATTGACCGGTCTCTAACTTTCCCTTTTTAGTGGAGGTTATTGAGCAGATGCTGGCTCATCAGCTTCAGGAGCATCTAGACCGTGTCAGTTTTCAGGATCCCTCGCAGTCCAGCTTACATCCAGGGTTTGGCACTAAGACTGCACTTGTGGCCTTGGTCGACGACCTCTACTATGAGCTGGACCAGGGTCGGTTGGCCCTATTGATCCCATTAGATCTCTGGTCCAACTCACGGCGAAGGTCATTCCTTCCTGGCCGGGAGAACTCAACATGTGATGCTGGGGGATTGTTTGTCATCTCTCTGGGACCTCACGTATGGAGTCCCGCAAGGTTCTATTCTCTCCCCTCTCCTCTTCAACGTGTACATGCAGCCTTTGGGTGAGGTTGTCAGAGAGTTTGGTGTGCGGTGTCATCAATATGCTGACGACATCCAACTTTTCAACTGACTCAGGCCTGGCAGTCTTGGTGCTTACCCAGTGTTTGGCAGCTGTGGGGGACTGGATGAGGGCAAGCCGTCTGAAGCTGAATCCCAAGAAGACAGAGATGATGCTGGTGGGAGGGATTGCTGGAGTGGTAGTACCTGTCATTGATGAGGTCCACCCTCTGTTGGTCCCTCAGGTTCATAGTCTGTGGGTACTCCTTGATTCGCAGCTCTGCCTGAATGTCCAGGTGAAGGCTGTGGTGAGGGGCGCATTTCGTCAATTACATCTGGTGTGTTGGCTTTGGCTGTACGTCTCGGACTCCGACCTAGCCACTGTCATCCATGCTTTCATCACCTCAAGACTGGACTACTGCAATGTGCGCTACATGGGGCTACTCTTGGTGATGGTCTGCAGACTGCAGCTGGTAGAGAATGTGGCACTTGGCACAAGCACATTACACCAGTGCTCCGTTCTCTGCACTGGCTGCCTATAGTCTTCTGGGCCAATCCAGGATCTGGCAGGTGAGGCAGTCCTTCAGATAGGCTGGGCCCAGGCTGTTTAGGGCTTTAAAGGTCAACACCAACACCTTGAATTGGGCCCGGAAGACTATTGGCAGCCAGTGCAGAGAGCGAAGCACCAGTGTAATGTGCTCACATCTGCCCATCCCCATTAGGAGACGAGCCGCCATGTACTGCACCAGCTGCAGTCTCCAAACTAGCACCAAGGGTAGCCCCACATAGAGCGCGTTACAGTAGTCGAGTCTCGAGGTAATAAAAGCATGGACGATCGTAGCCAGATCCAAGTTTGAGACATACGGCCGATGCACCAGATGTAATTGGCTAAATACCCCCTTCGCCACAGCTGCCACCTGGACATCCAGGCAGACCTGTACCGCCAGACTCCGAACCTGAAATACCAGGGCAGGTTGAACCCCATCAATGATAGGGGTCACCACTCCCCCGGCCTTCCCCACAACCATCACCTCCGTCTTGTCAGGATTTAACTTCTGGCGGCTCACCCTCATCCAGTCCCCCACAGTGGACAAACACCGGGTAAGCACCGAAACTGCCGGGCCTGAGTCGGATGAAAAAGAAAAAAATAGCTGGGTGTCATCAGCATATTGATGACATCATATGCCAAACTCCCTGACAACCTCCCCCAAAGGCTGCATATACACACTGAACAAGAGAGGGGACAGGATAGAACCCTGCGGGACTCCACACGTGAGGCCCCGGGAAGAAGATGAAAAATCACCCAGGACCATGTGTTGGGTTCTCCCAACCAGGAAAGAGTGGAACCATTCAAGAACAGTCCCACCAATCCCTGCCCGGTCCCGCAACCGAGTCACCAACAACTCATGATCAACGGTATCAAATGCATCGAGATATCTAACAGGATCAACAGGGTCGAACGACCCCGGTCCAACTCACGGGAGAGGTCGTCGACCAAGGCCACAAGCACAGTCTTCGTGCCATATCCCAGACAAAATCCAGACAGAGGGATTGAGAAAATTAATCCGGTCCAGATGCTCCTACAGCTGCCAAAACACCACCTGTTCAATAACCTTCCCTAAAAAGGGAAGGTTAGAGACCGGCTGATAGCTGGCCAGGACGCCAATGTCCAATGATGGCTTCTTGAGCGGGGGCCGCACCACAGCCTCCTTGAGACAGTCCGGCACCCTGGTTTTATATGCTTTTAACATGTTGTGTGCTGCCCTGAGCTGCCATGGCAGGAGGGGGTGGCCAAGAGATCAAAGTATAATTAATTAATTCATTATTATTTTTTTAATTGATCTGAGAAATTTTGAGCTCCAGTCCAGCAAAACAATGGCCATCCCACAAACACCACATACACTTTGGTGCAGGTGATGCAAAAATCTGAGCCACATGTGCTAAGTTCCTTGCACTTACGTTTTTAAGTTTTCTTTTTCCGTTGATATGCTTTTCATTGAAGACTGTACGGCAGCCAGACTCTCCTGATAGTCATTAACTAGACGACACTGTTGCCTCTTGGCTTCCTTGGTGGCCGCTAATTCCTGAAGCAGACCGTCCCAGTGAGAAACTGCATCTTCTCTGCTCTGCGGGCTCAGCTCTCTTAATTCCGTTGCATTAGCACCTTCTTGTTGCTGCAGACACAAAACTTTGTCTCTCTCTTTCTCCAGGGTAATGTACAAATTCTGCAATCAAGTCCATAAATATTTTAAAAAGACAGATATTGAAAGCGATTTTCACCCCCTTTAATTTCTTGCTAGGTACTCACTTGCGTGCACACTCATTTGAACATCCACGCACCCTCCGTTACATGAAATATAGGCGTGTGCGCACAAAAGTGTGTACATGCATGTTCACGTGCACAGTCAGTCACACCTATTCAAATAATTGTACATACGTGCATATAGGAATGAATATAAGAACATGCATGTATATTTGCAAGGGTGAATCCAGTCACATTCATGTAGAGTTCATGTAGGTGGACTTGCACTAAATGAGAGCATGTTATACACTGAAATAGTCTTGCAGCTTAACTATATTGCATCTGACTGAGTAGGTTGAGAGGTGCGTGGTCTTAATGAGTGAGTGTGCTGTTTCCGTACCTCCATCTCTTTCAGCTGTTCATTTGCTAAAACAATATCTAATTCTGCAGCTTGGGTTTTCAGCTCCTTGACCATTTTTTCCTTCTCAGCGTACTCAGGTTTTGCTTGAGCTTCAGGTAAACGGCTCTTCTGGGGAACCATTTCCATGCAGGAATTCTGGAAACACAGAAAAGGATGTTTCATTTGACAAGCTGTGTAAAAAGGTAGGGTTTCTACCCTGATTTCTTTCTGCTCTGCCCCAAATGCTCAGATGGAGACAAAGTAGTTCATACAATATCTTTTATTGGACCGGCTGCTGTTGGTGGAAATAAGCAAGCTTTCGAGCCACAAAGGGCCCTTCCTCAGGCATGTAGCACAGCCAATAGAAATATATCCCACCCTGACTTCCTCCACTATAAATTCTCCCTCTCCTCTACTATCTCCCTGGCGAGGCAACACTACTATGCCTCCCAGGTTGAATCCTACTCTTGTGACCCTTGTCGCCTCTTCTCCACCTTTGACTCCCTTCTCAAGACCCCCTGCACCCTCTTCCCTTTCTGCTCAGGATCTCGCGCCATTCTTCACCTCAAAGATTGACAAGATCTGCCGGGACATTGCTTCCCACCCATCTTTTCTCCCCGCTTCCTCACCACCCCTCCCCCTCTCTCATCTCCTCCTTCCCTCCTGCCTCCCTTGAGGAAATCTCCTCTTTGCTCTCTTCCTCCAACCCTTCCACCTGCCCTCTCGACCCAATCCCCTCCCGCCTCCTGACCTCCATTGCTCCCACT
>QEPC01015683.1:522451-544276 GCA_003113815.1 Sphenodon punctatus
TACTCACCTTTCCTTTAAACCTCACATTGACTCTGTTGCCAAGTCCTGTCGCTTCACCCTCTGCAACATTGCTCGGATTCGCCCCTTTCTCTCTGTCTCCTCAGCCAAAACCCTTGTTCACGCCATGATCATCTCTCGCCTTAACTACTGCAACCTCCTCCTTACTGGCCTCCCCCACTCTCACCTGTCCCCCCTTAACTCCATCCAAAACTCCACTGCTAGGGTGATCCACTCAGCTCATCGCTTCAATCACATGCAGCCTCTCCTCTCTTCACTGGCTCCCCCATCCCAAACGCATCCTTCACAAACGCCTGGTATTCACTTATAAATGCCTTCACAACCTGGCTCCCCATTACCTCTCAGCCCTAGTCTCCTTACACACTCCTGCACGCACTCTCTGCTCATCCTCTGCCCCCTCCCTCGCTCTCCCTCATCTCCCCTGCTCCCCTAACCACCTCCGCCCCTTCTCCCTTGCTGCCCTCTATGCCTGGAACTCCCTCCCTGCCCACATCCGCCTTGCCCCCTCCCTCCGCACCTTCAAATCCCTCCTCAAGCCCAAGCTCTTCCTCGCCGCCTTTCCCGACGCCTGTTAGAACTTTCCTTTCCATTTTTACTGTCTGCCCTCCCCGCAGACTCCTGCCTAACCGCAACCAAGCCAAGCACGTGCACCTGAGACCTCACATCCGCTTGAATGTTATTTATCCCTTGTCTCTCCCTGTGTCCCCTCTCCTTGTCTCCCCCCTCCGTGTCTATTAGATTATAAGCTGTAGGCAGGGACCGTGTCATTCTTATTGTTCTGTAAAGCGCCAGGTACACAGCTGGCGCTACACAAATGCTAATAAAATAATAATAATAATAATATATACACTGAGCAAATGCAGGGCAGGTCTATATGAGGGGGCATGGAATGAGTGGGAGTAGACAGAACATGGTGGGAAGGGGATAAAGAGAGAGAGGGATGAGGTATAGGTGTGGCTGAGTGGGTGCGTGAACAACATGCATGTATGCACTTTTGTGCACACGTGCCTATATTTTCATGTAACTGATGGTTCATGCCTGAGGAAGGGCCAGGTGCGGCCCAAATGATTGCTTATTTCCACCAACAACAGTTGGTCCAATAAAAGATATTGTTTGAACCACTTTGTCTCTCTGTCACTTGGGACCAACACGGCGACCACACTCTCTCTGGATCGTCTATTATTTTGGGACAAACACTGCAATCACATTCTCTCTCTAGACTCCAAATGCTCAGGCAATTCCTAAATTCCGCGGTGCTGCTTCCTGTACACAATTCTCTATGACCCATTCAGTCCTTTCCCCTCCCTGCAGTGAATGTGCTTTCCAGTTATTGCAACCTACTCCTTCGGGGCTCCCATATCATTCATGTGCGGCCACTCAGGTATTTTTGACCACTGTTTGATACTTATCCTCCAACCTTTGAAAACCTTTCTTGGCTAAGGTTGGTGCCTCTATAGGTTTCAGAAGAGTTTTGACCCAGGCTTTCTGTCTGGAGTAAGCTCTGGGGTCTCCAGATCAGTCAGAGGCACCCTCCGTAACCTGGAGAAACCAGGGAAGGCCACATCACAAAGCAGGCAGACCACAGGGAATTTCCCAAGGCCACCCAGTGAGTTCATGTCTAAGACAGGATTTGAACTCTGGTCTGGTCTCCCAAGTCCAACACCTTATGTAAGACAGTACAAATTATTTTGCATCCTTTCCACTATAATCTAAACCGGGGTGGCCAGACTTACAGTGCACGTGACCTACTTGATCCAAGTGTGAAATTCAAGCAATCTACTGAGACCACTCAAGGTCAGGACCCCTTTTGTTGGCTTCCAGTTCTAGAGCACCTCAGCAACTGGTCTCAGGAGTGGAGAGGAGCACTCCCCTCAGAGAGAGCCTTCCCCACTGCACTGAAGAAGCTCGCCTAGCCATCTCCTCCCCCGAGACACTCCCTGGGGGCACTGGTCATCATGCTCTCCTCCCTCCCCAGAGACAATCTCTAGGAGGCTGATCCCCCTACCCACCCTGTGATCTACTGGAGACTAGCTTGCAATCAGCCAGTAGATCCCAATCTACCTCCTGGCTATCCCTGATCTAAACATATCCCAGGGGAGAAATCAGATCCCCATGTCAATCTCCCATTTTCTCCTAACCATGCAACTACAGTAATTTCATCAATTTAGACAGAAACATTAAGTTGCATCTTAAGAGACCCCCAAGAGCTGTGAAACTGATGTAAGCGTAAAAACTCTGCCAGTGATCAAATTGCAAGTAGACAATTAGCATTGTGAACAGATGGCAAATAAACAAGTAATAACACTGAAGGAATAAGGGAAATGAAACATGAGAAAAATCTGGGAACTTGTGTTGTTACCTGCAGTTCTTTTTCATTGTTCATGGGCTACAGCAGTATAGAATCACAGAGCTGAAAGGAACAGCAAGAGCTACCTAGCCCAGCCCCTCTGCTGTTAGCAATGACAATCTGATCTGAGCAATGGATTTGCTGGTTAATCTTGAGCAAGTCACTGTCCCTCAGGCTCAGTTCCTTATCTGTAAAATGGGGATGATCTAGATCTACCTTGCAGGGTTCATGAGAGGGTGAACTAGATAAGGATTGTAAAGCACTTTGAACACTGAAAGTGCTATAGGAAATGACTGGTAATAATGAAGCAGGATCAACAGCACCTACACCATGCCTGAGAGGTGTCTGCATAACCTATTTCCAGTGATGGGGCCTCCACAGCCTGCCTTGGCAAACGGTTCCACTGCCTTTTGTCCTGGCTGTTAGAAAAATCTTCCTAATGTTCAGCATCAAACTTTTCTCCTTTAATTTAAGCCCATTACCTCTAGACCTATCCTTGTGTGTAGGGAGAAAAACTGGACACCATTTGCCTAGAGCAACCTTTTGCATATTTGAAAACTGTAATCATGTCTCTGCTTAACTTTCTTTTCTCTAGGCTAAACATTCTCGGTTCCTTCAGCCTCCTCTCCTCATATTCATGTTCCTTGTCATTCTCTTTGAACCCACTTCAGCTTGTTGGTACTTTCAGACTGTGCTCAAACGTGATGCATGTGGTGTATGCAAGACTCCTCCTTTTTCCTGCCGTCTACTGGTGCACAGCAATATTAACATGGCAACTGGAGCCCTGGGGGTGGGAAGCCCGACAGAGAGGCTCCCAAATAAAGCTGAACCCAACAGTTTGCCCTGGTTCCGATTTCATCAGAACCAGGTGTTGTGTTTGGCCCAACTAGAATTTGGACTGAGTGAGGGGTGGGGGTGGGAAGGGCACAAAATGGCAGCTGCGATTCTGTGGAAGTGCAAAATGGTGGCCGCCGTACAAAGCCCGCCATCTTGTTGTACAGCGACCGCCATCTTGCACATGCACAGAATTGCAGCTGCTATTTTGGTCGGAACTCTGCTCTGTTCCTTATCTGAAATCTGTTCAGATTTCTGGTAGAATTTTGGAACATTTTTGTGAAATCAGAATGGCTTTTCAAAACAGCACTACTCCCAAACTGTGGATCAGAACCCTAACTGGGACCACACCACTGCAGATGGGGTTTCAGCTCTGTCCAATATTTGATATTAATTATTATTATTATTAAGGATCCTGGATTTATATAGCACCAGCAGTGAACCTGGCACTTTTGCAATTGTTATTATTAAAGACAGGTCCCCTCCCAGTGGACTTACAATCTAAGATGGACAAGGTTGAGGGGAACACAGGGAGACACACACACACTCCCATTTATTACAGATGGGGAACTGAGGCTGAGAGGTTGTGACTTGTCCAAGGGCACCCAGTGAGTTCGTAACTAGGGCAGGATTCGAACCCTGGTTTGTCCAGCACCTTATCCACTACACCACACTGGCTGATATACAGGACAGGCTTTGCTGCTCTACAGAGACCTATCGGAGCATGTTTTGACCCTGTTGGTTTTGTTAGATCTTTTAGTGGCCTTTGATACACTCGATCGCAAGGTTTGTTGACACGACTGCGGGACCTGACAGGGGTGCACGGGGGCTGCTCTCGAGCGGTTCCGTTCCTTCCTATTGAGGCGGTCTCAGCAGGTGGTGAAGGCGATTGCTCATCGTCTCCTTGTGGCTTTCCCTGTGGGGTCCTGCAGGGTTCTGTTCTGTGTCTGTTTGAGGCTGCTGGAGGAGATCATTCTGAGGTTTGCGGTGAAGCGTCATCATGACGACACCCAGAGCTACCTCTCGTTTTCATCCTGCAGTCTCCGTGCTTACCCAATGCTTGGCTGCAGTGGGGACTGGAGGAGGGCAAGCCGACTGAAGCTGAATCCTGAAAAGACTAAAGTGATGATGGTTGGCCGGCCTTGTGACTTGAGGGGATTAGGACTCCTGTTATTGATGGACTCTGTTCCCCTCTGGTCAGTAGGGTGGCCATACCTCCCCTTTAATAGAGGACGCTTATGAAAAATACATATGGCCGGACTGCATTCTTTCCAGTGCAGCCCTGCACCATGTATTTTTCATAAGCATCCTCTTTTAAAGGGGAGGTATGGCCACCCTACTGGTCAGTCAGGTCCAAAGCCTTAGGCCGTTTTTAGACAAGCGTGGCGACGCCCACGCTTGTTTTCAAAAGAGCCGGCAGTCTGTTCCACACATGACACTACCACCGAATACGCGCATGCGCGGGCGATGCGCTTCCATTTCTGGCCACGTATGACCAGCCTCGATCGCCAACCCGGTCAGTTCGCATCCGGAAATGGAAGCGCATCACCCGCACATGCGCGTATTCGGTGGCAGCGTCACGTGTGGAACGGACTGCCGGCTCTTTTGAGAAACAAGCGCGGGTGCCGCCGCGCTCATCTGAAAACGGCCTTAGAATGCTTCTGCATCCTTTGTTGCACCTGGACCTTCAGGTTGCAGAGATAGTCAGGGGCGCTTTCCACCAACTCCATCTGCTGAGGAGGTGAGAAGGCTGCAGCCTTTTCTTTCCGTCTTGGATCTGGCTATTGTCATCTATGCTTTCATCACCTCGAGGTAAATTACTGCAATGCGCTCTATGTGGGGCTGCCCCATATCTGATGACTGTTTGGAAGCTTCAGTTGGTGCAGAATGTGGTGGCTCGACTCCTTTCACGGACGAGTCGCAGGGCGCATATTACACCAGTGCTCCGAAATCTGCACTGGCTGCCTATAGTCTTCCGGGCACTATTCAAGGTGCTGATATTGACCTTTAATGCCTTAAAGGGAGGGCTGGGCCCCACATTTCTGATCCACCTGTCCTACTATGTTCCAGTATGACCCTTGTGGTCAGTCAGGAATGTCCTCTTGCAGGTTCCATCTGCTACTCTTGTCTGTAGGGCAGGGGTGCACAGGAGGGCATTCTCGGACACTGCCCCAGTTTTGGGGAACTCCCTTCCCCCGGGGTTTGTGTGAGCCCGGGCCTGGCGGTGCAAAACCATTTTGTTTAAAAAAGCATTTGGTGGGCAAGGGGGGGGGGACGGGCTGATTGAAAGGTTTTGAGTGGGGTTGAAGATTGGGAGTGGTTTTTCTCAGGTGAAGGGGGGGTTGGAGAAGCGTGAGGGAAAAGATTGTTGGGGAGGTTGGGGTTTTCCTACTATTTCACATGTTTTTTGTCTCAAAATAAAATCACACAAGTAAAAAGTATGGAAACCACTGGCCTAATGGCTGAAAACCTAATACCTTTCCCTTGCTAGGAGTTTGGAAGAGCAGATAAGAGGAGGTATGGGTAATGGGCAGCCTTAGCTGAAGTGCTACCATGTTCAACAGCAGTAGATAATAATGTGCTTTAACAGAGTTGTGTAAGGCAAGGTTGTAACAAAAGAGATTATTACTTTTCTTTCTGGTGTCTAGTTGCTAATGGTTGGTGAAGGACCAGGGTCAACCCCCATTACCTTTCCATTCATTAAAGGCAAAGTGCTCTGAGGCATTTCCAACTGCCCACGTGTCTCCTGCAATTTCTTTTGATAGCAAACCCATCGCTGCTGAAGTTTCTCAAGCAGATTATCCTCCGTTGGCGTTTGTCCTGATTTCTGCAGCCTCTCTCCATCCTGACTTATTGAGCACAGGAAATTGTGGCCTTCTGACAAACTGCCTCTTAGCTCCTGATAAATGGAAAAGAGAAAAAAAAAATAACTAACCTTCTGGTCACAGGAATTGCAGAAATGTCAATTGCTTTACAGAAAGAACTTCTATAAGTAAAAATAGAGAACCGGGCTAATTAACAGAGCCAGGCTCTGTTATTTTTTTAAAAAATAACTCTTTGGTCACCACAAATTCTCTGAAAAAGGCTGCATGATTCATGAGGGACCTGTCAATGTGCAGGTATGCCGTCGCCCCAAGTGCTAGAAAGATTCCACAGAAGATTTACAGTCAGTCTCCCATCCATAAGACAGTCTTCATCACAGCCCGGCTTACTGGGCCACTGAATGGGCAGCTCCTCAGTGTGAAACCAGCTCCCTCCAGATGTTTGGCTCAGTTCCTTTCTCCTCACCTTTAAAAAGCAACGGAAGACTTATTGTTCCCCAGGTGATTTTAGGATCCGCTGCTGGTTCCCCTTAAATGTGTTCTCTCTTGTCTGGGTGCAGCTAGACGAGCTGCAGGGGCCTGATCCCTACACGGCCCCATGTCAGGCAATCGCTGTGGGACAAGCGCAGGGAGTCGGGGATACGGTCATGGTGGTGGGGAAACCCGGGTGCTGGGCGGCAGCTGCCAGAGCTGCCACCACGGCCGGAGTGAGCTGCGGTGCCGGCCACAGGAGCAGGAGCCTGGTTCTGCCCTGGCTCACTCCCCTCGCCTAGCCAAAATCCTGCCCCCAGCCGTGAGGCAGCCTTGCAAGACAGACGACAGCACCCACCGCTCAAGGCCCTGCAGTGGTGCTCCCCGCATGGCAGGGCAAGCACACGACTTGCGCCACTCTGGGCAGCCTTACTCCGTGAGGGGTAAGGCTGCTCCTGATGCATCCTTGGAAATTTTCTGAGGAGACACTGCGCAGCAGCCAGATGTTTGCCCAGCTCCGGCAAAAGAACATCTGGCAGGTGCTGGACACACAAGCCACTACATCACGTGAGCCAGGGGTAATGTTCAATTACCCAGGCAGGCGTAATTTCCCTTCCTCTAGTTTAATGTCTTTTATTATTATTTTAAATTGTCTTGTGTTGTTTTATATTGTTTTATACTTTGTGAAGCGCTCTGTGTGCCATGTAAGGTAGGGGGGGTGCTATACAAATAAAATTATCATTATTATTATTATTGCTACCCAAAGCATGGTAGCCTCCCCTGCCTGTCTTGTGTGACTGCACCCCTCTTTACCATCCCCTTTTAAATCTGTTTTAAATGGATTTCTATTTTTAAATGAATTTTATATTGTTTTATCATATTGCTATGTTGGGAAGCACTCTAAGTGCCATTTGACCGGGGGGTGGCGGGGGAGGCGCTATAGAAATAAAATGACTAATTATTCCTCAGGTCTCATTCATGTAACACTCCTGTGCTGAACCATTTTAAGGCCTTTTTTACAGACGGAGGTGGACGTGTTGCTGCGGCGGGTGGAGGTGGGTGTGTGCCCATTTACACGGACAGACGGATACACATCCACCTACTGACACCCATCTCCACCCATGGAGCATCCTCTGTTCTGTTTGAGGGCTCCGTGATGGAGGTGGGTGTGGGTCGGTGTGCGGCGGGAGTGCGCACGCACAAACACCCGCTGCCCGTGGTGTTTACATGGGCGCACACCCGCCGCACACCCATCCCCCCACCTACCAGAGACTGTTTACACTGACTGCCCCCCACCCATCCAAACACTGAGTGGCGGGGAGGGGGGGCATCCATGAAAAAACAGCCTAACTCAGCCCCCCCCCCCGCCACTCTGGGGGAATATTGTGTGAATTTGGTTGCCATTTCTCACTGTTTTGATCCCAAGAGTCCCATTTTAGCCTATGAGAATATCATGGTCAAAATCTTAAGAGGTGGCAACCCTGAACAAGCCCAAACCCTGTTAACAGGGCTGGGTGTTTCAGGCAAACTGTTCCAGATTCCTCCAGAGCACAGGGGAGAAACATTCTTGAAGTGGAAACAAAAGTCAGTAGTGAGTTTGGATGGGTCAGCTCTGCCCTCCAGAATCCCTCTCCTCTCCTTGTAACTAAGGCCCTTTTTACATGAGATGGCCCCACACATGCTCACTCCCTTCTCCTTTATTTCCTTCCTTCCCTTGTCCAACCTAGATTGTAAGCCCCTCAGGGCAGAGTTCTGTCTCTAATCATGACTGTTCAGTACCAGGCATATTACTGGGGTAAAAATAATAATTCAGAAATTAATATACTTTCAATGAGAGCCCATCTGAGAAGACTGGCAGGTGGAGAACTTGCCTTAGATTTTTCTTGGAGGGAACAAACAGCAAAACTGGCTAGAGGTTTGGGATACCAGAGTTACTGAAAGGGATGCATCTCCCATTCTCCAACAGGAGCATGTTAAGTAAGAGAAACCTAGGTAGGGTTTTAATCAGGAAGATCTATAATCATTATTTCTATTTATTAAATAATTCCTATATTAAACTAAGAGCGTGACTCCCAAATTCTCCCGAGTGATCCCATTTTAAGATGTAAATATAATCTTGTGACACCCCCTCCCCATGAACAGTAAAAAACAAATGCAGGGGGGCAATCCTGACTTCACTAAAATCAATAGGAATTTAGTAAAATATCAATTGGGATCGCAATCCTGTCTGCAGGTGGTTTGACACTCCAGGAGCAGTCAACCCATCATTAAGGAACGATTCTGTAAGTACTTCATCCTCTTTCAGTTCTTATTTTTGGGTGAAAACAGACATGACGCTAACCACCCTTGGTGGTTATTTATGCATGTTGCAGGGCTGCATAGGGCATCAATACAACCCTGCAACATGCATAAATAATGACCAAGGGTGGTTAAAGGGTGGTTAGCGTCATGTCTGTTTTCACCCCATCTTTCCCTGCATTTGCATGTGGCATCTTACTGCAAGCACATTTTGCCTGTCAATAATTTCTCCTACTTGGAGATGGTAACATCTGAACTATCAGATGCAACATACAAGAAAAAACAGGGAGCCTAGAATGATGCCCCCATCTCTGGGTATAATCAGCAACCCATATTCACTGTGTTTTCCCCATTACGTTCTCAGGGGCATTCTCTGTTGCTGCCCTAGTCCTTCGGAACTCCCTTCCTCCAGAGGCTTGTTCGAGCCTGAGTGTCTTCCGGTGGCGAATTAAGACTTTTTGATTTGAAAAGGCATTTGGCGGGTGGGGATAGGGGGTTAGGGGTGGAGTTGGTGGGTGGTTTTGGCAGTTACCGAGAAGATCCACCAAACTGCAAAGTGTGGCCAGCTGACTTGACGTAGATCTTGAGGCCATGACAGACAAAAAATGACATTCCACACAGTAGGTCAACATGCGTGTATTCCGTCAGTGGTTCCCAAGTTTTTTAACGTTGGGTGTTTTCAGATGGACATGGGGCTGTTGGCCTCTGGAGCTGCTCTGGGTGGGCACCCCCACGTCTGCCCACTCCCAGCCCTGCCTGGGTGAGGCTCAGATGGATCTGGCGGGTTCCCCGGCCTGCCATTTACCTGCACAGCACCGCACCACCACCACCACCGAGTTGCGTACTACAGCATCTACAATGCTCCGGTGTTGCCTGGGGCAACGGCTAGCTGAAAGCAGAGCAGCAGTGTGGATCCGTGCATCAGACAGCTGCCCTGGGTTTGGATGGCCCACTCCACCAGTGACGCTTCCGGAGCGCCACTGGCGGGGCTTCAACATCTGGCGGGCCACCTTCAGACAGACGGGCCAACCAGGTGTGAAGCAGGCTGGCACAGCCAGCATTGGGACAGCCTGCCCGTCTGAAACCACCCTTTGTGACCACCCTTAAGACTTTAATACAATCCTGTGGGCAGCGTCAGACAGAAACAAATACATGAATCAGGTCATAAACACGCCTAGGGGCCTGCACCACAGTTTGGGTGTCTCCGCGGTAAGTTCGGTCTTCGAAGCCAAAAGTTTTAAGAGACATCAAGGGTCATCTAGTCCAACCCCCTGCTTGGGTCCAGGATGACGGCTGCTACTACGTCCCTGACAGAGAACTCTCCAGACTCTTTTTGAAAACCTCCCGTGATGGGAGAGCTCACAACCTTCCCAGGCAACTCTTACTGCTAGGAAGTTTTCCCTGATATTTAATTTAAATCTACCCTGTAACTGGTCTCCAGGTGCAGTCTGATAGTGCTGCGTAGACTGGAATTATTACTTTTGCTGAATTGGAAACAATGCTTTTGTTAATGCAGGGATAAAACTGCAATCGCCTTTTTTCCCCCCCCATTCCTGAATCGTGTTCAGACTGTCACCAACTACAATTCTTATCCTTTTCACATGTGCTGCTGCCAAACCAGGTGTTCCCCATCTTGTACTTTTGCATTTGGGTTTTTCTTCTCTAAATGCTGAACTTTACATTTCTCCTCAGTTGAATTTCATTTTATTAACTGCAGCCCAGATTTCCAACCTCTCAACGTTTTCTTTTTGTTTTACTACATCTTAAGCTGAAGAATTTCAAAATTGGGCTGCGATAGTGAAATGCAAGGTGTTGCTCATTCGCTGATCTTGGATTACCTCTATCATGGAAACAGTTTCTAAAGAAACCAGTCGGTTTGCATGTTCCAGAGCTATGGAATTCAACAAGTGCTCCTTGCTGGAGAGCCATTCTTGGAAATGTTGAACAGCTTCTCCGAATGCTTGATTCTTCACATCACTGGAGTTCTCCTGGAGATGTCAAGGAAAATTAAAGAAACAATCATCCAAAAGATTCACCTCAGATACACTGACAAATAATTACAGTACCACATAGGACAAGGCCATGGAGCCTGTAATTATAGATGAGCCAGGAAAACGCAACTGCGTCATGCAAGATTACATGGGGAAAGGCTTTAGGAGGGGAAATGATTCAGGAGAAGCAATACTGTCATTTTATGACCGTTAGAAAACGTGTAGAACCAGGGGTGGGGAACCTCAGGCCCAGGGGCTAAATGCAGCCGCGGCAAGTTTTTATGTAGTCCCTTCCCAGTTCTGGGATCTGGCCCGCCGCCCTTGGATCTAGTTCTTACTTCCAAACACTGAAAAACTGAGCTCAAGGGAAGGGAGCAGAGAGGAGGGCATACAAAGAAGGATAGGGGACAGTTCCATGGCACAGATCCATGATTTGGGCCCTCCTTTCCTTGAGTGCATCCTTTAAGCACCCCTGCCCCAATGTCTGTGCAGCCCCCGGACCTTGTGCAAACTTCCAAAGTGGTCCCCGGGAGGGAAAAGGTTCCCCGCCCCTGCTGTAGACCAATGATGGATTGAATCTCCTTCCTCGTACCCAACACTGTTCTGGGGATAGAATAGCTTCCTGCTTGTTTACGGGCACAATTCAATGCATTGGTTTTGATCAATGAAGGTAAACAACGGGCGTGTGTCTTTGACAAGTGAATGATAAGGACATAAAAAATTACAGCCATAGTTGGGACCCTGTAAATTTTGCACTGCTGTGATCATAGCCATTTTTGCAGAATTTGGCTCTTGCCCAAATTGTCACAGAAATTGCCTCTGGCAGCACAGAATTACAGCCAGGGAGGGGAGTACTGTGAGCTAGCCAATAGGGAGCCAGCACTGTGAGCAGCTGACATATTCCAGAGAGCCATGGGGCCCAATGTCACTGTTGCTGAAGGGGGGCACCCCACAACCCCCCAAAGGGAGAAAAGAGCCCACACTAATAGGTTCATGTGGTATTCCATGAGTTGGGTTTTTTTAAGCTATAAGATGTTCAAAATTGATAAAACAGCATACTGGGAATTCATTTACATTGTAGCAGGGTGCAGCCTCAGAGGAGTGCTGGCCCTTTAAGGGAGCTAGCACCAGCCAACATGCCAGTGCTAGTGAGGATGCAGGCTCTGTACAGAATATGGGACAGTGCCTGAAGTTTCATTACCACTGGCATGTCAGCTGATACTAGCTCCCTTAAAGGGCCAGAACGCCTGTAAGGCTGCACCCTGCTACAATGCATATTTTGCCACCATTACCTAATTTGCATAATTTATTCCACTTCCAAAACTTAGGTTTCCTGGTTACAGAACTTGGAAAAAAAATATATATTGAAGAATACAGACCGTTGGCCACAGTACTCAAGCAAAGAACGTCACCGGCATAAGTGTGTCTCTAGCAGGGAGCAGGCTGAAGGGGCTGCTGAGTGACTAGTGGAGGCTACTGGCCCTTTAAGGGATGGAACACTAATGGACTAGCCACACCCACCTCTGGGTATCTAAGAAGGGGCCAGCAGAAGAGGTTTCAGTCTGTGCCTGGTTATGGCAAGGGAAGCATTTCTTCTGGAGAGCTAAGCTGCAGCAGGGTCGCTGTCTTAGGTCCTGAATCCAGGGAGGAGCTGTAGCTCGGCGTACCATTTTTTACTTGGAATGAGTGCTTATTGCTAATTCTCAATAATGACTGAGTGGGACTGAAGTGCCCAAAGAGAAACAGAGCCTGGGGGGGGTCTGATCCTGCAGGGACGTACGCCCCAGGAACCGCACCATGCTACAGTGTCAATAGTTCCACCAAGTTATTCTCAGTAGATCACATCAAAACTGGAAGAATTAAATAAGTTACGCTGAACATACATTTTAAGAAAGTTTATAGGATATGAGCTGTACACTCTGCTTTCCAGTATTCTACTTCAGCCCTACCTCACTTCAGTCCTGCTTTGACCTCAGCACTGCTCCTACCTCACTCTGCTTCCACTCTACGATACCTACCCTTGCTCGTCCAGCTCTGCTTCACCATCTAGCTTGCATACAACGTTGTAATTCAGTTTCAAGATACCCTACAATTTCGCTTCGGTCTCTGGTTTTCAATTGGGCCTATTCAGTGGACGATAATCCCAGTTTTGCCCTCTTCAGCTACGTCTCAGCACACATTGACCTATATGAAAACTGGCCAGGCTTCTGGAGCAAGTGATCCATTTGATTCAGGCATCATCCTCAGATGATCTACCAGGACTGCTCCCACTGGGCCTGGGGCTCCAGACTTAGACCCTCCCACTGGGTCCCAGCTCTGGGGGCACCTCAGCAACTGGTCTCAGGAATAGAAAGAAGCAGAAAGAACCTTCCCCGCTGCCCTAGATCCTCCCCTCCCCAGAGGCAATCTCCAAGGGGCTCCCCCCCCCCCGCTCCCCACACTGTGATCTATGAGAGAATAGTACCTCTTGATCTACCAGTGGATCACCATCTACCTCTTAGCTACGTGTTCCATGTTCCACTGGTACATGCATTTCATTGCACCTCTCTGTATTCTTAATCCCATTACTAACGAACCAATCTAGGTCTGTGTTACTGTCATGTGCATCTATGCCAGTTAGTTAGAATCTACTTTTATAGTTAGAATTCATTTTTCTGCTACCTGAGATCCTTGTTTTTGCCTCTTCTTGCTTCGATGTTTGCCTTTCAGTCGTCCAGCTGCTGATAATCCACCTTCTTTTCCATATAAATGGCTTTGCTTTTCTTTCTCTACATTTAAATCTTGGTCCTAAGAGAAGCAATGAAGCAAAACAAAAAACAACCAATTTAATGTGTTCATTTACAATTTAAAAAAAATATTGCCTCTTTAAGGGCAATAAAAACACATGGGCATGACCTGGTGGAATAGTCTGTTGTACGTGATACTTGTGCTGTTGGGATAAAATCCATGTTTTGTCGTGTAGCTGTAGTTATCTCGCATCCATGCATGGCGTTGTTCTGGGTGGCCCTTGGAGTCCCTTGCAACGCTATGATTCTGTGCTAACCTTTGGAAAGTGGATTTTAAAAACCCTTGCATTCTGAGGTGAACCCATTGGGAGCAGGACCCTGTTGACTATTAACCAGTCCTTGACTCAGTTCTAAAACTACGGTGACGTGAAGGATTATTGAGGATTTACGTTGTAAATAGGATCCCCCCTTTTGCTGTTTCCTCTTCTCACCGCCCTTTGTCATCTTCTAGACCCAGAATACTCAATCTGATTATTTCCAAGATATATATGTATAAATATTGGAGAGTAATAATTCCTAACAGAATGTTAGGAATTATTCGGAAAGGGATAAAGAATAAAACTGAGGAGGTCATAATGCCTCTATACAAATCAATGGTGCGACCAGCTTGAATATTGTGTGCAGTTCTGGTCGCCCCATCTCAAAAAAGACATAGCTGAACGAGAAAAGGTACAGAGAAGGGCAGCAAAAATGATCAAGGGCATGGAAGGGCTCCTGTATGAGGAGAGGCTTGGTAGGCTGGGGCTCTTCAGTTTGGAGAAGAGATGACTGAGAGGAGATATGATAGAGGTCTATAAAATCATGAGTGGGGTGGAACTAATAAACAAGGAGCAGTTATTTACCCTCTCAGCTAGTACTAGAACTAGGGGACACTCCATGAAACTCATGGGTGGCAAGTTAAAAACAAATAAAAGAAATTATTTTTTCACTCAGCGTATAATTGGGTTGTGGAATCTACTGCCAGAGGCTGTGGTAAGGGCCAGTACTAGAGCTGAGTTTAAAAGAGGTCTGGACAAGTTTCTAGAAGACAGGTCCATTAGCAGCTATTAGCCAGACAGGATCAGGGAACAGGACAGGAGCTGGAGGAAAACAACAGGGAATGGATCCCCCAGTGTGACCCGTTGGGTGCTTCTCCCAGGCCACCGTGATTGGCCACTGTTGGAGACAGGATGCTGGGCTAGATGGACCATTGGTCTGACCCAGTTGGGCACTTCTTATATTCTTAGGTTCAACCACAATTGATGACTATTGTTATAAATAGGCTGGTAATTCTGCTATTGCAATAGGCTGAACAAATTTGGAGAGGGGTTTGGTTTTTTTTGTCTTTTAGGGTTTTTTTACATACTTTGCACCTGTGCAATTGATAGAAAATTTAAATATGACTCTAAATATGTACAGACAATTATATCCTTTTCAGAGACAATAGCTTCTTCATCCATTTTTTTTATCCTGGATAGTATAAACCAACATTATTCCTTCTTCCCCCACTCCCCCATGCTTGGAAATCCCTCCCTGAGCACATGTTCTGCTATCAGCCTCCCAACCTTCAAATCCCTCCCAAAATCTTACCTCTTCTATCAGGCTTTTCCTGGCTCCTCAGCTTCATAGGCTGATCCTTTATGCTTCTTCCTTTAATGTTTTAGCCTTCAGGATCCTCTCCTTCCCTTGTAACTAAGTTAAGCACATGCACCTGCAAACTCTCAACTTCTTGAATGTATCCCTCTCTCACCTTACATCCTTATCATTTCTCCCTTGCATATCCTAGTTTGTAAGCTCTTTGGGGAGGGGACCTGTCTCTAATCACAGCTGTTCAGCACCATATAAATAATAATACTCACATTAAATCTCCTGAACCACAAGTTGCTCTTTAAGCCAATAACCTTTGGTTCTTCACACTGTACACATGTGCTGCTAGGGAGAAACCTTGCTCCTAACAATCTCTTCTTTACCATTAACAGCTGATTAGCGGTCACTGTCCATCAGCTGTTTAGCATTAACAGCTCTGTAGTGTTCAGAGCTAAAATGTGTCCCCAGTCAGGACCGAGTCTGCGGCTGTTGCAGACTTTTAGTAGCGTCTCCTTGGTCAATACTAATTGCTCCTCTGGTTCATGGGACAGTTGCTGCTCAAAGCACACACACTCTCTATAGTCCCTGCATTTATCAAACTCTTATGTAGGGTTGTTCTCTTGAGCCCCAATGGGAATATCAGAAGTTATTTATTATTACTGCCAAGTATTCATATAGCACAAAAGCAATGTGCCTAGCACCAATCACGCATTAATTAGAGAAAGACTGCTTCACTGGGAAGCAAACTCTCTAGGATGGACAAGGGATGGGAGAAGAGGGAGAGGGGAAGAGACAGGGATACAGTCATGAAGTTGACAAGTCACAGGTACATGTTCTTAGCTTAGTCATAGGGGAGAATTTTGTTTAAAATTGGTCTAGCTGGAGGGACTAACAATCCTCTTTTAAAAAAGCCCAGCACTGGCAGAACATATATGGATTCTGTAAAATGCATTAATTTTCTATTGTATCTGAAAACTCTGTCGTACCTCTGGATTCAACAGTTTTTGCTCCATGTCAGGAAACTCCAAAATTTCCTCAGAAACATCCTTGAGCGTGGTCCTCAAGCCTGCTGCCAAACCCTGGGCTTGCTGGGGTTCTTCACGGCAGACTTCCAGTACCCGCACTGCATTCTAGAAGACAAGCAGTTCCTACTGTTAACGCAGCATCAGCACAGGCCGAATACACTGCACACGGAGAAAAGGATGTTCAACATACAGAGGTCAGCAGCAAATCGCTGCAAAGATGAAGGCAACTGCATGAGCAAAGAGACCTTTCCAGACAGACATGACGGTGGCTTGCTGCGGCACGTCAGTTTACACACCACCAGAGGTTAGCCTGGGACTGCCCTGTGGTGGGTAGGGGCTAGCCCAGGCTGTGGCTTCGGAAACTCTCTGAGGACACAGCCCGGGCTAAGGGCCGCCAACACGGGCTAGCACATAAGTTCAGCCCCACCATACCCACCTCAGGGGAGGGGCCGTCAGGGCAGTGGGCAGGGTGCTAGGTGCAGGTGGGGCCGTTCGCCCGCATGTTTGTTTAGCTCCCCATCCTACCCGGGCCATGCAGGCGGCGCGATGGCTCTCTAGTGGCGGGTACGTTTGTTCGGTGCCCCTCCCGAGACCTGGGTGGGCTGCGGTTTCCTGCCTGATGTCGGGGTGCCACCGCGCCGCCTGCACATCTGTTTTTACCCCTGGACAGGTGCACTCACGTCCTTGGAGAGGACAAGAAGCAATGGGTTTAAATTGCAGGAAGGCAAATTAAGGTTAAACGTTAGGAAAAAAACATCCTACCCTGCAAGAACACCCGTGCATGACCAAGTCCCCCAATGTTGCTTTTACAATGATGGGTGTTCTTGTGGAATAAAAGTGGAATAGCGCATTCCCGTGAGAACGGAGCCGCAATTGCATTCACGGAAGTTTCCCTGCCTCCCCAGTAACGTGTGGAAGTGAACCCAATTACAAAATATATGAGAGATGGCGGTCCAGCCTGTTTGAAGGATAAGATAGTATAAATAGAGGCATCAGTGAGCAGTCTATACGCGTGGGGAGCTAGGAAAAGCCTGACAGAAGAGGGAATTTTTTAAAGAGGGATTTGAAGATAGGGAGGGAACAGAGTGTGTGTGTTCAGGGAGGGAGTTCCAGGCAGAGAGGGAAGTATGGGAAAGAGCAAAATCGTTGAAGAAAGAAGGAGATTCTCGGGCAGGTGAGAGTGATGGCAAAGTAGTTCCCAGGTGGGATTGTAGCAGGAAACGAGGGCAGATGGGTAGGGAGGAGTAAGGGAATAAGAAGAGCCTTGAACGTGCATGAGTTTGTGCTCTACTGCGCTAGTAGAGGGAACAAAGAAGGTATTATTACTATAGTGATTATTATGATGAAGAACTATTGTATAATATTTCAGGGCTCCAACCTGCAGCTGGTTGAGGATGCTGTCGTGGCGATGTTTTAATTCTAACCAAGATTCCTCAGAGAAGCAGGACTCCTCGGTGAAATTGCGTAGGTAATCTCCTTGGCTTTTTAATTTGTTTAACAGAAAGGTTAAGCCTTCTGCTTCCTGCAGGAGTTTTGTATAATTTGTTAATTGAGTTTGTTTCTCTTGCAAACCAGGCTGGAGATCAAACACTAATTCCTGCTGCTGCTGTTCCAGTTCAGACAGCGCTAATCTTAAATCTTCTTCGCTTTGGATGTATTGTTCCCTATGTCGCTGCACCTCCTCTTGGTGGCTAGAAAAAAAAAAAAAATGACATCAACCAAACTCAGAGATGTTGTATATTTTCTTAGATGAATCAGACTATGGATAGGGAGACTTCAAATAAATATACGCTAATGCAAAGATTCCTCCTATTCCATTTATTTATTTATTCATTCATTCTAAAAATTTTATGCCGCCCCCTTCTGCCTCAGGCATCTCAGGGTGGCTCACGGCATTTTAAAACATATTAAAACAAACCATTATAAACTACAATTAAAACAATATAAAACCCACCCCCACCCTAACGCAACCCACCCACCCCATCTCCCTTGGGAAAGGCCTGGCAGAACAACCAGGTCTTACACTGCCTACGGAAAGAGGGGACATGTATTTAAGACATCAGTATAATCCCTGACCCCCAGACAGCAGACATGCAAAGTGTATCCGATAATAATCAGGATCACAACCCCACTGACGGATTGTGCAAGCCCATTTGGGGTCCTAGATCCCAGTCTGGGAATCTTTGCTTTAGTGCGGGTTAATTTTCAAGTTGCAAAATATGTAATGGCATTGGAAAACGCAGTCATGAGGGGTTGAAGCTTGCTGCTCCAAAAGTTTAATCTTTTGCCTTTCCTTCCAGTATATGGAGGCTTGTCAAAACCCAAGCTGATCATCTTCCAGAAGCAATGGAGCTGCTTTCAGTCATGTGCGTTTATTACATAGGATAACGAATTTTAAATAAATAAATACTGGATCAGTTTAGGGCTCCTTACTTTAAGAAGGGTATTGACAATCTGAAGAAAGAAACAAGGATGGGAAAGGGGATGGAGAGAACGGGAAGTGTTTAGTCTACAAAAAAGAAGATTAAGGGGGGGGACATAATTTCAGTTTACAAATATGCAGAAGGTCAGTATAAGCAAAATTACACCCCAGATTTTCTCTGTGGTCACTGAGGATATAATTAGAACAGGGGTGGGGAACCTTGGTCCCAGGGACCAAATGTGGCCTGTGGCTAGTCTTTATTTGATCTTTTTCAAGTGCCTGGATCTGGCCCCTAGATCCAGTTGCTACCCCGAAGCACTGAAAGACTAGGGTGGCCAGATATGCAAATGTTAGAGGACACTTATGAGAAATACAGGTTGTAGGGCTGCACTGGCTATAATGCAGCCCAGCAATCTGTATTTCTCATGTGTCCTCTAAAATTTGCATATCTGGCCACCCTATGAAAGACAGAGCGATGGGGAAGGGTGCAGAGATTAGGGCATGCACTTAAGCAGGGGCGGCTGGTGGCTTTTTAGTTTGGAGGGACAGTAAGGTCGTCCGGCCCACCGGTGGCAAAGCCACCGGCGGAGCCAGGGCAGCGGTGGGCAGAGCCAGGGCAGCGGTGGGCAGAGCCAGGGCACAACCCAGCAGCAAGGAGTTCCCAGGGTGAACATTAGAAGATGGAAGAAAACACAGTAGTCTAAAATGCACTTCAAGCTTCAAATGAATAACGTATAAACCCCAAGCACAGGAAAACACTGGCACAACCCAGCAGCAAGGAGTTCCCAGGGTTGACATCCTGTTGCAGGGTGGGATGCAGGGTTGGGGTGGATTTGACACTGTCGGAGACAGGACACTGGGCTGGATGGAGCATTGGTCACAGACCCAGTCTGGCATGGACTGTGACACTGTCGGAGACAGGATGCTGGGCTGGATGGAGCATTGATCACNAGAACACCCGTGCATGACCAAGTCCCCCAATGTTGCTTTTACAATGATGGGTGTTCTTGTGGAATAAAAGTGGAATAGCGCATTCCCGTGAGAACGGAGCCGCAATTGCATTCACGGAAGTTTCCCTGCCTCCCCAGTAACGTGTGGAAGTGAACCCAATTACAAAATATATGAGAGATGGCGGTCCAGCCTGTTTGAAGGATAAGATAGTATAAATAGAGGCATCAGTGAGCAGTCTATACGCGTGGGGAGCTAGGAAAAGCCTGACAGAAGAGGGAATTTTTTAAAGAGGGATTTGAAGATAGGGAGGGAACAGAGTGTGTGTGTTCAGGGAGGGAGTTCCAGGCAGAGAGGGAAGTATGGGAAAGAGCAAAATCGTTGAAGAAAGAAGGAGATTCTCGGGCAGGTGAGAGTGATGGCAAAGTAGTTCCCAGGTGGGATTGTAGCAGGAAACGAGGGCAGATGGGTAGGGAGGAGTAAGGGAATAAGAAGAGCCTTGAACGTGCATGAGTTTGTGCTCTACTGCGCTAGTAGAGGGAACAAAGAAGGTATTATTACTATAGTGATTATTATGATGAAGAACTATTGTATAATATTTCAGGGCTCCAACCTGCAGCTGGTTGAGGATGCTGTCGTGGCGATGTTTTAATTCTAACCAAGATTCCTCAGAGAAGCAGGACTCCTCGGTGAAATTGCGTAGGTAATCTCCTTGGCTTTTTAATTTGTTTAACAGAAAGGTTAAGCCTTCTGCTTCCTGCAGGAGTTTTGTATAATTTGTTAATTGAGTTTGTTTCTCTTGCAAACCAGGCTGGAGATCAAACACTAATTCCTGCTGCTGCTGTTCCAGTTCAGACAGCGCTAATCTTAAATCTTCTTCGCTTTGGATGTATTGTTCCCTATGTCGCTGCACCTCCTCTTGGTGGCTAGAAAAAAAAAAAAAATGACATCAACCAAACTCAGAGATGTTGTATATTTTCTTAGATGAATCAGACTATGGATAGGGAGACTTCAAATAAATATACGCTAATGCACAGATTCCTCCTATTCCATTTATTTATTTATTCATTCATTCTAAAAATTTTATGCCGCCCCCTTCTGCCTCAGGCATCTCAGGGTGGCTCACGGCATTTTAAAACATATTAAAACAAACCATTATAAACTACAATTAAAACAATATAAAACCCACCCCCACCCTAACGCAACCCACCCACCCCATCTCCCTTGGGAAAGGCCTGGCAGAACAACCAGGTCTTACACTGCCTACGGAAAGAGGGGACATGTATTTAAGACATCAGTATAATCCCTGACCCCCAGACAGCAGACATGCAAAGTGTATCCGATAATAATCAGGATCACAACCCCACTGACGGATTGTGCAAGCCCATTTGGGGTCCTAGATCCCAGTCTGGGAATCTTTGCTTTAGTGCGGGTTAATTTTCAAGTTGCAAAATATGTAATGGCATTGGAAAACGCAGTCATGAGGGGTTGAAGCTTGCTGCTCCAAAAGTTTAATCTTTTGCCTTTCCTTCCAGTATATGGAGGCTTGTCAAAACCCAAGCTGATCATCTTCCAGAAGCAATGGAGCTGCTTTAAGTCATGTGCGTTTATTACATAGGATAACAAATTTTAAATAAATAAATACTGGATCAGTTTAGGGCTCCTTACTTTAAGAAGGGTATTGACAATCTGAAGAAAGAAACAAGGATGGGAAAGGGGATGGAGAGAACGGGAAGTGTTTAGTCTACAAAAAAGAAGATTAAGGGGGGGGACATAATTTCAGTTTACAAATATGCAGAAGGTCAGTATAAGCAAAATTACACCCCAGATTTTCTCTGTGGTAACTGAGGATATAATTAGAACAGGGGTGGGGAACCTTGGTCCCAGGGACCAAATGTGGCCTGTGGCTAGTCTTTATTTGATCTTTTTCAAGTGCCTGGATCTGGCCCCTAGATCCAGTTGCTACCCCGAAGCACTGAAAGACTAGGGTGGCCAGATATGCAAATGTTAGAGGACACTTATGAGAAATACAGGTTGTAGGGCTGCACTGGCTATAATGCAGCCCAGCAATCTGTATTTCTCATGTGTCCTCTAAAATTTGCATATCTGGCCACCCTATGAAAGACAGAGCGATGGGGAAGGGTGCAGAGATTAGGGCATGCACTTAAGCAGGGGCGGCTGGTGGCTTTTTAGTTTGGAGGGACAGTAAGGTCGTCCGGCCCACCGGTGGCAAAGCCACCGGCGGAGCCAGGGCAGCGGTGGGCAGAGCCAGGGCAGCGGTGGGCAGAGCCAGGGCA
>QEPC01015683.1:545272-583748 GCA_003113815.1 Sphenodon punctatus
GGGGGGGGGGGAAGAGCCTAGGGGTGGGATGCAGCAGGGTGGGGGAGGATGCAGGATGGCGGGGAAACAGGCTCAGTCTAGGGGGTGATCGGTGGTGGAGGAGTGAGGTGGGGGGAGGGGGACCCCCTCTCCACACCCATCCCCCCCGGGGGTGGGGAGGTTGGGTACAGGGTGGAGGAGGGATTAGGGAAAGGTCACTTACCTGCTCATGGCAGGCAGCGGGAGCAGCAGCACGGGGAGTCTCTCTCTCGGGGGACATGAGCCAGGGAGGAAGCACGCATGCGCGCTGCTCCCCCTTCCTCTGTCCCCCGAGCCAAGCTATCTCGCCGGGGCTGTCAGCCCGACCGCCCTGGCGAGATCTTCCATTGTGCCCATTGAGCACAATGGAAGGCTGTAGCCCCTCCCTCCACAGCACATCCCATACATGCTGTGGACGGAGGAGTTCAGCCGCCCAAATCGCGTTTTCCATAGGAAAACGCTTTGGGCGGCTGATTTTTGAGCCTTCTGGGACCCACTCCTCTGGCGTGGGTCCCAGAAGAGAAGTAAAGCCGCAGCAGCCTCTGCCTTGCCTTTGCAATCAGAACGGAGGCTACTGCAGCGGCGCTGTGGTCAGTTTCTGTGAAACTGACATGAAATTGACCACAGCGCTGCAGCAGCCTCCGCTCTGAAGCAAAGGTAAGGCAGAGGCTGCTGCGGGCGGCGGGGAAGCGGCGGGGAGGTGTGTTTTTTTTTGTTTTTTTACTATGAGCGGGGGTGCGGCACCTGGCGGAGCGCTTGGGGGGGGTCAGCGCCCCCAACGCCCTGGAAGGGGAGCCGCGCCTGCACTTAAGGGCACAAGTCCATGATCTAGACCCTCTTCTTCCTGAGCACAACCCTCAAGTACCTTCCCCACAACTTCTATGCAGCCCTCGGAATTTGTACTAATTTTCACAGTGGCCCCTGGGAGGGATTAGTTTCTCCACCATGGATTAGAGGAAATGGGTTTAAATTGAGGCTAAGCGTATAATAATTTTCCAGCTACTAGGACAGCTAGACAGTGGATTAATTTGGCAACGCAGTTATGGAGGACCCAACCCTGAGGGCTTTAAAAATAGGTTAGACAGGCACCTCTCAGTGATGGTGCTGGTACAGTGGATCCTGCTTAACAACAGGGGGCTGGACTAGAGGAACTTTGAGGTTCCTTCTAGGGCTGAAACAAGATTTCAACCTTCTCGAAAATCTCGTCAAGAATAGGCTTCTCAATGAGATTTTCTCATCTTGAGATTCTCACAACTTGATTCTCAAGAACCTAAAAACAGCAACAAAAAAAAAGGTCTCTGCCTGCACAAAATGGCCACCAGGGCCGTTCTGCACATGCACCGACATTTTGCACATGTGCAGAACATTTTGGGGGTATTTTTAAGGTTCTTGAATTTCTCACAAGAATCTCAAGTTTCTCATGAGAATCCTGTGAGACCTCGCCAGGGCTGCGAGATTCTCGTGAGAATTAATTTCATTCTCGTTTCTGCCCTAGTTCCTTCCAGCCCCATGAGTCTAAGTGCTGGATCTTTTTTCTACAGCTATTTTATTTATGAACTTTTAATGTTTGACTCTTGATGAAGCTATGGAGACAAAGTAGCTCAGATGATATCTTTGATTGGACCACCTTATGCTAGTAAGATTGCGCCAACAGAGGTTGGTTCAGTCAAAGATATCACCTGAACTACTTTGCCTCCACCTCTTACATTTGGGACCAACACTGCCACCATCCTCTCTCTTGAACAAGCTAATACACAGTGAGAAATCAACCTTGTTCAAGATCATGGAGAAGAAACTGAGATTAGATATAGTATGTAGGGTGGGGTTGTGTCACGTGCAGTAAGATCCTCTTCCTACCTTCTTCACAAGCACATGCAGGAGACTAAGTTCTCTCCCTTCTTAATTTATTTACGGTGTCCCTGCCATCACCAAAATATCACAGTCCTGGCCCTTCCGCACTTCCCTCTCTCTCATTAGCAGCCCCCATTTCAGAGGCGAGCTCTTTGCATAGATTTCCAGTCAGCTCTTCGCTGCCCAAGCCTTATCTACAGGTCTCCCAGCTGAGACTAAAGCCCTGCTTTAGAAAGACCCCACACTGCCACTGGGAGAAAATTCAAGTTAGGGCCAGGTGTAACTAGAGTGCTGACCCACTATAGCCCAGCTCCTGTGGGGACTTACCCAGCCCCAGGCCACACAATGTACGTGCTATGAGTCAAGCTTCAACTTGTGCTACCTAATCTGCAACACTATGACATGGGGTGTTAAAAAAAATGTGATGGCAGCCTGCTTAGGCCCACTTTGGCCTGTGGGCCACCATCATGTTTGATGGAGCCCCGCCTGATGTTTGGACCCCCGCCCTGGGATTGCTCCTGGGTATGGTAGTGGCTAGTCTGGGCTGTGATCATGGAGATCTGCAGGCTCACAGCCCAGGCTACCATCTGCCTGATTGGGCCAGAGCGGGTTATAGTGAGCTATAACATTTGTTATAGCCTGCCATGGCCCGGGCCGGATCAGATCTGCCATGGCTGCCTGTTATGACAGGGGGCGGGGCCAACTGCCTGCACGTTTGTGTGGCTCCTTGCCCTCCCTGGTGACGTGGCCGCTGGTACGGTTGTTGACTGGCTTGACCCGATCCTGACTGTGTTGCTACTGGGTTCCTGGGCCGGATTGCGTTGTGATGGTGACGCTCCACCGTCACTTCTGTTAACACCCGTGGTAGAAGTACCATATGTGAATATTACAGTAAACTAGCTTTGGAATGGAAGCTGGCAATGAATATCCCTTAGAAAGACCTAAATTCATAAAAAACTGTGAAACAGTTCATTTCAGGCCAGGACAAATTGCTCTGAGCCTGGGGTAAAATCCTGGCTTCACTGAAGTTGATGGGAAAACTTCCTTTGTCTTCAGGATTTCACTAACAGAAGCTCAACTCTACTTAATGTAAGAAACATAACACTGTAGCACTAACTTTTGTTGCATGACTTTTGAAGAACATCACACACAATAAGAAATTGATAAATTACTTTGCATCGTTTCACTTGTAAGAACCACATTACCTTAAATATTCAGTGGCCAAACGAATGGTGCATTCCCACTGATTTCTGAGATCAGAAACAGTTTGCTGAACTGTGGACTCCTTGCTCCTCTCCGTATTCCTTCCAAGGTCACCTACAGCTGCAATGTTTTGTATTTTAGCATCCCCATCGTCTTTGAGAGAGATGATTTCCTGCATTAAATTAAAACAGCATGAGCACGTCTGATTTCCATCAGTTCTTTTCAGTCACTCCAATAAAAGATATCACCCATTTCCCAGCTGATCGAGATAACTGGGTGAATAATCCAGTCCCAACTTTAGTATTCCAGGATATGTCTGCCATTTTAAAGAGAGAAACAAAGGGCGTTTTTAGACAAGCGCCTTCCCCCCCCCATCATGCATGGGCCTTTTTATACAGGCCACATGGGGGTGGGGTGTCTGTGTGCACGAGGGTGCAGACAGGCACACACCAATCTCCCCCCACCTCCACCCATCACCCATACACGCCGCAACCGGCATCTTCGCCAGTTGCTCCGTGCGTGGATGATGGGTGAAGGGTGTGTATGTGTGTTCTGCGGGAGGGTTCATGCACGCACACACACCCACTGCAGCGTGTACACGGGTGAGGCCCACGCATGAACACCCAGCTTTCATGCTTGGGTGTTGCCCATGTAAAAAGGGCCCATGTTGCAGGGCTGCATTGGCACCATATGCAGCGCTGCAACATGCATGATGGGTGGGTGATGGGCAGGGAGGCGCTTGTCTAAAAACACCCAAAGTAGTTCAGTTGATGTCTTTTATTGGACCAACTTCTGTTGGTGAGAGTATGGAAGCTTTGGGGGCTAAAAAGGGCCTTCCTCGGGCATGTAACACGTCTCAGAACTATGGAAGACATGTATATGTGATAAAACAATATAAAACCCATTTAAAATAGAAAACAATTTAAAACCAATTTAAAAGGGGAAGGTAAAGTGGGTGGAGAGATCACATTAAGAGGAACCAGCAGTGAATCCTAAAAGCACCCGGAGAACAAAAATCTTCAGGCGCTTTGTAAAGGTGAGGAGGGAGGAATGGAGATGGACATCTGGAAGGAGCAAGTCCCACACTGAGGGACCCGCTACAGCAAAGGCTTGATCGCCCACTGATTTAAGGTGCAATGGCAGGATCCCCAAACAGTTCTGAATGCAGATAACCATCAGTACAAGACTCCAGGAGCAGGTCTCTAATATAACCCAGCCTAGACTGCTCAAGTTTACTTTCATTGCTGAAGGAAAGCAATTACTTGGGAGGGATCTGCTGGGAAAGAATCACTGGTATTTAAACATTTTAAAAATATTTACGTTAAAAACATTATTGATGATGTTTAAAAACCCAGTCTTATCTGTCTTGCATTTTCCTCAGTCCATAGTTCTGACTTGTTACATGGTCCAGAGCTTGCATATTCTCATCAACAGCAGTTGGTCCTATAAAAGACCTCATGTGGACTACTTTGGGTATTTTCAGACGTTACGAGATCACAGTCAACCACGCTCAATTCCGCGTGGTGGATGTGATCTCCTAACGTCTGTTGGGGGAAATGGATGTTTCCCCCCAGATGTTACCGCGGCGTGGAATTGCATTCACCACGCGAGCGGCCGAAGCGGCGGAGCTGGAGGCCGTCGCGTGTTGAATGCAATTCCACGCCGGGGTGAACCCCGGCGTCTCGTCTGGTCGGGCGCCACAGCCCGGGATCACCGGCGGGATCCCGGGCTGTGGCGAATCTGGCCCGACGCGGCGGCCTCATTGGCCCCGCCGCCCACCCGTCTCCCCAGAGGGTGGGTGGCGGGGCACGTGGAAGGGGCGGGGCCGTGCGGCCGCACATTGCGGCCCCACCCCCTCCCAGATTCCCCGCCAGGATCCCCCCGGCACGTCTGATACGGCGTGACGGGGTCGTCCCAGCGGGGAATGGATTGGGTGTTTTCGGTACGGGGCCAACGGGCCCCGTAACGTCTGACCACACCCTATGTCTCCGTCTCTTATATCTGGGATCCATATGGCAACTACACTCTCTTGCTGCAAGTTTTAAGGACAGTCTTTCTCCATCAGTCAGAGAGAAATACAAACAGCTAACAACACAATTAATATGTGTGTACTGTATGTTTAACTAGACACATGACCACACACTTAACCACATGATTGCACATGGCAATCTTTAGGGACATAGGGTCAATCTAACAACATTACTAGATACCTCACTTCTGTTAACTGACAAGTAGTTGAGCATTGTACATTTAAAAAAAATAAAAAATGAATTAACATTTTATTCATTTTAATTTGTAACAAACATGTATACCTAATTACAAGTACACATAAACAAGTACCTAATTACAAGTACATATAAACATTACAAGTACACAAACAAGAGAGAGAAAAACAAGTGAGGGGGAAGCCAAACCTATGTAACCACTATTTCCTCAGTATTACTCTGTCTTTACACTATACCAGAGATGGGCAAATGCCAGCTCAGGAGCCGCATGCGGCTCTTAGGCCCCTGGTATCGTGGCTCATGCTAGAAATGGCTTCCTACAGGTATGTCCATGTGGTTCCTTCAGGAGCAAGCAAAAACATGCAGCCATTTCCGCCATCACTGGAGGCTCCTGAGGGCCAGGACTTCTGCCCAGCCCCAAACCCACTGGACCGTGTGGGAGCCGGGGCTTTGACATGAGGGAAGCCACACTACTCTGTCCCAGGGTAGAGAAAGTAAGGTTGTCGTGTTGGTCCAAAATATAGGCAAGACAGACAGAGCAGTAGTAGTACAAAGATCTCTTTTATTGATACCAACTCCAGTTGGTGAAGGTATGCAAGCTTTTGGACCTTACAGAGTCCTTCATCAGCAGGGTTCCTAGTTTTCTCTTTGCAACAGAAAAACAGAGAAAAACAGAGATTTTGCCTTTTTCCAGAGAACTTCACGGAAAACAGCAAAAGCTTACCAGTTTGGAAGGAGAAAGCAGTGAGCGTGGGGCAGTGAGGATGCAGAGTGGAGATCAGGGGAAGCAACCTGAAGGTATGTGCTGTGGAGGGGGGTGGGGTGGGGAAGGGCTCTGCATTTGGAGAGGTGCAACAAACCTCCTGGGGGGTGGGGCAGGGGCACTATGAATTGGGGCGGTCAGGTCTTCTGGACCTTGGAAAGAGGCAACAGGAGGTAGGCCTAACTTTGACCATAGGTGCTTTCCCAAATGGCAGCCTCTCTATGGTCCCCCTTTCTGGTTGGCAGAGCGGTCTGGGCGCAGGCTGGGAGGAGGAGGCAGTGAGTGCAGAGCTGCGGAGGGGAAGCAGTCTAAAGGCATGTGCTGTGGGGGGGGGCTCTGCATTTGGAGAGGTGCCACAGACTTTTAATTTGGGGGGGGAACTGTTGGGGGGACAGGTAGTTGCATAAAAATGAAAGTATTCCAATAAAATATGGTGTTCTAACTCATACCTATATATATTGTGGTAAGGAAAAGTCAGCTAGCATTTACATTTAATTACAGAAAAACAGGAATTTTAGTTTTTTTAAATCAGAAAATGTATGGGAGGTTTTTTTATCAGAGAATTTCTGATTTTTTTGTCACGGAAAACTAGGAACCCTGTTCATGAGGCAAGTCAGGAGTTAGAACTGGAGACCGAGCAAAGCCGTAAGGTACATACAGTGTTTGGAAACCGAGGGGAGGGGAGGAGAAGGTGAGGTCGAGCCCCAAGTAGCAGGTCCACAATTCAACAAGGTGGTAAGAGGAAGAGCCAATGATCAACATAAAGTGTCTTGGGGCTCTCAGTGATATGAAAAAGTTAGTATGCAGCTCTCGCTTGGCAACTTTGCCCACCCCTGTACTATACCGATTGGGAGGCTATTTTTTTAAAAAAGGAAATTGAATGTACAACGGTACAACATGCAGTCGAATCATTTTGGCGTGCGCTAAGGTTACTCTAATTTCCAACATGTTCCAAAAGTTCCCTCCAAACTGCAGTCATTTTGACAGAGTTGCCATGGTGTTTCTCTACCTTTATTTGATGTATCCTTTCTTCCAGTGGCATCTTGTCTTCTGCTGAACTCAGGCCGAGAACCGAGTCTTTAAGTCTGTTCACCCACAAAAACATGTTCTGTGCAAGTTCTTCAAAATCCCCCTCCTTTTCCATAGAAAGTGCTGGACTAACACCTAGTGTTTTGCTTGCGCATTTCAGCAGTATCCAGTACCTCCTGGCAAGCTGAGTGGCTTCGGCTACTGTCTCATCCTTTGTGAACCCAGACTCCCTCAAAGAACTGGCCTGCTGGGCTAGGGAGTCAAATTCCTCTCTGAAAAATACAGCAAGTAAATCATAAGGTAAATGGTGTAAAAGAGGAGTTATTGTCAAGGGAACTAAATACCATCACCAAGACAGGGCTACCTCTGAGTTAGGAGTGTCTGGTAAAAATCTTCAAGTTTTTCCTTTTCTTTTTTAGCCTCTTGCAGTTCTTCTTCTTGAACAGTTAAGCATCCCTCAAGGCTGGTGCAGTTTTCTTCAAGTCTAAAGTAACAGCACATGCAAAATCACCGAGTTATAAGTGAGACACTATGGATCATAAGAACGCAAGAGCTGTCATACGGAGCCAGACCAATGGTCCATCCAGCCCAGTGTCCTGTCTCCGACAATGCCCAACTTTGATCACCTCAGAAAAGTACACAACAGCACTAACTGACTGTTATTTACACCCAGTTCCCAACAGTCAGAGGTTATGTCCCCTGACCAACTTGATTAATTCTGTTACATGAGTAACTGCTAAACCTACTGACAGCAGCAATTCTCAACCCAGTTCTCAAAGTAACCTGCCGGCACAAGTCCAAGGAGGCTTCAGGGAGGTTTACACTGGAGGAACACCTGGAGGAGGAGACTGTCAACGATAAAGGGAAAGTGCTTTGGTTCTGATTCAGCAAGGCACTTACGTTTAAGTCCCACTGAAGTCAATGGAATTAAATGCAGGCTCAAAGTTAGGTCTATATACACATGCACTGCTGAAGCATGCTATTTATTTAAATTTATATCCCACCCATCTCACAAAAGCAGGCTTAGAGCGGGTTACACCAAATCAAAATGCAAACTTTAAAACAAATTCTAATGTCCCCACCTCCTAATCCCTAACCCACCAAAAGCCCCACTTAAACAAAATACTTTACATGGCTTTGGCGAACCTCAAAGGGAAGAGAATTCCATAGCTACGGAGCAGCCACCAAGAATGCCTCTGCCACACCCTCGCCGTCTATACTGGGTGTGCTGAGGACGTGGCCAAAAGGCTGCTCCCAGCTGACCTAAGAGAGCATGATGGGACATGGAGGAGGAAGCCGTCCCTAAGGTATGCACCATCTCTCTTCTGAAAAGCAGTGTGATTTGGCATTCACCCTGGGCATTAAAGGGTGATTTTACATTAAATCATGGAAATCACTTTTGGCTTCCTACCTCACGATCTGCTGCAAAGAGGCCCGAAGCTCTTCTTCTTGTGCCTGACACTTGGCGGTAACTCTCTGCAATTCTGCTTCTTGATCTCTCACCCAGCTGCTAAGCTGGTTCACACTTGCCTTGGGCAAATAACTCTTCACCTTGCTCAGGAGAGCTTTGACTTCATGGATGTCATTGTCTTTGCCTTCGAAATTTCGGAAGCTCTAAATGAAAATACAAGCACGAGACATTTTGAGATGCACCTGCTCCACGTGCTGCTGAACAACAATTAACCAATGTTTAACCCTCTCCTTAGTTGAGCTACAAATGGCTCTGTTTGAAACCACTGCAACCCTCTCATATGATATTGCTATTTATTCCAGTTTCTTCCAAGCACATTTTGGGGAGAGGGAAGAGGAGAGATAAGTAAAGGTTGATAAACTGACCAGGATTCAGTTCCCAGAAATGTAAAATAAACAGAGCACGTCCACGTACCAAACAATTAGTTTTCATATTCAGATCTCTCATTCAGACCCATTTCTTGTACTGAGTCTTCTGCTGATAATGCACAAGGTGGTTCCTTCATGGAGCCCCCTCTTCCCCTGTCCAGCCACCGATGCCTCCAAATCCCTTCCCTTAGGGGTAGGGTTTCTGGGTGCAAAAGGGCAGGCCTTCCAGGTTAGGGGTGGGACCAAAGAGGTCCCCACTCCTATTTGAAGAGCTCATGGGCGGCTTCTGAAGATTGCCTAACAAGTTTAGGATTTTATTTCCTTCTCATGTTTCTTAACCCATTTGTACTACCTGTTGCAACTAACTGCCCCCAAATGCTTTATGTGTCAGGGATGCTAGTGCTGAAGATTCCCCATATTGAGCAGGGGGTTGGGACTAGATGAACTCTGAGGTCCCTTCCAACTCTGAGACTTCTTCAGGCTTGAAGAAGTCTAAGGCGTATCTACCCTGCAGCCCAGAAAACCCTGGTCACTTAGGAAAGCGTAAATAAGCATTATATCTTACAATGCTCTATGTGCTTTGATGCCAGCACCCAGCCTTGAACTGGCAGCCTTGGGAGGTTCTGAAGTGGCACACAACTCCACAGCGCCACCACAATGCTGTGCCTCAAGCCAGCCCTGGTCCTGTTGACCCTCCTCCTTCCATTCCTTGCCACACCCCTAGCTTCCTGATTGGCTGCCTGCCAATATATAAGGCTGGCTGGCAGCAATAGGAAGCTGGATAGAGCAACTCTCCTCCTTTCCTGTTTCCTGCCCTTGTCTTCTCCTGCTTTAGTTCCTTGTGCTCTGCTTTGTTTCCAGCCCTGTCTGTCATTGATTCCAGACCCTGTCTCCTGATTCCTTACACCTTGGCCTGTTCTTGTTCCTTGTGTCCAGCTCCTTGTTCCCAGCCCTTGCTCTGCTCTGCCTTGGCCCCAGCCCTCTCTGTGCTCCAGCCCTGTGCCATGGTCTTACCTCTTGTGTCCCCTCTCGGATCCCCTCTCTTGTCCCTGATCCAGCCCCAAATTCTGCATCTGCCCACATCTGGGGTGCCTCTCGCCCCGTGCCCCTTACACTTACCATCAGCCGCTGCAGCTTTTCTTCCAATATCTCCTTTGTTTCTGACGGGGTAAAACATTCCTTCAAAGACAGGCGAGTGCTGCTGAACCAGTCATTGAAGTCCTTACATTTATCTGCAATAAGAGAAACCGTTTTGGGGATGCGTTGCCAGGAGCACGTTACGCTGGTGCTCTGAAATCTGCACTTGGCTCCCTATAGCTTTCCGGGCACAATTCAAGGTGCTGGTTTTGACCTTTAAAGTCCTAAATGGACTGGACCCACTCTATCTGAAAGACCGCCTGTCCTTCCATGCCCCATCGTGGCCCCTACGATCGGCCAGGAGTGCCTCCCTGTGGCTACCATCTGTTAGCTTTGGTCATACAACAAGGGCTCAGAAGGGGGCAGTTTGGGTTGCTGCCCCAGCGGTTTGGAATTCCCTTCCCCCAGAGCCCGACCCTGAGTGTCTTCTGAAGGTGGTGTAAGACCTTTTTATTTGAAAAGGTATTTGGCAGATGGGGATAGGGGATCGGGGTGAGGTGGTGGGTGATTCTGGGGTACGGATTTAAGAAGGGGTTGGGTGGGGAGGTGGTATTGGGTGGGTATTGTGGGAGGTTTTAGGGTTGTTCCTATTAGTTTTAAAAGTGTGTATGTATTGTAAATCTCTATTCAAATTGCACGTTTTAGTGAAGATAACATTTGTCCATCCTGCGGCTAAACCCTGCCTTTCACTCCACCCAGATCTTTAGCTGCACTGTTAACAAATAAGGCTTTAATGGAGGCCCTAGCAATGAGACCAGTTTCTGGCACGTGAGACTTCCTGGAAAACCTTATCTGGGTTAATCCTCCCATCAAGCATGGGTTAAAACACAGGTAATGGCGAAGCACCGCCATCATGATCCTGACTGGGGTGGCAATACACTGCCACCACGGTCTGGACCCGGTCCGCCGACACAACAAATATGCTGGGGGCCGGGCTGCCAGGGAGATGCACGGATGGGCATTCGCTCGTCCCCGGCCCTGTGCTGCACCCAGTGCCCCCCTCCCCCCATGACGGGCAGTCACGGCATCCAATGATGGTCATGGTGACCACTCCAGATCGGGCTGGGAACAGCGGACTACCACACATGACAGCCTGCTTTGAGCTGGTCAGGCAGGTATTTTCCCAGGTGTGTTGACGGCTAGTCCAGGCTGTGAGCCCAGAGGTCTCTTGGATCACAGCCCGGGATAACCACCAACATGCCTGGGAGAACTCTGGGGAAAACATCTGGATTGCCCCCAACAAAAATGACCGTGGTCCACAGGCCAAAGCAGGTTCAAGTGGCCCTAAGCAGACTACCGTCACATTTGTTAACACCCCATGTTGATTTTTGCTCATCTGAACCTTAGAATACAGTCCACCCTCAATATAAAGACCTCTTGGGATCAACGACTTTTGTCCACGGAAGTGAATGTGTGGCAGGTGCTATGGTAAGGCTCACAGGAGCTGGGCCTTAAATGGGACAGTGCCAGAGCTAGAATAGTGTAGACTGATTGCATAAGGGCCCCACGTGTTGGGAGCCCCACAGAAACTCCGATACATGGGGTCTGTGAATAAACTTGAAATGACAACTTGAGTGCGGAAAGCACTGGCATAATAAAATACAGGCCCATAGAGCCGCAAAGGCAGGGACCCCAGCCCGTGGGCCATTCAGCGGGGGTGGGAGGACCTTCAACACATGAAGCCCATGAATAAAATATTATGTATGCGTAACATATGGTTCTGTAATGCAGGGAGACCCAGCTCTCGAAAGGGACATTATGGTCAACTGAACATAAAAACATGAATTACAGTCAGGGACCCAAATTCACTGCACCAAAAAAAATCTTAAATTCTGCAACCAGTGAAGCCAAATTCTACAAATTCACCGCGAGCATTAATATTTGCATAATTAACTTGATTTGCATAACTATGCATGCTGGGAAGCAAATTTGCAACAGGTTTGCATAGAATCACAACTTTGCTAATCAAACACAACTCGTATCCTCTGGAATTTCAGCACCCCAGGATTCCCACCTCGTATTAAAACCCCAGACCTCCCTCACCCAAACATAGGGCCTTCAGACCACACCCACCCACAATTCATCTCCCAGGGGCCTATTTACCCTCGGGTCATGGTCACACCTCCCCGACAGACAGCAGCGGCAGCAGCAGTTTTAGTTTGGGGTCAGGTGACAAGTTTATGCCTGAGCCAGGATTTAAAGATCCTGCAGACAGCCCCCACTGCAGTGTCACTGCAATTTCAGCATGGGACTGCGAGGATTGGCTGATTCTGCAAAAATCACTGCAAATTGCAGCAACGCAGTCAACTCGCGTCCCTGAAGCTCGCCTGGCCCCGGGTCTGATGGCTTTTTGTCGAGCCTATAAGACCTGGCTGTTTGCCCAGGCCTTCAGAGGGGAGGGGAGGGGAGGGGGGGGCTTGAGGGGTGTATAGTAGATGTTGGGGGGGATTACTTTTTAATTATTTTTATTTGATGATGCTTTTATGAGTTTTTATTATTGTTTTACTTGTTGTGAGCTGCCCCGAGATGCCGTAGGCATGAGGGGGTGGCCAATAAATGTAAATAAATAAATAAATAAATAAAATTACAGTCAAACTTCCAATGGGTGAGTGGGAAACGAAATTCCTATGCGAAAAGGGAGCTCACACCATCATTTTATACACTGCCCTAAATTCCCTGGATCTAGGAGTGGACAGCACTCTAGCCACAAATCATAACTGGCAGAACACAGCCCGAAGCCTTGATAAAGCCAAGCTCCTGCTGCAGCTGGATGAGGTTGTCAGGGAAGGCTCCAGCAGGAGAAAGCGGACAGGAAGCCACCTGGGGGAATCGAGACTTCCCCTGGAAGGAACCCAAAGACTCTGGTTCAAAACCTGACCCTGTGAGACTTACCATGAAGATGTGGCATCCTACAGAAAGGTTATTCATTGATTTATTCAAATTTTACCCCTCAAATTTTCCCCCCGAGGCTCAGGGCAGCTTGTAATATTCAAAACACACACGCACAAAATCAAATACATTAAAATCCCATTTAAAAAAACACCTTCACCCCTAAACCCACCAATCCCCACCTCTAGTCCTACCTGCTAAATGCTTTGCCAAAAAGAAAGGTTTTACACGGCCTCCGGAATATACTCAGCCTCCGATTCTGATGGACTTCAGAGAGGAGTTCCACAATACTAGGGCAATGACCAAGAATGCCTCTCTGTGGGTCCTTGTCATATGAACAAGAAGACATATGACGAACCAGCTCCTGTAGCAGGTTCATTATAGCCAAGAGTCTGTCCTAACGAAGGGTGTTATAGCAATGACGCGCACAGCAATTATTATTCTGAAATCATTCTCTTCCCCTTAATGAAAAATGACATTTTCTGTGGGGCCAGATTTTCATCTGGTCTCATTCCAGTAGAGTTACACCTCAAGTAAATGTAGCTAGACATAGTCAGGCTAACGAGTTATTAATAGCAGTGTTTGTCCCCTGTCCCAACAAATGGAACCAAAGTCGCCAAACTATGGGGAGAATTCCATCATCTGTAGAGGGGCGGGGCTTAAAATCCCAATTGATATTTCATATTTTTTGCATGTCTTTGTTGCTGTCTGGGATCATTAAATTCTATTTAAGTCTTAACATGGGGTCCCGCAGATAAACAACTTGGGAAACCCTGAACGAGGAAGACAATGGAATTTCATGGAAAAAAATTCCATGACTTTCTGAGCAGTAATTCTCAATGGATTCTGTTTCGAGGAAAAAACAGAACACAACGACACCAATCACCCTATGCAAACAAGTGTTTAACATCGGCATGATAGTTTATAGCAGTAAAATCAATTTTGACTTACAGTTCAAAATAGCAGTAAAATGATCCTGAAAAATTTGTTTCTTTGTATTGAATAAATCTGTGACGCTTTTAAGCTGCTTTTTTAATTCAGCCACTTCAGGATTCAGACAATCTGTCTCCTTTTGGAGTAATTTCACCTGGTGTTTTTGCTGGAGAATTTTCTGATGTATCTCCTAAATTAAAGAAAGAAAGAAAGAAAGAAATTTATTAATAGTATTTTAACAGAAAACTAACATGAGGGAGAAAATTCCAGTTTGTGTTGTACAAAAAGCTACGTAGAAATTAATAGAATTAATTACACAGAGAGGAGGCCAGACTAGGCAAGATCCAGTGCTGGATCAGCAACAGGTCAAACTAGAGTTGCCAGCTAGAAAGTGTTAAAATAATAATTACAAAATTTTCTGCTGGTGGCAATATTTTTCTTATTGACAATTTCTGTGACGTACAAAGCAATTAAAAATATTTTTATTGAATGCTAATGATGAATTTGCCAGGTGTAATGGTAATGGGAGGTTCTCTTATGATCACACATTTCGGCGTTAGACCATGAGGCTTCCTAGAAGCCAATATGCTGATGCATATTGACGGCCAAGCCACGGCTTCTGGGTGGGTATGGAAGAGAGGCTGAGCAGATGCTCCACTTCTTGTACAAGTGTCTGGAGAATGGCATTGCCTCCAACCCACATCTCAGTTGCTACTGCAGCTAAGAGTGTTCTTTGAATTTATGGGCAAGGAATTCACTATTAACAGGTTTTACAGACACCTAGTTAGCCTTTCCTCAGGGATCCACATTCACTATGGTTTCCCCATTGGCAGCAATGGGGAAAAACAGTCAACACAGGGCGCTGCCTATTCATAATAAATTTCAAGACAATTGGCACTCCTAGACCGAATATCTCCACCAGTTGCAGAGCAGAATATCCTCAGCCCAGGTCTGCGTATTCAACACACTCAAAGTGGACAGGAAGAGGATCTCAACAAGCAACTGGAAATGCTCCATGTACTAGGGATTCCCATTTTCTGGCATACCCAGCTCCATGCCACTGCAGTCCAATTCTACAATGTAGCTTAACCAAACCTGGCATGACACAACCCAATGAAATGCATGTGCTGTGGATTTAAATAGGTTTAGGGGTACTCTGCTGTTACCGAGAACAAGGCAAACTATTATTTTAGGTGGCAGAAAGGACTAGAAAGCCATTTGCAGACACACCCAGAGAAAAGCCAGAAATGTCCAGGCCTTTGTGGGAAATATTAGGAGATACTGGAATTAATGTTAAGTCATTTACCGTCCAATCAGCCTGAATCATTTTAAGATAACTAAGAGTAACACATATTGAGATGTGCCCACAGGAGGAAATGTCATCCGAATTGGCAGAGAGGCATGGATCCCCAATATAGTACCTCTAATTTAGTAAAGATCTCCAATGTGTTAGAAGGAGATAAAGCTTTCAGGAGTGATTCAGTCATTCCGATCTGTGTCTTGGCTAGGTCAAGGTCCCCTTTTAGCTCAGCTGTATTGCTGTTGAGTTCACCGGGTCTCCGCTTGCTCGGTAAGTGCTTTCTTATTAGCTCCATTTTGTTTGCAATGGCTGATTTGAAGACCTGGAAAATGGAAAGGCACAGGCACAGTAAGGAGTCTTTATGAGATTTGTGTCCTAGAATATGTCAGAATTACAACAAAGGGTTAGGTTGAATTGGTAGCTTTTTCTCTCTATTTCTTGTACATTAAATTGCAATTTCCTCTGCTCTGAACATGAATTTCTTTCTTCCTCCCTCCAGCTATTAAACCCTGACAATCTCAGAGAGGTTAATTTCAGTGTCTTCTGATTAATGATGCATTTATACAAAGGTTACTGTTGCTTTACAGGAAATGGTTTACTCGTCGATATATTCCAAGGACTACCTGAATATTCTCAGCCGAACATGGACGTTGCTCTCCTTTTGGATACAAAAAGAGGGCCAAGCACCTGTAGTTAATTTGCACTCCATCATGCTGCCTTGCCCCAGAGGGTTGGACAGTTGGCCTAATGGATAGTGCACTGGGCTGGAACTCAAAAGACTGGGTTGGATTCCCAAGTAAGTTCCACATTCCCTGTGTTACATTGGGCAAGTCACCTAATATCTTGTGTTAGGTGTAACACAAAAGTAACATGTTTGTCCATGTTACACAATATAACGTTAAATAGCAATTAACGTTAGATTGTGTAACGTGGGCAAACAGCCTTCCTCATTCATTCCTCTCCCATGTCTCTCCCGCTGTCCCCTCTCCTTGTCTCCCCCTCCTTGTCTTTTAGATTGTAAGCCACAGGTAGGGACCGCATCTGATTGTATGTTCTGTACAGCGCCAGGTTGCAACTGGCGCTTTATAAATGTTTAATAATAATAATAATAATAATAATAATAATAATAATTCATTAGCAAAGCTAACGTTAATTCAATAATGGATGACAGGGCTCGAAATTCAGCCCTGTCATTCACGTGAGTTCAAATTTTAACATTAAATTTGAATGCGTGCAATGCATTCACATTTAACGTTAATTAATCTTTCTGGGAAACCCACCTGAGGGAGCAACACAGCAGAAGGGAGAAGGAGCTGCAAATACTTCCAAACACCTTTCCTCCCTGCTGGACTCCAATCAGGACCCAGTTTGTTGTCGTGGTGCTGCTGCCGGGGAAACCCCGCTGGCTGGCCATGGTGCATACAGCAGCACGGGGCTGGCGGTGGCAGCGGCTGGAGGGGGCAGCAGCAGCAGCAGCCAAAAGCATCCTCGACTAGAGTACAGTGAGTTCAGGGGGGCTTCAGGGATCGAACGTGGACAGGGATCCATTGTTTTTCACAATGGATCCTTCCAGTAAAAATAAACACAGTGAGAAATTAGCATGAGCATGTAGCCCATGTGAATTTCACGTTATTGCTGTTTTCTCATGAGATTGAATCTCATGAGAAAAAGCAGAACATGGGCAAGCAGCCTCTGTTCCCAGCTATGAATGGTATGGGGAAAGTAAATAGGGAGCTGTTATTTGCCATCTCTCAAAATACTAAATGACACCCGATGAAATTAACTGACAATAGATTTAAAGGAAACAAAAGGAAGTACTTTTTCACTCAACATACAGGTAGCCTGTGGAACTTATTGCCAGAGAACGTTGAAAAGGCAAAGATCAATAGCATAATTGGATTCAAAAAAAGGATTAGATAAGTTCTTAGAGGATAGGCCTATGAAGTTGGTCAGGGGGAGATTTCTGATGGTTGAGGTCTGCGAGTGACTAGCGGGAAATTAATCACTCCATTATGACTAGTGAATTCTGACACAACCAAAGCTGGCCACTATCACTGGATGCTAGCCTAGATGGAGCATTGGTCTAATCCAACAAGGTACATCGTATGTTGTCTGTGCTGGTATTTTTGGTGCTAAAATACCAATGCCAACTGGAGTCTTACGCTTCTGAGCTGGTAGTGATGCTGGTTATGGAGTTGGAGCAACAGACTGGACTCCTTAGAGGAAGGCAGATAGTCTCGTTGGTTTCCTTGCCAAAAAAACCACTGTAAGAAGAAAAATCGGAGCCTCATCATGCAACCTGTAAGCACCCTCAATGCCACGGCAATGCAGGCTTCACAGATGTCCTCACCCTGAACTTCTCCTACGCTGACCAAGCATTCTTCATGTTGATCCATCATGGAGAAGGGTGAGAGACATCAATCAGGGCATGAAGCCTCACTTTTTGGTGGGCAACACTACCGTCAGGACCTTATTGTTTCCCGAGGCTGCAACTCCTTTCCCCTCACCAGCTGTGTGGCATTATCAGCAGCAAGCCAGTCCAGTCAAGCCTCTTAGGGCTCTCCAGCTATCTGCCCTCTCATTGGCCTCTGTTGCTCCCAGCTGCTTACAAGAGCCTGGTTGAGTCTCAGGTCTCCTCAGAGCAGCACAATGTTCTCAGCGGCGATCATCACACTCTTCTCCTCAGCTCCAGTGCCTCCTCTTTGTGTCTCCCTCTCCCCAGCCCGGTTTCCTCCTGCCCACTTTCCAGTCCAGCGCCTGGTCCTGCCCCTCATCACTTACATGTATGTCCCTCACCGAGAAACTGGGGTGGAGATTGAAAAGTGTGGACTGAGGCAAATCCTGTAGATCACGGGTGCAGGACTTAAAGGATTGGTCAGAACTAAACATCAGTAGTTTAGTGAACAAGGCTTCTGATAAGACTGAGTGACAAAGGCTTGCCCATACTGTCAACAACCTTCACTAGATGACAAAGGCAATGAATCCAAAAAGCTAGCCAGCCAGCCAATTTAAACTGCACTCTGTATAAGGAGAAAGAGAGACTGTTGTTTTTCTCTTGAATCCTTCAAGAAGTGTAGATTAAATTCCTCTCAGACAGAATCTCCCTAGAACAGCACAATCCTCTCGGACGGACTTCTTGGCTTGACCCCTGTTTTGCTCCAGACTTCAATTGGGTCACTCCCAGGAACTGCACCTGCTCTCCGTTTACTGACCCTCTGGACTCACCCTTTCAGGCTCCGATCCTGCTAGGACTCAACCTTTTGGGCCCAGATCCTGCAACCTGCCCACGCCCCGGCTGCCCTAACACCCAAAGAGGAGCAAGCTAGGTGTTCCTATACGCTGGCACTAAAAACTCATCTACTAACAAAAATCTTTTCTTTCTTCCCTTTTTGTATGGATGGAAACAAGAAAGAAAGCGAGGGAGAAAAACTCTTGTGTAGGTGTTCCTGCCTACGTGAAGAGCAGTTGGAAGGAACTGAGAAGGCTCAACACCAGCCCTCTTTTTAAAGGTCCCCTCTTATCATGAGAACAAAAGCCTGCGCTAATGGGGTTGGGAGTCAGTTCCCAGGGACTATTGAAAGAGAGATCTTCTCTGATGTCAGTGGGCAGATGTGGAATTCCTATAAGTAAGAATTCATAGAGTCACTTGAAGAAGAAATTTAATCTACACTTCTTGAAGGACTCAAGAGAAAAACAACAGTCTCTTTTTCTCTTTATACAGAGTGCGGTTTAAATTGGCTGGCTGGCTAGCTTTTTGCATTCATTGCCTTCTTCATCTAGTGAAGATTGTTGACCGTATGGGCAAGCCTTTGTCACTCAGTCTTATCAGAAGCCTTGTTCACTAAACTACTGATGTTTAGTCCAGACTAATCCTTTAAATCCTGAATCCGTGATCTACAGGATTTGCTTCAGTCCACACTTTTCAATCTCCACCCCAGTTTCTCGATGAGGGACATACATGTAAGGGATGAGGGGCGGAACTTATTCACCGAGGGGTAGGGTTTATTGGCCAAGGGGGTGGGGAACTGTTCCTCTTTTGCCACTCAAAATGGTGGGAGGTATGCACCTGGCATCCAGAAAGAGGGGCCCATGGATGTTGCTCTCCCTTCTTGTAGATACCCTTGACAGGTGGCACAGAGAATGAGGCGAAGGTGCCTTATTCTGTGGGACAGGCCAGACTTTGATCCTAGGTGGGCTGCCTCTTACCTGTAATTCCAATGGAGATTCGCTGCCATGGAGGAGCTGCTGTATCTCAGCCACTTTTTGGTCAAATTCCTCAAGGTTTTGCTCCTGAAACTGTAAACCAGCCTGAAGTGAGGAAGAAAACAAAATTTCTGAATGACATATGTTTTTGTCAAATTTAACTTCCATTTCATCAGTTAGAATACAACTTGGAGTGTATTGCTTTGTCAGACCTGTGCTTTTAGGCTGCTTTCACACCTGTGCGAACAGGTTCAGAGTCTTTGATCAGGTTTGACTGCATGGGTGAATGAAGCTTTGTGTGTGTTTACAAAGGTGATTGACTGAGCTGCGAAATCCAGCTCTCTCAGTCGCCTTTGCAAACCTGCATACGAGCTTCAATCACCCGCCTGGGGGTGGGAGGGTAGTCACACCTGATCAAAGACGCACCTGATTTGCATGCACATCTCCTCTCCAGAGCTTCTAAGGACCCATTTGAGCAGGTGTGAAAGTGCCCTTCGTCCCACTGAACCCCTGAGAGAAATGTCCCTGCAGGATGGCTCCCACTGGTAACAAAGGCAGGACGGTTACTTAGCAAATGTTTAGTACCAGGAACAAGGAAATCTAGATTTCCACTGCCTCCAGGGGCTGAGAAGAAACATTTAGTGTGAATGAAAATCATTTTTTTAGCACTTCACTTTCTCCATGTTACAATAAGGACTGCAAGAAAAAAACAGTTTTGGATTTAATTGAAATTCTTGAATGTGCTATTAAAGTCAAAACAATTCTTCCATGCTGCCTCATTAAGTCTCAAAGTCCTTCTCTGAATGCATATACCTGGCTCCCTCCCAACCTTCAAATCCCTCCCAAAATCTTCCCTTTTTTATCATGTTTTTCCTGGCTCCTCACCCCCCTAGACTGCGCAGTGATGCTGCTCCTTATACTGTCTAAACTTCAAGGATCCTGTTCTTTCCCCTTTAACTAAGCCACATGCACCTGCAACTTCTCAAATGTCCCTCCCTCTGTCCCTCCCTTTGGTCCCTTCCCTCTTGTCTTCTTCTGTAACCCACCCTAAATTGTAAGCCTCTTAGGGCAGAGACCTTTCCATAGTCATAATCACTTAACACAAGCACATTGGGGTGGTGTTGTGGATAAGGTGCTGGACTGGGGTCTGGGAATCTAGGGTTTGAATCCTGTCCTAGCCATGAGCTTCTTGGGTGGCCATGGAGCAAATCATAACTTCTCAGCCTCAGTTCCCCATCTGTAAAATGGGAATACATGTGTCTGTCTCTCCTGTGTTCCCCTCACCCTTGTCCATCTTAGATTGTAAGGCCACTGGGCAGGGACCTGTCTCCATTAACAACTGTAAAGCACCAGGTACGTTGCTCGCACTATATAAATGCTTAATATTAATAAGAAGTAAACAATATCTTGAGAGCACTTTCTACAACGACAGACCTAAAGCGAATTATTCCTCTAGCCCTATTTTCTAGGGCAGCGGGTCCCAAATCTTTTGGCCCAATAGGCTACAGTCAACACTCCTGGACCGAGATGCAACTGGAGATGACTGTGGCCCAGCATATTTATTTATTTTGATTTTCATCTTGCCCTTCCCTGTAGACTCAGGGCAAGTAACTGCATAATATAATATGCATAGCAAGAGAGCTGGAAGAGACCTAAAGGGCCTTCTAGTCTAGCCTCCTACACCAATGCAGGATTCGCTGTACCAAAAGTACTTGCACAGAAAAATCTCTATAGCCACACACAAAAATACATATAATAAAACCCATAATATAAAATCAGGGCTGTGTAAAAATATTAAGATTCCATTTAAAAACAGCCCCCCTGAACCATATCCCTGCTTTCCAAATGCCTGGCCAAATACTTGAGCCCACATTCACTGTGGGCTGGCTAGAGCTGCAGAAGGCAGTTGGTTTTAGTTCTCAGCCAGCATAGGTTTATTATAGCCACCCCCTGCCTCCTACTTCCTAGAGATGGCTGTGGAATTCAAGTCCATTTTGCTGTGGTAGAAGATCTGTGGACCAACTACAGCCCATGGATTGTGGCCTTATCAACCACCAGGAGCCTGTGGACCACAGCCTAGGAGACACTGTCCTATGGCAATACTTAAGGTGGATGTGAACGGTGTCTTCTAATGTTTGCCCTGGACTGAGTTTTTGTGTAAAGGCCTAGCGACCAGTGGAGACAGTGGAGACAGACTTTCCCCCCTGACTTCTGAGTGCTTTAGACTGAGACACAGACACCAAAATTAAAATCCTTCATTTTCTATTTATCTATTTATCGAATTTATATGCCACCCTTCCCACAAGGCTCAGGGTGGATCATAATCCATAAAAAACAGCAAAACTCAACAATAAAAAACCACATTCCCTCCCCTCAAACTCCCTCTCCCCCCCATAGCCCTACCCAGAAACCCACCCAAGCCCTATTTATCCCTGCCTGCCAAATGCTCATTCAAATAAAAATGTTTTGCTTTTCTATGGCAGAGTCATTAATCCACATTTAATGAGGGTAAGGCCCTGTTCAAATCAAGGCTGCAAGGGATCTGGATGGGTGTTCTGACCACCTAGCTCGCAATTCAGTTATTCTGGACGGAGTAGCCTCACTGAAGCCCTTCTGTCTGCGGCTGCCCTGCGGACTTCAATGTGGCTGCTCCAGAGTAAGTGGTTTGTGGATTGAGACTCTACAAAGGTGCACATCACCACTGATTGTTAGCTGTAGCACTGGTATTTATCTGACCTAGCAACGGATTCCAGGCAGTCTGTGCTCCCATTGGCTGCCTGGGGCTATATAAGGGTCACAGGGATTACAAGAAGCATCCCTATTGGCTGCCTGGGGTTATACAAGGATCATGGGGATTACAGGGAGTGTCCCCCAGCTACATGATGGTTGCTGGTTGCTCTTGCTTCTTTTCAACAATTCTGCCTTGCTCTAGGCCATCAATTGCCTGACCTTCTCTTAGGGCGTTTTTAGACGAGCGGGGGAATCTAGCGGATTGACAAATACACTCTTTAATAAGTCACGCGGGGAGCATTTACATGCATCGGAAGTCACCGGCCACCAATGAAAACAGCAATGCATTATTTTTAAAACCGGATTTTTAAAACCTCAATATCTAGCTGGGAGCATAGTCAAAGTGTTGTGAAAGCAAGAACTGTGAAGCCAAGAGCTGTGAAACCAGATCTGCTTCAGCAGCTGGGTAGCCAAAGAGAGTGAGGAGTGGGGCTCAGGAGGGAAAGAAAAGGTGTTTTTAGGCGAGCGGGGGAATCTAGACGGTTGACAAATCCGCTCTTTAAAAAAGTTGCGCGGGGAGCATTTACATGCACCGGAAGACACCGGCCGCCATTGAAAACAGCGGCGCACCACGGCTCGTGCATTATTTTTAAAACTGAATTTGTAAAACCTCGAGATTTTACAAAACCGGTTTTAAAAATAGTGTGCGAGCCGCAAGTTACATGATTTCCGGTGCATGTAAACGCTCCCTGCACGACTTTTTAAAGAGCAGATTTATCAATCCGCTAGATTCCCCCGCTCATCTAAAAACGCCCTTTGTTTTTCCCTCCCGAGCCCCACTCCTCACCCTCTCTGGCTACCCAGCTGCTGAAGCAGATCTAGTTTCACAGCTCTTGGCTTCTAGTTCCTGACCTGCCTTTGTTTCTCCGACTTCTGATCCCTAGGCTTTTGATAGGCCTTTGACTATGCTTCCAGCTCATCTTCATGGCTGTCACATGTCTCCTTATTGCTCTGTGCTCCTCTCTGATTCCAATTGACTCCTAGGCTATCTAGCGTTTAAGTTTAAAAAGGGAGACTATGACAAAATGAGGAAACGAGTCTAAAAGAAACTAAAAAGACCAGTTGCAAGGGCTAAAAGTTTGCAAGACGCGTGGAGGTTGTTTAAAAGCACTTTCTGGAAGCCCAGATTAAATGCATCCTGCACGTTAAAAAAGGAAGCAGGAAGACCAAAAATCTTCCACTATGGCTAAATGGGGATGTGAAGGAAGCTATTAGAGCCAAAAAGGCATCCTTTAAGAAATGGAAGGCTAGTCCCAATGAAAATAATATGAAAGAGCATAAACACTGGCAATGTAAAGGGTTAATAAGGCAGACCACGAGAGATTTTGAAGGGAGGCTTTCTAAAGAGGCAAAAACAAGCAACAAAAACTTTTTCAAATACATCAGAAGCAAGAACCCTGCTAGGGAGTCAGTTGGGCCATTAGATGACAAGGGAGTAAAAGGGACGCTCAGGGAGGATAAGGACATCACAGAAGCTGAATGAGTTCTTTGCGTCATTCTTCACTGCAGAGGATTTGGGGGAGGTACCCACGCCGGATCCTTGCTTTGTGGGCGAGGAAGTGGAAGAGCTGTTACAAATCAATGTGACATTGGAGGATGTTCTAGGGCAAACTGACAAACTGAATACTAATACGTCACCAGGGCCAGATGGCATTCACCCCAGAGTTCTGAAGCAATTCAAATATGAAATCGCAGACTTATTGTTAGTAATTTGTAACCTGTCACTAAAATCTGCCACTGTACCTGAGGACTGGAGGGTGGCAAATGTAACCCCGATATTTAAAAAGGGATCCAGAGGCGATCCTGGAAACTACAGACCAGTAAGCTTGACGTCTGTGCCGGGCAAAATGGTGGAAACCATCATTAAGGACAGAATTACAGGGCATGTTGACAAACATGGCTTAATGGGGAAGAGTCAACACGGATTTAGTAAAGGTAAGTCATGCCTCACTAACCTGTTGGAATTCTTTGAGGGTGTAAATAAGCATGTGGACAAGGGAGACCCAGTAGATATAGTGTACCTGGATTTCCAGAAAGCATTTGATAAGGTCCCTCATGAGAGACTCTTGAGAAAATTAAAAAGTCATGGGATAGGAGGTAGTGTCTTACTATGGATCAGAAACTGGTTAAAAGATAGAAAGCAAAGGGTAGGACTAAATGGTCAGTTTTCACAATGGAGAGATGTAAAAAGTGGTGTGCCTCAGGGATCTGTATTGGGACCGGTGCTGTTTAATGTATTCATTAATGATTTGGAAAAGGGTGTTAAGAGTGAGGTGATCAAATTTGCAGACGACACCAAGTTATTCAAGGTAGTTAAAACACGAGCAGACTGTGAGGAACTGCAACAGGATCTTACGACACTGGGTGCCTGGGCATCTAAATGGCAAATGAGATTTAATGTGGACAAGTGCAAAGTGATGCACGTAGGGAAAAATAATCCAAACTATGCGTACACAATGCTGGGTACTAAGCTAGGAGTTACCACTCAGGAAAAGGATCTGGGGGTGGTTGTGGACAATACAATGAAATCCACAGCGCAGTGCGCAGCAGCAGTCAAAAAAGCAAACAGAATGTTAGGAATTATTCGGAAGGGGATAGAGAATAAAACTGAGGATGTCATAATGCCTCTATACAAATCAATGGTGCGACCGCACCTCGAATATTGTGTGCAGTTCTGGTCGCCCCATCTCAAAAAAGACATAGCTGAACTAGAAAAGGTGCAGAGAAGGGCAACAAAAATGATCAAGGGCATGGAAGGGCTCCCGTATGAGGAGAGGCTTGGTAGGTTGGGGCTCTTCAGTTTGGAGAAGAGACGACTGAGAGGAGATATGATAGAGGTCTATAAAATCATGAGTGGTGTGGAACTAATAAACAAGGAGCAGTTATTTACCCTCTCAGCTAGTACTAGAACTAGGGGACACTCCATGAAACTCATGGGTGGCAAGTTTAAAACAAATAAAAGAAAATATTTTTTCACTCAGCGTATAATTGGGTTGTGGAATCTACTGCCAGAGGCTGTGGTAAGGGCCAGTACTATAGCTGAGTTTAAAAGAGGTTTGGACAAGTTTCTGGAAGATAGGTCCATTAGCAGCTATTAGCCAGACAGGATCAGGGAACATGACGGGAGCTGGGGGAAAACAACAGGGAATGGATCCCCCATTGTGACCTGTTGGGTGCTTCTCCCAAGCCACCATGATTGGCCACTGTCGGAGACAGGATGCTGGGCTAGATGGACCATTGGTCTGACCCAGTACAGCACTTCTTATGTTCTTATATTCCCTGTTTCAGACCGTGGCCTTGACTCTGGTCTTGTCGAGCACCTGATGCTTAAGACAAAATAACTCTTTTCATTGCCATCTCCCTCCCCCACCTACCTAGGGCTTGAGTCACCCCTAACAATTAGAAGAACCAGTGTAGCCTGGTAGATATGGTCTTTGACCTGGGTGACCTAGGTTCAAATCCTGTCTTGACCATAAACATACTGGGGTTGGCCTTGGGCAAGTCATTATCTCTGAGCCCCAGTTCTCCAACTATAAAATGGGAATAATGATGACCTTCCTCCCAGGTCTGTTGTAAGGCGGACTAGGAGCACATACAATAAAATGCTGCTATTTCTAAATGCAGCTATTTTCCGAATGCGCTTAAATTTACCCATGCTCTATTCACACCATCATTTTTTTGCACATTTAAGCCATTTTAAACAAGGTTGCGCCTTTCAGAGTCACACATTTTCGATATACCCTCAAATCCTCTGCTCAAACAGACACATCTAGTGTCCTCTGACCTCCTATGGGAGGACTTCCTGTGCTCATGCGCTTTCCTGTGGCTGCTTACGTTCACCAAACCAAAAATATGTGCTTGTCTGTAATGCAAATAGAGCACCGACATTCTGACAACAGGATTTATGCAGGTCCTTACAAATACGCTGTTGTAAAGGTAGGTTTTCGCCGCTCCTCAATGCGCTTTAAAAACAAACGCAAGTTCTGTTAAATAAACGCATGGAGTCTCACATTGTGATAATATGCAAGGGAAAAAAACAACGCGCTGATCTCCTGGATGTGGGAATAATAATAATTCATCCACACAACTGTGCACAAAGAACTTCTTCCATGCTCAGATCAGCCACATGAGGAAGTTGCACAGATTTATAAACAGCAATTTAAAAGGCCTCAAACTGTTTCATAATCTGACTCCAATTGTGTTAAACTCCTTTGAAACTGTGGGTAAAAGCAGACGTGACAGCGGAGTGCCTTGCCACGCTTTGGAGCAGACCTCACCTGCACGTCTGTAGTCTGGGATTGCCCCAGGCCGTGTTGGTGGCTAGCCCAGGCTCTGACCTTGGGAAACCCCCAAAGTCACAACCCAGGTTAAGGCCTGCGCAACTGGGCCAAAGCGGGCTATCGTAACTGTTTCCAGGCCAGCAGACATGGTCCAGGTCAGGTCCGCTATGACTGACCTCATTACCCGCCATGGCTTCCCATCATGGTGTAGGGTGGGGCGCCGAGCACAGTTTTGGCATGCTCCCCGCCCTCCTTGGTGCCCTGACTCCGGGCATACATGCCCACCCCAGGTTAGGTTGGGCCACCGTCAAGCAGCCGTCACTTCTGTTTTCACCCATAGACACTGAAAATTACCTTTGCTTAACAGTGTTGCTGTGAAGGACTCATAATCGATTATTTATATTATACCCTTTACGTATTATAGCATTAAAGCCATGTTGCATTAACATTTATATACACGTTCTATAGCACAAAATAAAATACATAGCATGACCCTGACTCTCATCCATGTACATCAGAGTGGGGGACCTTTTCCTCCCACTGAGCCACTTTGAAAATGAGTATGAAATCCATGGGCCACATAGGAGCAGAGGCCGAGATATCTAAGGGGTGTAACTCAGGCTGTGGGATGGAAAGGGAGCATCCAGATTGTGGATCCATCCTCTCACCTTGAGTGCATGCCCTCATCTCTGCTGCCTTCCTCCCAGGGGCTTTAAGGATAGGGACTGGATCCACAGGCCAGATCCAGAAACTGGAAGAAGGACAAATAGAAACCAGCCAGGGCTCCCCATGCCTGGTTTGCAATAACATTCCCAAACTGGGTCAGACTTTCTTCCCCGCTGCGTGCTCTTTGCACCGCTCTGCTAGTCCATGGGGAAGGGAAACAGCAAGAGTAGTAAACTCAGCATTATTATTATGATTATTATTAATAAGCATTTATATAGCGCCAGCAATGTACCTGGCGCTTTACAAAGTAATTGAATAGACATGGTCCCTGCCCTAGGGCTTACAATAATTCACTCTTACACCAGCGTGCCCCAACGTTAGGTGGAAGGGCCAGGTCAGCAGCATGGCAGAAAAACCACCTTTGTGTTACCAGGCTCTTGCCCATCTCAGCCACCACTGAGAACCTGAGCTAATGATTTTAGCAGATGGATATTTTCAAAGCCGAACAGCAGGTGCTATCCCTCTCCCATCTATAGGATTGTGTTTTTATTTATCAATGTGCCAAAGGCTCACCCCCTCCCCAGACAGTGGGAAGGGACATCGCTCAAATTACAGGGTGTGGGAAAACATTCCCTTTTGTATAGGTTTGTACCTATGTAAGACAAAGGGGATGAGGTCCCCCAGGGACAATGCAAACAAAGAATATCAATGTGATGTTCAACACTGTAAAGAACCCTCCAATAACTTACTGCGTGGAGCAGTCCCATTAAGTAAATGATATAAAGAGGGCATCCTGTGGCTTTCTTTAACATGTTTACTACCTCTGCCCATTTGGATTCTTATTGTATTTGTTTACCAGTTAATCAGATCCCAAGATTCATTCTAGGTTGTTCTGAGTGGGATACAGTATTCTTTCAGCAAAACAGCCCTTGCAGCCAAAATTGGAAGATTCTCTGTGCAACACTGCTATATTTACATCAAATCAAACATGCCCTTTGTATCCCACAAAGGCATATCTTTTTATGATGAGTTTACTTGATTTAAATATTCTGCACCACTTGTACAAATTCACCAAGAGAAGCCAGTCCCATAAAAGGCATAGTTTGAACTACTTTGTCTGTAGGGTTTGTTTTTATTTTTTTGGTCCAAATTACCTCTAATTCTGTCGCCGCCTCCTCGGTCAGATGACGGTCTTCGATGTTCCTTAGCTCTGTGTTTGCCCAGGTGTCGATTGTGCCGGATAAATTAAGCAGTTTGTCCCATAAAGCCAGAGCTCTTCCCAAATCATTGCAATAGTTTTCAGTCTTCTCATTGATCTACCGCAAGATTTTTAATTTGAGGAGGGAGGGAAAATGAATTTTAGAAGGCAAAGCACAGTGTCCACAGCAAAGCAATTATGGTAAACTGAGATTGGGTAAATGAAATCACCCATATAAACAAGTGCAGGAGGAGCAAAATAATAATAATTAAAAAAAATCAGATGAGCTCTAATGGAGAATTTCTTACCAAACCATGGCTTTAAATATTACCGCCCCAATCACAATGGCAGCTCTCCAATTGAAAAACCCGTTCTGCAAGGTGGCTTGCTTATTACAATTTTATCTACTCTCAATAAATCCTTGCTAATCTTGATACTGGAGCACTGCTTAGACTCCGGCAAAAATGTCAACATCTCACCAGTTGCGTAGGCAAAATATTTCTCCAGACCGTTTCCAAAAACTAAACCAATGGAAGCTGCCATGAGAGCTTAAAAATCCAAACACTCTGAGCTCATATTGCTTCTCTGTATTCTCCAGAATTATCCACTGGAAGAGCACAACATAGATGGGTGTATATATCAGGAACATTATGGGGAACGTCTCAGTCTGAGCTTGTCTTTGGAGAACTCTCTTAAGATTCTTTGGCATACTGCATTTAATTTATTCTAAATATTACTCGCAAGTCAGAATCAATTACTATAATGTATAACAGATAAGACCTCCCTGATCATTTACTTTTTACATACATCCAGCCATCTGTCCACGATAGCGTTAGCCTCATTCTCAAAGGGAGGCTCCTCAAAGCTTCTCATTTTGTTCAACTGGAACTGCAGGTTTTTGCAGATCTGGTTTATTCTGTCGACATCTGCTGAGTGATCATTAAATTCCTCTTTTACCTTTTCAACCTGTGGAAGATGCAAACCATCCAAATATACATTTGAAATCCCCTGGATTGTGTTTGGGGTTTGGTCCAACTGCAGAAAAACATGTAATTTTGAGTACTGTGGTGTTCTTTTCAAATTAGTAAACACAGCAGCGTGACCCAAAATAATCCATTTTTTATAATATGGTGAGACTAAAAATCTATCCTCTGTCATTATAGCCCTCTGTTCACACCACTAATTTGAGCATCCCACCTGCCGTTCCAGCTAAATCTCAATTATAGGCTGTTAAGTGGAAACATATTAATGTTGTTGTTTATAAAAAGTGTATGTTTATGAGACCCAACCTATTGGATTTTTTTAAAAAATTAAGATTAAATTAATTTTATTAAAAATTAAAATCACCAGTGGTGATTTATGCCCACATAAAGTGTATTCTGTTCAGAAGGAAACAATGCACCATGAAATAACAATTTGATGCACACCAAGCTCTCAGAGATAGAATTTGCAGTTCTGATTCCTGCATTTAGCCACACTTGTTGCTATAAGCAAGCAACTATCCACATACATTAATCTTTTCACAGACAGCACGGTGCCTTGTTTTGATTGTTAACTTCCGCTTTAAATCCCCAAACTGTTTCTTTGTGCATGAATGCTTGTTTACAAGCAACACATAAAAACGTAGGAATTGAAACACTGACCTCTAGTGTCTGAAAACTTGGCCGCAGCCTTAACAGATCTGTTTGTTTGTTTCTTACAGACAAAAGCGTCTGTTCTCTGACAGATGCAGCCAGACAGTGGGAAAGATGTAGGGGAAAGGCTTTGAAGCAGAGAATGACAGTGGCCTTTCTGCCCTACTAAATGGGAAAATATCATAATGGAACGTTTTGCTCTTTCCTGGTGACAGATATTGGACAACGATTACTAACATTAATGAGGATGGAAGTTTTGCACTTCCATAGAAAAGATATTTTTAAACATTGCTGAATTATATAATTCAATAGCAAGCATTCACATAATAATCAGTCATAACCTCTGCTATGAAAACAGCTAATGCCCAAATCTCTGTGAATGCTTAAAAATTAACTGATGTAATTAACAGTAGCATGGGTGTTCCGGCAAATACTTTCACTCATGAGGCTTATTGGAAACAATGGCTGTTTTCACATGGGCACCCTCCCACCGTGTGTGTGTAAACGCCACCTCTAGTGGGTGGGGGATGGGTGGGAACACGGCGGTGGGTGGGGTGCGTGTGCGCTCCCTACGCTCCACCATCAACCATGCATGGAGCAACAGGCGCCAATGCTGGTTGCTCTGTGCATGGAGGTGGGTGAAGATGGGTGTGTGCCCGTGGGGAGAGGCGCACACCCACCACGACCCACTGTGGGTGCACACCCATCCCCCCCACCAACCGTGGCCCATTTGAAAAGTGCTAATGAGATAAAGCCGGGTGGGGAAAGATGAACTCACAGGGGCTCTTTGGGTAAATGCAAAGCTAGGTAATTTGGTGCTAAACATTTGTACCAATGCAAGTTTGACTGATGTGAGTGGGACTCATGTTGACACAAAAGGACAGAGTTGGCGCCAAACGTCTATTTGAAATAGTTTGGAGTTACAGCCAGGTCTCAGCTTTGCAGCTGGACCCTATTGGTAGAATCCTGAGTCCACTGGAGGTTGTATCATTTCGCCACCGACGTTAGCAGATTCTTGATTTCATCCCATTGGCTGGGGTTGACGTTAAGGCTGAAATGAGATCTCAGTAAACCGAGTAATCTCGTCGAAATTTCAGTAACTTGTTCTGTTTGGTGACAGAATGAGCACCAGCATGTGCTCGCCAACTTCTCGGCAAGCAAAAAATGAGTTAAAAAAGCAAAACTAAAAAAACCAGACAGGTTTCAGCTGGGAGCGCTGGGGAAGGCAGTCTGCCCCAGGGTTCCCAGCCGGTTCTTCTCAATTTCAAACCCCACTCCCCAGCCAAATAGCAGGTCTTGCACCCCCCTCTAATATCAGTCCCCCTGGGAACGGGAACCCATTAGGGGATTGTATGCAGGGGGGAAGAGGCCTCCTCACTCTCCTCCCCACTCAGAAAAAGCCACCCGGGGAAGTCAGCCGGCTCAGCTGTGCAGCTCACAGGCAGGGGGAAGAGCAGGCAGCATTCGGGACAGTAGGAGCCCCAGCCTGGCAGTGAGGTGAGTCAGCTCAGGGAGTGCGGGTGCAGCCGTCAGGGGGCTTGAATGTGCTCCCTCCTTTGTGTGCAGCTGGCCTTTGAAACTTATAAGCACTCCCTCCCATCCATCCAGCAGCCATTTTTTTTAACTGATAACCAAAAAATCGCAACAGGACCAAGTTATCGGCAAGATCTTGGTTCACGCAATCGTAAATGCAAGCATTTTCGCAAGCAGCAAAATCGCTGCTCGTGTGAGCCCTAGTTGACATCCTAAAAGCATTGGGAGTTCAGGAACACACTAAAGCCGGCATTGCTTTGGATCTCAGCCTATATAGCAAGGGTGGAAAATCTTTGACCCAGGGGCCAAATCCAGTCTGTAGCTTTTTTTATTTGGCCCCTTTCTAGTTCCTGAATCCGACCCAGGGATCCAGTTCCTACCCTTCAGCCCTGTAAGAGCAAGCTCAGGGGAAGGGAGCAGAGATGAGGGGATGTACTCTAGGACAGGGGATGGATTCATGGCATGAACCTATGATCTGGACCCTCCCCTTCCTTTTCCCAGCCCAATCACAGCCCTTAGAAAAGAGCCCCTGCCCATGGAGCCTTCTCTAATTTTCAATAATATAATATATTTATATATCAATAATAATCATAATAATAATAAAAATTGGCCTGGGGAAGGGGAAAGGCTCTCCACTCCTGCAACATATGCACGGATGGGCCAATGCCGTAGACCTGAACATCTGCAACATTTTAAAGGACTGGATCTGGATGAGAATGCTCAGAGTGAAATCCTTGCTTTCCCGCAGTTAAGAGGAGCTTTGCCATTGACTTCTAAACAACTCACCTTTGTAATCATCCTCTGCAGGTTCTCTTTTCCCATGTAAGACGTATGCTGAGAGAAAGCGTTCTCTTGTCTCTGGATGAGGCTCGTCAGGCGATTTTTGCAGCTTTGGTATTGCTTGAGGAGCTCCACCACCCTTGTACACTGCTCCTGGCTGTTCCAAACAAAGTTATCGACTGTATCAAAGAGCACTTCCGCCTCTCTTCATCCCTCTCGTGTTTGACAAAACTTAGACAATAGCAACTTACATTTTATACAGCCCCACGTCTACCTCAACCATCAGTGGGACAACTGCAATGGCTGCTCATAACCACACAGCTAAATTTCTCTACTGCCTCATCATCCCTCATAGGAAGGGCATCTACACCTGCCATGGGCCCACTCTTGCACTGGCGGCAGGGGGGAAGGCTGCGACTCCCATCCCAACGCCCCTCTGAATGGAGCTCCAGGCCCTGTGCAGTAATTCAGTCTGCACTTGACTGGATTTGGTTGTGCCCCGGGTTAATGCTGAAGGAACAGACCCAGCTGAGATTAATTAGGGTGTGGCTCAGGCTACATACCATCCAACGTAAGGTATGCGTCAGCTTATGAAAGTTTGTAATAGCTCGCCTGACTAACTTTGGAGCCGAGCTGGACAAAAAAGATGACTATGGGTGAAAACAGACATGACGCTAACCACCCTTTAACCACCCTTGATGGTTATTTATACATGTTGCAGGGCTGTATTGGTGCCCTATGCAGCCCTGAAACATGCATAAATGACCACCAAGGGTGGTTAGAGTCATGTCTGTTTTCACCCTATGTAAGAGGCTCTGTGTACACATATGTTTACACGTGCAGGACAGATGGTTCAAGTTACAACTCAGCCTATTAAAACGGCAACATTTTCAAATGTGGCTCTAGAGTTTTAAAGACATTGAAAGGATTGCAGACAGAAGCAGTGACCGTCCCTATCAGCATGCTAAAGAATCGTCTCTTGCAAACACATTCATACTAACCTAACGAACTCTTTCTTTCAGTTTTCATCTTGATGCCAGGAACACGGCTCCCCCTGCCTGGATGTTACCTTTCTTTGTCCTTTCTCTTTGTTAAGGCATTTGGCGGGCAGCGATAGGGAATGGGGGGTTTGCTGGGTGGATTGAGGTAGGGTTGTGAGGGGGGTTGGAGTAGGAGATGGGGAGATGGTATTGGGTGGGTTTGGGGGGAGGGATGTTGGATGGTGCTCGGTTTGGGGAGGGTTGTATTCTCTTTTTATGGTTTTTAATGTTTTTATAGATGTTGTGCCCTGAGCCTTAGGGAAGGGCAGGATAAATCAATCACTCAGTATGATAGTGGTGCCTATTCCAGGCTTGTTAAGAAAAGATGCTCAACCCCGCCACCCAGCAATGAATAAACAATAGGCAAGGGAGATACAGCTCTTCCTCTTGCTGGACTAATGAGGTGTTAATGACCTCCTTTGTCTACTGAACTCAGCACAAACCTTGCACTGTCTCATGATCTGCTGTGCCTTCTGAGGGCTGGTGTAGGCAGCCCAGCAGCCTACATGAACAAGTGCCTTACTGTGCTTTTGCAGTCGGCAGGCACATTATGTGAAAATACCCGTAGAGCCTTTTTAAACGTGCGGGATTTCTCCCACAAAACTGCAGCTCTGGGAAACCCCCGTGGGAGAAGGGAGGTTTAGATGCACCTTCATGAACCGGAAGTCGCCTGGGTACCATTAGGTGCTTGGAAGGTGGTACAAGATAACAAAAAACATTACTGTACTGGGCAAAAGGGTACAGTTGAAGGACTCCAGGCCAAGGAGGCTGCCTGAGGGAAGGTTGGTGCTTCCTTGCTTACAGGAGTCAGACGCTTGGTCTGGAGCCAGAAAGAGGTTTTGGCTGGTGTTTTATTCTCTCTTCTGTGTTAAGATTTGCATATTAAATGGGCCCTGAACAGAGGTGCAATCACAAAAACGGGCACCCCGTTGAATATAGGGTGCCCGACTCGCCCAAGGCATGTTTGGGCACCAATTGGTGCCTGAATGTGGTCCAACAGGCTACCTGCACCCGTGCACTCCCCAGGCTGACTCATCTGACCAGCTGCTCCTCCAGGCTGCCGCTAGCCTCAGCCGAGTAGAGTTCTTCCAACTCTGCCTTTCTGAGTGGGCGGGGGCAGCGGGGGAAGAGTGAGGAGGCGCCAAGGCTTCCAGCCGGAAAATCAGTGGGCGCGCGGTGTGCCGCAGTCCCCGTACTGGGGGTGCAGGTAGGCTGTGTCCATGACCTGCGCGATGCACCAACCTGCACGCAACTCGAACACCCCTCTTATGGAGACTGTGCGGCGCGCTTGAAGCCGGGGCTTGGCATGCTGGGAGAAGTCTCCTCACTTCCTCCCTCCCCCCTTGCTCAGAAAAGTGAAGCGAGAAGAACCTGGCTCGGCTGAGCAGCAGCCCGGTGGGTGAGTCAGCACAGGGAGCGTGACGGTGCAGGCAGGAGCTGCGATCAGCATCCCGGAAAGTCATGGGAAATCCCAGCAAGTCCACTTCAGAATGGATTATTTTTTCCCCGGGTATCCAGGCACCCAGTGGGAGCCCAGGTATCCCATTGGGTGCCCAAAAATGCAGGTGTTACCCACGAGTAGAAATTAAAGTATTCACTGCACCCCTAGCCCTGAATGAAGGGAACCCTCAAATCAACTGTCTCAGGCGCTGTTGTGCCTTATAAGGGCTGGTGCAGGCAGCACACCAGCCTACATGAACAAGTGCCTCACTGTGCTTTTGCAGTGGGCAGGCACGTTATGTGAAAATACCCGTAGGGCCTTTTTAAACGTGTGGGATTTCTCTCACAAAACAGCAGCTCTGGGAAACCCCTGTGGGGGAAGGGGGGTTTAGACGCACCTCTGTGAACCTGAAGTTGCCCGGGTACCATTAGAAACAGTGGCGCTGCGCAACTCCCAGATGTTTTGAGACACGGCCTAGATAAGACCTCCATTATCATGCTCTTATCTAGGCCGCATCTCAAAACACCCGGGAGATGTGCGGCGCTGCTGTTTCTAATGATGCCCAGGTGACCCACAGTTTACAGAGGTGCATCTAAAGCCCGCCCTCCCCACAGAGGTTTCCCAGAGCCGCAATTTTAAACTCTGGGAGAAATCCCGCTCATTTAAAAAAGCTCTTAAGAGTTCCCTTGGCCAAGTGCTGACCATGTCCAATCCCACTTAACTCAGGATTATAGGGCTGTGAGGATAATACCCTGCAAAGCATGTGGTACAGTTCTAGCCTGGCAGGTGAATCCCTGCTTTCTATGAAAGCATGTTTTTGTTCCATCAGGTCTTTTAAATCGATAAGACAGCTCAGTACTCATGCCAAGTGCCTCAAATGTAGTATGAGGGTAGGGGCATATGGGGTGGATGGGGCTAGAGTATGAGGGGCATTTTATTTAATTAATTTATTTATTTATTTATTTCTCGATTTTTACCCCGCCCCTCCTGAGAACAGCTCGGGGCGGTATGAGCATGGAGATGGGAATTGGATAAAAGTAGGGGGAGGGGGTACCACGACCATTGGTGGGAAGGGGATACGAGCAAGGGGGTGAAGGAAGCATGGGTGGACGGGATGGGATGCAAAGGGTTGGAGGTTTTATTTATGTATTTTACTGTGATTGTACTTAGAGCCATTTAAACTTGCATTTGCTATTTTGTACTATGTTTTTCAAGGTTAAATGGGGTAGGGGAGGGAAATTATATTGGCCATTTTGTTGTTCTGTTTTGTTGTAAGCCTCCCATAGCCATTTTTGGATTAGACGGGGTATCAATCAAAGACAGAATTGACGAGAATTCTCCTACCATTCTGCAATAGAGAGCTTTGTCTCCTTCCATAGCTCTTCCGTAGCTTGCTGACTTGCTTCTCCTTCTTGTGCCACTATGACTGGCAGGAGTCGATCGGCCATCTCTTGTATGGATTCCATTTCACCAGTGAAGCTGTCCAACTCTTGTTCCAATTCGGTGAGTGATTTCACCCTTAATTAGGAAGGAAAGAGTTCATGGCCAAGTAGTCAAGGGGGCTGTTTTCAGTGAACTGACATGGTATGTCTGAAAACCAACCATGATCTGTGTATGCACTGATAGAACTCTTTGGTATATATAAAAAAGGAAAGGCGGGAAAGACAAATCCTCCCCAGTTTTGAGGGGTGGTCCAATCTCCCTCACTGGTTACCACTACCTCAGGCCACACTGATGCCTCGTTCAAGATGACAGCTGCAGAGAGGAGTGGAACACTAACTTGGGGTGTTTTTAAACGAGAGACACCTATGGATGGCCCCCACCATGTATGTGTCCAACTGCTCATGTGACGGTGGTGTGTGGGGACGCGTGTGCAACAGAGTGCAGTTGGACAGGACTGCTAGCCCTTTAAGAAAAGCCCAGAGCGGGTGGCAGGAAGCAGAAGTGCTGGGAACTGGGCGTGGCCACCCCGCTATATAAGAGTGCTGAGGCAGCCCAGCCTCAGTCTGTGTTGGGTTCCAGCAGGAGAAGGAGCTCTGCTGGGACTACCCACGCGGTTCAAGAGCCTGGGAGCAGAGAAACTGCCCGGAAGCCATAGGGTGTCAGGTGGGAGGGGGTAGGAAGGGGAGAAGCGCCACCCACTCACATCTTTTGCACACGAGGGAGCTCTGTTTGTGAACTGCGAGGAAAGGAGGCCCGTCAGGATAGTGTTTGGGTCTGTTCGTGTGCTTACGCACTCTGAATCTTGACCCCTATCATCATAGGGCACAGAGCTGGGGAACAAGGAAGGGGGTCCAGCCTCACCACTTGCACTCGTCAGGGAAATGGCAAGGAAGGTTCGTGAGGGAAGTGCCAGGTCCACAGGGGGGGGTCCCAAGGTCCACAGTTAGGGTTCACGGGGCTTACACACTCTCAAGAGGAAGGGAAGGGATGGTCCCAGGGAAGAGGGGAAGGCCCAACCGTGCGAGCCCGCAGGCTCTCACTCACTCTCTCAATAACCTGAGGCAAGGGGCAGAGGAATACACGTATACACAAATAACTCAGGATGGGAGAACACACACTCTGCTTGCTACAACAGGAAGGGAACAAGGATGGGGAACACACACCGCAATTATTACAAAGGCACAGTCAAGTTCAACACTTAGCTCAAGGGGGGCCAGTCTCTCCAGGGGCTGTCGCTCTGTTTACAGGCACTGCTACCCTTGCAGTGCCGGCCTTTGTAGTGGTGGCTCTGCCCCCCGTGCGTGCCTGGAGGCGTGCGGAGCACCGCAACGGGGGGCGGGGCTCTTCAGCGGCTCCCACCCTCTCAGAGCCTTTTCCCCCGCCGCTTTCGCCCCGGGCGCCTTCGGCTGGGGGCGCCTTCGGCTGGAGGCGGCGTGAAGCCGCTGGTCTCGGTAAGGGGGTTCCTGTGTCCTGGGAGGGGCTGCCGCGCCGGGCAGCGGCGGCGGCGACTGACATAGGGGGAGCACCCCTGCCAGAGTGACCTGAGAAGGAACCCGAGTGACTAACCTGAAGAAGCGAGTAAACGCTGGTTGTTAAAAGCCTGTCAATGGTCTAACACTGACCTGACCAGGCTTGGGGCTAGATAAGCTGAAGGGGGCTGGAGGAGTTGTATGCCCGACCCAGAGAGACTAAAGGTGGAGAACTGTAAACAAATACACTGTCAAAGAGTTAATTCCCAAGTGACTAAGTATTTTCGGTCCTGGTCCTAACAACACTTATCCACTTCCACCGCAAAACGGATACAGCATGCTGCCATGACCCACACAGTGGCCACTCATGGCCACGCACAGAGCATTCCTGAAAAATCTGGAGTGCCCCATACAGGCTAGGGTGCCTGCCCCTGTAGACGGGGCAACCATTTTGGGAGCCACGCATATGAAGTGCTCCCCACGCATCTTGCGTGTGTGGGCGCCCTGCAACTGCACCACTCAATGGCCACGGACCACCCCAACCACCCGCAGAGCTCATTTAAAAACACCCTTAGAGTAGGGGGGCTGGGAGCCAGGGCTCCTGGGTTCCCTGGGAGGGGAGTGGGGGGGTAGTGGGTTAGAGCAGGGGCCTGGGGGGCTGGGAGCCAGGACTCCTGGGTTCACTGGGAGGGGAGTGGGGGGCTAGTGGGTTAGAGCAGGGAGTTGCTCCAGGGAACCCAGGAGTCCTGGCCCCGACCCAGATGCGTGGGTGGGAGCCAGGACTCCTGGGTTCCCTGGGAGGGGAGGGGGGG
>QEPC01015683.1:585235-618121 GCA_003113815.1 Sphenodon punctatus
GTCCAAATGCCCCTGAAGCTGCTGAGCCACCACCCGTTCAATAACCTTCCCTAAAAAGGGAAGGTTAGAGACTGGCCAATAACTGGCAAGGGCATCAACATCCAAAGATGGTTTCTTGAACAGGGGCTGCACCACCACCTCCTTGAGACAGCCCGGCACCCTGCCCTCCCCAAGGGAGGCGCTGACTAACCCCACCAGCAATGGCCCCAATGTCTCCCGGCTAGTCTTAACCAGTCAGGATGGGCATGGATCTAGTTCACAATAGGTGGCTTGAACAGTCCCAAGAGCATCCCCCGCATCTGAGGGCGACACCGCCCAAAACTCATCCCATAAAACAGGACAAGGGGCTTCCACTGCCTCTGACCCGTTCCCTGCTAAAAAGGCACATCAAAACTGGTGAATCTGAGCGATTTTTTCCACAAAAAAAGTCGGCAAACAAATCACAGCGAGCATTTGATGGTTCTATATCCAGGCGGAGGGAGGCTGGACTGACCAGCCCCCTCACCACCCGGAACAGGTCCGCCAGGCAGGACTTAGCAGACACAATGAGGACAGCAAAGAAAACCTTCTTTGCTGTCTGCACCACAATGGCATAGGTACGTAACCAGACTCTGCCGCAACAGGTCAACATCAGTACGCGAATGACGCCACCGTCGCTCTAACCGCCGCCCTTCCTGCTTCATCCACCGCAGCTCCTCTGTTGTCGGAAATTTGGGAGTGGACGCCTGGGAGCCACACAGTCGATGGCCTCTGTTAGCACGACATTCCACCTGGACACGAGGTCATCGAGTCAGCGGCCACCAAGGTCAGAGGAAACATCCCCTAGAGCTATCTGGAACCTTTTAGGTTCATAAGCCTTCCGGGGCGAACCAACCTAACTGGTTGTTCCACACTGTCCCAGGGGCTGACATATGCCAGGATATCTGCCCGGAGGAGATAATGATCCGTCCACTACAAGGGCACTGTTGACACCTCCCCTACCAACGGATCCCCTGCCTCAAGGCCTGTGCAAACTATCCTGTCCAGGGTATGTCCTCCAACATGTGTGGGGCCCACTACTCTCTGAGACAGGCCCATGGTTGCCATGGCGGCCATGAACTCACGCTCCGCCCCTCCAAGACTGGTGTCGGCATGGATATTGACGTCCCCCAGAACTATCATCCTGGGGCACCGCAAGATCACCTCCGACACCAGCTCAGTCAGTGCGTGCAGGGAGGCAGCCGTACAGGTGGGTGCACGGTATATTCTCTCAACCTAACCTAGCTCACAGGAGTGCTGTGAGGATTAAAATTTGTGTTGTATGTAAAGTGCTCCACGTGCCGTGGCAAGGAGGTGCTATGTAAAAATAAAAATTTATATAAATATATATATAAAAGAGAGAGAGAGAGAGAGAGAGAGAGAGAGAGAATGAATTTCGAAGTGAGTTTGGTTTCCTGTGGATTAGCTGAGAGATTAGTTTTCGACTAGTGCGGTAACCCAATAATTCAGAATAAAGTGAAGTTAGAAATTTTAAAAAGAGAATATATTATATAAGCATACAATATATGGGGACAGTGGCAGCTTCATACAGTGCTCCAGCAAGAAAGTTAAAATTAATTTTAGATTCAAAAAGTATTTAGGGCAAATTTAGGATGGTAGGCAGAGGGATGCCAGTACAAGAATTCATTTTGCGCAGACAAAGGGTGTTTTCAAATGTGATAATGGCTGGCAGGCCGCCGTCACGTTAGTTGGCACCCACCAGATGTTTGGGCGGGCTGCATCCCGACTATGGTGGCCGCTAGCCTGGGCTGTGACTCGGGGAAGCCCCTGCGTCACAGCCCACCACGCTAGCCACCACCACGGTCGGGACCCTGCTGCCCAATCAGGAGTAAAGCGGGCTTTCACGTTTGAAAGCCCACTTTATTCACCAGAGGGCCAGCTGCCATAGCTGCCAGTCAGGGAGGGGGATGTCCATTGGGTGCAGCATGGGGACAGGGATGGGCGCATGTATGTGCCCGGCAGCCAGGACCCCGTCATGTTAGTTCAGGGACCTGGCTGGATGTTGACCACGGTGCCAGCCCCACACCAGACCGGGTGAGTCCGTGGCGGCGCTTTGGTGCCGTCACATTTGAAAAGACCCCGAAACAGCAGGACTTGTTGGTAAAAGGTTAAAGATGCCCTAGAACAGCGGTCCTCACCCTTTTTGTGTTTGAAAGCCACTTTCAACGTTCAAGATTTATGAGGAGCTACAATTTTAATTTGAAAGTAACCTCATATAAGTAAGTTATGTTCTAAGGTTTTAAATAAGCAGAAAATAAAAATAAAGTAGTAACTGAAAACAAACAATCTTGGGGGTTTTTTATTTCTGTTTTCTTTTATTTTTTCTACTTTTTTTTAGTGCATCTGTCTTTTAAAAAAAAAAAAAAACCCTAGCCAAGATGGTTAAACACACCATTTTTTCCCCTGCAGCAGCAGTTCAGGGCTTCTCCCAGCCCCTGCATCCCCATCTGCCAGAGCCTCAGAAGCAGTGGGTGCATTTTAACTAATTCCTTTTCAGTTCTGAGGGTCACACACTCTCTCCTTCCTTTCTCCCTCCCAATATTTTGTATTTGTTTACTGAGCTGTCATAAACATGAAATTGCACCATAAGCAACATGTTGCTCATTAATTATAATAATAAGAAAGAACTTCATATAGCATCCCCCTGCCATGGCACTCGGAGCACTTCACAAAGAACTAATTAACAACTTTTAATCCTCACAAAAACCCTGTGAGGTAGGTTAGGCTGAGAGAATATTGTGACTGGCCCAAGGTAGCCCAGTAAGTGTCTGGCTAAGGCAAGACTTGAACCAGAGCCCCCTACCTCCCAGACCAAGTAATACGCACATAGCCATTGCACTACACAGGCTCTGACACTGGAATTATGGGTTGGGCACCACTACCTTAGAAAGTGACGGCGTTTGCCCATGTAATTTTTCTTATATTTAAGATTTGAATCACTATCTTTGGATATGCCCAATATTTGTTAGTTTGAGAGATGCATGGTTAGCTCAGATAATTCCAGCAGCAACAATTGGTCATACCAAGAGACACCTTGATGGTTACTGACACCTTGAAGGCTTTGTATTCCTTTGGAGTATTTGCTTTATTAATACAAAGTTTAAACAGACTAATCTATGTAGTGTAAGTAAATGTTTTTGTGATATTTTATAGATATTGTTAAAAAAAACCTTTTTCTTTTATTGAATTTTGGCAAAAGTTTACACAAACTACTCTTACAACTGCTAGTAGTAAACTACTACCAAATTATTGTTTTACTACTAGTAGTAGTAACTACTACCACTAGTAGTAGTAGTAGTAGTAGTAGTATGTAAACTACTATATAGTTTACATATAGTTTTTGAAAAAATTCAAAATTGGGTAGTAGTGATATTGCGGCGTCTATAAATACATTTAACTAACCTGGGATGCAAATACCATATTGACACCACAGAACAAGTTTATTACCGCAAATTAGTTTATCATGAAGTTTGAACTAAAAAATAATTTGGATTAGCTTCCTCAGGCAAACAAGGCCTGACTAAGATTGAAAGTTCTAAGTAAAGATTTCTCACCTTTGTTGGACAGCAGGAATTGTTGGATCCCTCAGGCCTATTTTGCTGATCTTGTCCTGTAGGTCTTGAATATTTTTTAAGAGTTCATTATTCCTCATGGAAAAGGTCTCCTGCAACTCCCTTTCTTGGGTGAGCTCCAAGCTTTCTACATGGCCACAGGCTGAATTTTCCTTTTCAAGTAAAGTTGCAGTGAGTTTTTCGCAGCAAGTCTTTTCACCGCATTCAGCATCTTCCAAGTAGATACCTGCCTTCTTCAAACGCCCATCCAAACATTTAGCCTTTTCTTTCATCAGGGAAACTTCCCGCCTGGTGGCTTCTCCCTTCAATGTGTCTTCTTGCAACGCAGGCCCTGAAGGATCTGCAACATGCTCAACAGACTGTTTCACTTGCCTCAATGAGGCCAGAAAAGCTTCCAGATCCTTAAGGACTATTTCACGGATCTGCATTTTCCGATTCAAGTCTTTAAGTAGCTCTTTGTATTTAAGAACAATCCTGCAAGCTGCTTGCAAGTCTATTGGATTGAGCTCATCTCCTGCAGGGCTGTCTTCTAGGGGTGCCATTTGGCAGCATAGTTCAATCTGATCTACTACCGACCTCTTGGCTTCCTGAAATAGAGGGAATGGGAGCTCAGTTAGCAAAGTAAGGGAAAAACTGTGGGTAAGAACGCACGTCATGGTGGTGTGTAGCCGTCCAGACCCGGGTCAGGTCGGTGCAAGGGACACAAGTGACGGCAGCTGGGGAGCTGTCCTGCTGGCCACACAGCCCGAGTACAGCCAGGAGCAAAACAAATGTGTGGGTGGCCAGCTCCGCCCATGCTGTGCTCCCAGCCCCCTGCCATAACGGGCAGCCATGGCGGCCAGTGAGGCGCAGCCATGGCTACCGACCATGGCAGCCCATGACCTGAGCTGGGAAAGCCACTCCTGCAGACATCTGCATCTGCTTTAGCCCGCTCTGGTCCGTTTTGGCTCAGTTGGGCGGGCCTTAGTCCAAGCTGTGATCGCAGGAGGTTGTCCGGAGGTCACAGCTTGGGCTAGCCCCAACACCGCCTAAGGCAATCCTGGGTTAATATCTAGCGGCACGTGACTCTATGTACCACCGGGTCCCGGGCCAAAGCGGGCCCAAAGCACATCTCTTTTTACCTTGTATCTCACAGTCCAGGCAAAACAAAGGTCTAGAATGAAATCTGACCGAACTGCAAATAGGAAAACTTCTAACTGAGGGTGTTTTCACACAAGACACTCTCCACTCGCTACCCACCCAACTTCCATCCACTATACGTGTTACAAGGCACTCATAGGGCAACAATGCAGCCCTGCCACATAGGCTCTTTTCACACAGACACTCTTAACATTGATAAAATGGGTGTTACATTTTTATTATACATGTTGCAGGGTGCATGTATAGTGGTGGGTGGGTAGTGGGTGAGCGTGTCTTGTGTGAAAACGGCCCGACTACAACTGAGCCATGGCATTGTAGGATTGCCTAAAGTGGTTTCGGAATCTCCAACAATGGAGGTTTTCAAAACTCAGCTGGATAAGCATCTGTCTATGATGCTGTAGGTTTAGGTTATCCTGCCTTGGAGAAGGGGGTTGGTCTAGATGACCTTCAAGTTCACTTCCAATCCTATGATTCAATTAAATAGAATCAAAGCCATAAATCAGCATAAAGAGGATTTTGTTATTTGGTCCTTTCATTTAACATGCATCAAGTCTCAACATAAAGCATACACAAGGCCTCTTGAGAAAGAGTACCCTCCATTATTCAACACTCTACTTTATAAAATATAGCAGGACAACTATATTATCAAGAAGATTTGGGGGTGGGGGAGAGGAGGTATGATCCACTGAAAAGACTCTGTGCACCATATGGAACTTCAGGAAGCTTAATGCTAATGAGCTAGAGATGATTACTAATCTCATTGCATGAAGGGGAAGGTCATGAACATCTCCAGTATGTTCAGGCATGATTGTAACCCACTCTGAGCCTTAGGGGAAGAGCATGATAGAAGTTTAAATAAATAAATAAATAAAATAAATAAATAAATAAATCAGCAGCTTGTCTGTGGAACCATCCTGAATGCTTAAATCATTTAATTAACGTGACTCAATAAGAGGGAAGTTAAGAATTTTACTTTTACAAACTTAGGGCTCTATTTCCCTCTACATCAACTTTAGGATGTTTTCACTTACAAGTTTGATAACAGAAGTGCGTGGGGGTCCATGAGATATTTTGAGGGTTGGCAGTGGCCCATTGGTCCAAAACATTTGGGAAAAGCTGCTGTACAATTTTGTCTTCTGCACAACACTGATTTTGCACACAGAAATGAGAGTAGTGTGCATCAGGACCCGCAGGGTATGAACTCCCAGTGCAGAGGTAGCTACCCTGACTGGTGAGCCACTCTGACCTGAACAGCAGTACTGGTCCGAGACTAGAAACCCTCTATACCAACACCTCTTGCTGTCTCATTGGCCAAGCTTGACCCTTGCTGTGTTTAGCTGGCCCCAGATTATATAACTTCCAGGTCTCCTCCTTGCTCTTTGCCCTGTGCAACAGGGTTGCCTGACAGCTTAGGCCCTCCCTGATTCCCTGCTGTGCCCTGTTCCTGCCCCTAACTTTGCTCCTTAGTCCTACTGCCCTCCAACCCTTGCTTGCTCTGGTCCCATCTCCCAGCTTCTCCCTTGCCCATCACTGTCCTGTCTTGGTTCTCCTGCTGCTCCGCACCTGAGCACCTTCTAGACCCTAATTCTCCTACAGACTACTTTCCTCAGCTCTCAACCCTCTGGACCACACTGCTTATGGATCTACCCTCCTGCCATATTACCTTGTTGGCCCTGACCTTGGCTTTTGACCTTCTGACCTGGACTCAGATGCTGCCTCTTGCCTTGTCCTAGGTGGGGGGGATATGGGATTTTTAAAGATGTTTTTAAAAATGTTGTTGGGTTTTGTATTTTTAAACTGAAATTTTTATTGATTTTTATTGCTGTATGTTGTGATGTTGTGAGCCACCCCGAGATGCCATAGGCATGAGGGAGTGGGTAATAAATATAAATATATAAATACATTAAAAAAAATTAAAATTGTCCTACTGTCACAGTTGCCCGGTCAGATCTGACCCTCAGCTCTGGAATTTACAGGTAAAACCCAGACCCCAACCTCAATCCTGTCAGACCTGATTATGTAAAGACAATCTATGACCCAGCCCTTGCCATCAAAACTCAAGCCCGCAGGAGAAAAGTCGCATCTAGTTTCCCAATGCTTGCATTCATAAATATCTGTCTCTTCTGACATTTGCACTGAAAGCTCAAATGTGCTCTCATGCACTCTCCCATGTTACCTTCAGCTCCTTGTAACGGAGATCAATATTTTTCATGGCACATTGCTCTATGCCTGTCTTCTGGAGTTGCTGATTTAAGTCGCATAGTAGGGTAGCTTTGTTTTCTATTGGCAAAACGATCTCCAAAGCAGCCTTTAAAGATTTCACTCTACAAGTAAGGTAAACAAACATGAACAAGAGATGCAAGGCAAGAAAAGAGGTTGTACACATCACAGGGCAAACAGCCACAATTTTACCAAGAACTCAAAATAGATTTTCTAATAGTCATTGTGATGACTCTCCTAGTTTAGGGGTGGGACCAATGGGGAGCTGCATTGACTTCAACAGGAGTCCAGCCTGCCCTAAAGAATCTAACTGGAAGGAAAAACATTTGAAACCATAGGGACACTTTAAATTTAACTAGACAGAGGTCATCGTCTCATATGGTTTATTTTGGCGCTAGTTAATATGCCAACAGCATCAAACACACTGGTCTGATTCTCAATACCAGTAATGGATAAATTTGTGTAAGGCTGTGCACAAAAAGTTTTTTCATCTTTATTTTAGTTTTAGCTATTAAAATTGCATTTGTTTTAGTTTCATTATTCATTTTTGTTTTAGTTTTTAAGTTTCATTTTTGTTTTCCATTGATTTCAATGGGAAATGGATTTCTGGCTGTAACGTCTTCATTTGTCATCTGATTTTCATTATATTTTGACAGATCGTACACCTCACCAAATCATCCCTGACAAATTTCATGAAGATTGGAAAGTAATTACATATGCAGACTTGGATTTTATAAGCAATTTAAGTTTTGTGGTTTGCACACACATTTCCCACTGAAACATCTTTGTTTTCCATCCAATTTGGATGAAATTTGTTCCCCTTACCCAAGGGATCATCCCTGCCAAATTTCAGAAAGATTGGATAGAAGATCCCAATTTTATAAGCAATATAAGCTTTGTGATTTTAACAGAAGTTGCAAATTTCTTTAAATCACTTGCAGGTGTTGCCTCTGTTTAAATTATAGAGGTTTTACTAGATGCCGATATCTGTTTTTTGGAGCACTTGTAGGTAGAGAGTGAAGAAGACAGGAGGAGGTGGGCAGAGTAGAGGAGGAGCAGACGCCGGAGGCACTGGCACAGACAGCACCCCAAAGTCCATGGGAGCATACCTGGGGAGAGTAGATGCAGAGTTCTGCTTTTATGAGCACTTGCAGTGAGGCTGAAGATGGCAGTACACAGTCATGCACACAGAGCACAGAGCCAGCTTGCAATCCACACAAGTTCTGGCAATGGTGGGGGCTGTGCAGCTTGGCAGAAGCTTATATTTGCTCCCCAATGCCCAACCCCAATCTCCTGATTGTAGTGATTGGGCACTGGCAAGTTGGAAGCCTGAGCAACATCTCCAGAGAATGAGCCTATACCAGGGATTCTCTTATGTTTGTCACAGTGGTACAAGATGTGTTTGTGATGCCAAGTGGCCAGCAGAAATGTCAATCATGTATCCTCATTCTGTGATGTGCCCACCCCAACCCCACTGCTTGTTAGTGGGAAGTTGAAAGTATCTGTTTAGGAAAGAGCCAATAAGGGATTCTCTTATGTCCTCAGTCACAGTGCTGCAGGATGTGTTTGGGATGACAATTGGTCAGCCTGGATGTGTCAATCATGTCTCTTGATTGCTGGGCTGCTTCCCCCTCCACTCTGCCTTGCTGCCTGAAGTCCTGGTTATGTCTTGAAATTCTCATTTTTGTCCCAGCATTTTCAGGATTATTTGCACAACTTCTGTTAAAATCACAAAAGTTCAGTTGCTTATAAAATTGCTTTATCCAGTTTTTCCAAAAGAATCATCTCTTGGGTCAGGGGTACAATCTGTCCAAATTTCATCCAAATTGATGGAAAACAAAGACATTACAGCTGGAAATGCATGAACAACTTCTTTAACTTCTGTTAAACTTCTCTTTAACTTCTGTGAAAATTACAAAACATCAATTGCTTATAAAATGGAGATCCTTTATCTACTCTTTCTGAAATTTGTCAGGTTTGATCCTTTGGGTGAAGGGTACAATCTGTCTAAGTTTCATGAAAATGGGATGAAAAACAAAGAAATCATAGCCTGAAATTTATGTCTCAACATTTTTGTTTCCCCTCCCCCAAATTTTGGTGAGTATTTTTTTCATTTTCGTTATTGCAATAATGAAAACAAAAATGGGAATTTCATTTTAATTATTCAAAATAACTAAAATGAATGCACAGCCTTAATTTTGTGATGGTTTTTGAAATAATGTCAAGCAATAAGACAGAAGTCTGCAAATAAAATGCAAACAGTGAATTTAGTGCAAGCATTCCAAAGTGTCTATGTATTTATAAATATATACAGTAATGCTAGCCTATATTAGACCTCATAAAATACATTGCAGTAACATTAAGTTGTTTTTATGATGAAATGAGAACATACCAGTTTTAAGGTAATATGGACAGCTTTTACTGTAAAAGGACAGCTTTTACAGTACTGTGTAGTACTGCCCTACACAGTACTCATTCACATTCTTTCATTACAGGATCACATTCTATTTCTCGGATAATACAATTTAATGCCCATACAATGTTGCTTCATACCTGGCATTTAGAATAACCTGAATTTCATCCCATGCATTTTTTAGTTTGTTCTTTGTTTCAGGTATAATTGGCTTTTCAGTTTCCTCCAGACGATTTTCTAGCTCAGACGCAATCATTTCAAAGTGTTCCCGGTGAGAATTCACTTTACTTTCTGTGACCTAAAAGCATATACACACTTTTAATGAGTTCAAAACAGCATCCTACTTTATAATTGTGAGAATTAACTTCTGAGGAGCTATGCTAACATATAATGGTATCTTAGTGTTATATTAACACTTCTGATGCAGAGAAATTACTTTCACTACTCATCATTTTTATAGCATTTTCAGTGATCAGCGTGCTTTACAATCATTACCTAGTTCACTCTTACAAGAGCCCTGTGGTGAAGGTCATTATCACTCCCATTTTACAGATTGAGAACTGAGGCTGAGAGATAGCGACTTGCCAAAGGCCACCTATGAGTTCATGACTAAAGCAAGATTTGAACCCTGGTCCAAAATTCATATCTCTATCTCCATACTGGATCTCTGTGTATAACTTTGCACATAGCAGACCCGAAGTCAAAGTCTCCCCATAATCCATCGGGCTGGTGTGATTAAGATGGCTTCTGCAGCCTATGTTACCCAAAGGAGTGATGTAGCCAGTACTGTGTCTGACTGCCTTTGACTTCTCCAACCCAGTGAGTCAGGTACCCGTTTACAGTTGGGTGGAGTGGAGGTGGCCCTCCAATACGAAGTCAAACTGGATTGAAACCCACAGTCTTCCGGGCTAAGCGGCCTTAAGCACTCAGCACCTTAGTCTCTCAGCCACCTTAGTCTCTCTAGATTACCTCTTAGGGGATAATTTGGCACACAATGGACCCACCTCACCTATATTGGCACAATACCACTGCAGTCTTCAGACTTAATCCTGCAAAGTGATGAACCTACTTGCAGGTGCTGAGTGCATGAAAATTAAGGATGCTCAGTACCACGCAGGAACATGTTACAAGCACAAACCCTAAGGGTCTGATCTAAAGTCCACTCAAGTCAATGAGTCTTTCTACCGACTTCAGTGGTCTTAAGGTCAGCTTCTAAAGAATGAGAGAATGATATAACCTTCTGTTCTCAACACTATGAAAAAGCAATAACTTAAGAAAATATACACCCAGAGATGATAAATATTTACCTGTAGCTCTTGCAGTTTATTCTGAATGCATGAACTGTCTTGGATTTTATCCATAAAACCAGAAACTGCATCATTTTTGAGGCTTTGTAAAAGAAGTTCCAGGTTACATCGCACTGTATCGTAGCTAGGGGGAAACATTTCATAAACACAGATAATATTAATTTTATTTTAATACAAGAATTTTATTTTAATAAAAGAGGTGAGAAAAGCAAGATTGTGGCTTCCTGGAACAGTGGTTGGGCAATTAAAGTGAGTTCGGTAAATTATCAGTATAATTTGTTATTTTTAAATGAAACCATGGTCATGGGAGATTCACAAATCTTAGACAAGAACAGGTTAAGAGCAGTTTGTGAAATGGTTATGTGAAATTGATCATTTATTTGCAAGTTTTCATAAGATTTCTCTTCAACATGGCTGCATCCTACTTTAACAAAAAATACCTTTCCATTAATTTCTTTAACGGCAAGTCACCGCATCTGATAAACTTCTCCACACAACCTTCTCCATTCTGAAGTTTTGCTTCTGATTCCAAATCTACATCCGAAACAGCTCCTGATGCCTAGACAAATTTCAAAATTATATTATATTAATTATTATTATTATTAATTATAAGCTTTTATATAGCGCCAGTGATGTACCTGGTGCTTTACAGAGAATAAAACAGACAGTCCCTGCCCGAGAGCTTACAATCTAAAGACAGGGGGAGGGGAGACAGGGAATGGGGAACAGAGGGAGAGACAAGGGATGCAACATTCATGAAGATGCAAGAACTCAGGTACACGTTCCTGGCTTGGTTATAGTAAATGAGGAGTCTGCAGATAACATGTTGCTCCCCATGTCTCAGGGACACAGTCTGAGCTGGGATCCCACATCCACCCAGAACCAGGGGCGGATTCTCTCCCCAGAGACAATCAGGCTGCTTTTAAACGAGGAGCGCTGAAGCGCCTCCCAAACGCCGCATTAAAGCAAAGCCGCCGGAAGTGACGTTCTCCCCGTTGCCGGCGGCGGCTGGAGACACGGGGCTTTGGAGCGGCGCGTTCTTAAGCCTGATAATTGAAGTCTTAAGAACGCGCCGCTCCAAAGCCCCGTGTCTCCAGCCGCCGCCGCCGCCGCCAGCAACGGGGAGAACGTCACTTCCGGCGGCTTTCCTTTAATGCGGCGTTGAGGAGGCGCTTCAGCGCCCCTCATTTAAAAGCAGCCTCAGTTACAATAATATTCTCTACATTCTGTTACATCCATGAATATCCTACAAAGGTCAGCAGACATATACAAAGCAAAAAGAAAACACCAGTTCTTTGTGATAAGAACACCCACTCCTTGAGCGTAGAGGCTTCATTCATAAGCAAAATAAGCCCTATTAAACCAGAATGTAAAGCAGATGGTTCTACCACTCTACCCTGACCGTTGTTGAATCAGGCAGTGCTGTTTTGTCCTTTGCATATTTCCTATGAAGTAAATCCCTCCAGCTCCTTGATCATTTTTCATCTCTTTGTCCTCTCTAATTTGATTGTACTATATTTGAGGTGCCCTAAATTGGTGGGATTGCACTGGTGCTATGAAGTTAAATTCATCCATGCAGATGACTAGTACAAGGCCTTCAAGGCGAGGGCGGGATCTTTTCCCTCCCATGGACCACTGTGAAAATTAGTACAAGCTTCATTGACTAGACAGGAGTTAGGGGTAGGTGTGTCTAAGGGGTGTGTTCAGGATGGGAGAAGGAACGTAAAGGTCCAGATGATGAATCTTTGCCGTGGATCTATCCCCTGTCCTTGACTGCATGTCCTCATCCCTGCTCTCTTTCACTCTCAGTGTTTGAGGACAGGAGTTGGATCCATAGGCCAGAACTAGGAACTGTAAAGGGGCCAAATAAAAAACAGCCATGGTCTGTACCCCACATGCTAGAAATTCTCTGTCCCTTATCTATGCACTCCTTAAACTCCGCTTATGTTTGGCTCTCTGCTGGAACTTAAGCACAAGCTCCACTGAGCCTTAAATTCCATCTTGAAGATGTAAGTGGGATTGATGCTTCATTTTGGAACAGGGAGCTCTTACTAAATTTCTGCATAATGCCTATCACAGGGGGCCACTAATGTGTGACCCTGGATTAGCTTTAAGGGTCTGTGGTAGACGCTGCCCGAAATGTCTGCAGGATGTGGCCCTTTGAAGATCAGCAGCCCACCCTCTATGTATCCAGCTGGGGGCCCAGACCATATAAGGTGGAGCCAGTGATTCAGTGGCCAGACCAGCAAGGAGGAGGCAGGAGTTAAGAAAGGAGTTTGCCTCAAAGGGTTGCAAGGCTTGGGGAAGTCTCACTCTGCATTAAGAGGGCCTGTCAGGGACAGTGAGGCAGAGGGAGCTGCAGGCTGGCTCTCCTTGTCCTGGCACTGGCTTGACAGAGAGGGCCAAGTAGGGTTGCCACCTATGTATATTTTTTCAGGCCACTTATGAAAAATACATGTTGCAGGGCCTGCATTGGTGCCATAGGCTCTGAAACATGTATTTTTCATAAGTGGCCTGGGAAAATATACCTAGGTGGCAACCCTAGGGCCAAGGCCAGAACTTTAAGAGAGTGCAGGATTGTCTGTACATTGGCGAAGGCAATCCTATTAACTAAATACTGTGTAGACCTGACTCTGACAAGACTTACAGCAGCTCAGGCTGCCCTGTTACATATAGTGAGCCTGGCAGAATGCCTTTCTGCCAGTCAAGGAGGGTACTCCCTGGGGCAGTGCTACTGTGAGTGTTTTTACACGTCACGGTAATCACTCACGAGTGAATGGTTACCACAATGGGTGTTTTTAGACAGACGCAGGGCTGGCCACCCCTGGAGCAGCTTCAGGGGTGTCTGCCCATGTCCAGCCCCGCCTGGGTTGAGTTTACACAGACCCAGTGGCTGCCACAGCCTGCAGTCCATCCATGTGGCACCCACTCCCCCACACCATAGAGTTGCAGGCAGAGCGCCCTGCCGCCTGCAATTCTGTGGTGTTGCCCGGGGCAACCCGTTGCCAAGAGCAGAACTGCAGTGGCCCTCTGCCGAACAGATGGACCACAGCTCCGCCTTGGGCCGGTGTCCCAGGTTTCAGCAACTCACTCCACTGGCAGTGCTCCAGGATGTCCTGGAGCACCCACAAGGAGGCAGAGGAGGATCTGGCTGCTCCAGCTTCACCTTCCACATCTGGCACATTTTGATGGATGGGCCACCGGGGGTGAGGTGGAGCAGAGGCAGGCTGTTGTCCATCTGTTTACGCCCAATGTGAACTTACTGAGGCTAAATTGTAGATGTGTAGTAGCTACGAGAATGTAGGTGCTACACTCTACCTTCGCAAGGGAGGCACTGGACCCATGCAGGTCCACCATATGGACAAGGGAGTTGTGAGGTTGAAACAGGAGAGGTCTAAAGTGTCTCCCCATGAGCTGTTATGTGTAAACACTGCCGTACAATCAGCTACATGGTTCAGGCTTGCCTGTGTTGGCAATCCTGAAAGCACAGCTTGCATGAAGTCTAATGTAAAATCATCCAGCAGTACGAATCATTAATAGCAATAGTAACGATTCCCCATTTACTACTCATTCAGTCTTAAACAGCGTTTACAGAATCTCATACCGCTTGAGCTGAAAGCACATGGAGTGATCTGGAAGAAGCCTCTTTTTCTCCCTTCGCAGAAGCAAGCATGGTGCCTCTAAGTGGTAAAAGAAATGCATGCTTAGTGACAAAACCAAGGACTAGAAAATTCAAAAAACTTCCCTGCAGTCTGCAGAACCTATCAAAATGCTGCAGCCAGGTCAAAGGATCATCAACGTTGCCAGCTCTCACAAATTTATCACGACAGAAGCAATTTCTAAGCTTCGCTCATGATCTCGCTGTTAATGCAAGATCGGAAGTAGGGCTGATTACTGCAGGGCTGCCAGCTACTCACTGCACCCTGCCTCCCTCTGCATTCTGGAGAGATGAGTTTGCTATCTGCGTCCCCAGCCACGCTGTACTCTTTAGAGCTTAGCTACGAGTTGGGACTCGACAGTCAATTAGCTGAGTGGGGAGGGGAGCAGGGAAGCCTCTTCCCAGCTGTGTGCAACACTCTAATCAGTCCCCGTTTCCAGGCATGCTGATATCCAGGAAGCACACCCCTGATCGGTCCCCCTGGAAACAGGGAGCGATTAAGAGCATTACACACAACTGGCAATAGGTTTCCCTGCTCCCCATCCCACTCAGATCATTTACGGTTGGGTCCCAGCTAGGGCTGAAATGAAATTTTTCTCTTCTCGAAAATCTCATTGAGATTTTTTTCTCTCTAGTTTCTTGCAAGTGTCTTGCGAGAAATTCAAGATTCTCGTGAGAAACTCGAGATTCTTGAGGGATTCTCGAGAACCCCAAACTAGCAACCAAAAAAAAAAAATGGTATGCACATCCACAAAAATGGCCACCAGGGCCATCAATGACTCTTGATTCATTTGCTGATCTTGCATGTATATTATATCATGCCCTTTACTACTTTGGAAACGACAGTGTTTTAATGCCAGAGCTGCACAGAATGTACAGAGTTTAGACATCCATCACTGGCCCGAATCCTATAGCCTGCGGATACCACACGGAGCTGCTTGTGCGCATGGCTATGCAGAACCTGCGCGCGTCCACATTGCTGGCACATTGTGCCGTGCGCACTTTGCGCACAGGGATCCACAGGGCAGGCTATAGGATTGCGGTCATTATTTTTAATATGCAAAGCATAGGATAAATGTTCTTAAATCTGTGCATGCACAGATAATTTTGAGGTATTTTTGAGATTCTTATGTTTCTTATGAGACTCTCAAGTTTCACTAGGGCTGCAAGACTCTCGTGAGAGTCTCGCAATCATTATTTTCATTCTCGTTTCAGCCCTCCCAGCTAAGTTCTGCAGAGTACAGCATGGCAAGGAGGCAGAGAGCAAGCTCAGCTCTCTGCGGAATGCAGGTGGACGCAGCGAGTAGTCACCAGACTGGAGGCCAGCAGCCTGGGAGTGAGGTATGTCAGCCAGTTTCCTGGGGCCTCCTGGGATGGTCCAATTTTTTTTTCCCCAACCCCCATTTTGGGAGAAATTTCATGAGATCTCACACTGGGACCAAGATTTCGGTGAGAACTCGGTCCTGGTGTTCTATCTTGCACGAATTTCTCGCGAGAATTTTAAAATCCTCATTTCAGCCCTAATCGGGAGGCTTGGCGGGAAGCAGGCATCAGGAAGCGTGGTGCGGGAGAGCGCCCGGCAACCGCCACCCCACCCCCACCCCAAGGACAGTGGCAGCATGGCACATGAGCCCACCTCCACCCCCAGGGGCATCGCTACGCCTGGGCATCAGCCCTCAATCTTTCCCCCAGAGCTTCAAATCCTGTGCCGCCTCACTTGATCAGCAACTTTGGGTAAAAACAAGTGTGGGGTTTCATGTTGGGGGACAGAATACACATTCCACTCATATGATCCGGCCAGGGGTGGGAGGAAGCAACACGTGGCTGAGTGGCTCCACCACCGCACTGCGGCTGGCACCCTGCCATGATGGGTAGCCATGGTTGCCAAAACAGGCAGCCACAGATGGCTGCCATGGTAACCCGCATGCGCTGGCCCACCTGGGTGGCTTTTTGGACTCTAACTGTGTTGTTGTTGATTTTAATTACTTTTAATACTATTTTTAGGATTGCAAGCTGCCCTGAGCTTCTGCTGGAAGGGTGGCATATAAATTAGACTAAATAAATAAAATTAAATAATTTGCGGATCCTGGGGCAGAGAAGGCAGGGGGGGGCCAAGGTTGGGGAGGCATCAGGGCAAGAGGTGAGCAGGGTGCGTGTGTTTCTAGACAAGGGGGGATTGAGGCCAGTTGGGGGTCAGGGGTTTCTGAGTGGGAGGATGCTGGCAGGGCAGGGGTTGGTGGAGACGGGGAGGAATGGGGGGTTTGGCCATGCTGGGGCAGGGAGGAAGGGCCAGCCAGGTCCATCCGAGTGCTCTGTGGGGCGGGAGCCCCTTTTCCCTCCCTCAGTACAGTGTAGCCACCCACTCCAGGCTTTCCCACCTCAGGAGGGCGGCAGGAGTGGCAGTAGCAGGGTCCACTCCTGAGGGCCCCAACACTGCCACCAGCCTCAGCAACAGCGAGGTCCCTCAGGATCGGCATTGGCAACGTTTCCTGCTCCCTCCCCCCAAAACCACGGGGCTTAGTCAGTTGCTCTGATTGTCCTGCCGTAAGGCTGGCCCTGTCAGGAACACAAAGAGAAGGGGAGGACACCTGCCCCAGCTGCTCTTGCCCTTCTCCAGGGTCTGTGGCGTCAGTACAGGAGTTGGTCTGCAGGGAGGTGAGGGTGAGCAAGGGAATGGCTTAACAAATGAAGCCCCCTGGTGATCATCCCAGGCTTGCAGGAGAACAAAGGGTAGGTATTTCGTGCCTGCCCAGAAATGCCTACCCTTTTTCAGATGGCTGAGCGCCCCCAGCACAGGACATCAGGGTGGCGTAAATATCCGCTGCCCGTTTTTGTAGTTTTTCTTCTTTTTGCTCGCACTCCTCGATTAGCCTCTTTGTTCCCAGCTGAGTTTCTTCTTTGCTCCCTTTTTCACACAGCGTTTTCAGGGTTTGCAAGGAGCCGTTCAGCAACCCTAAGCTGCCTTCCTGAGAAAAGGAAGCCTAAACAGAGAAACCAGATACCATAAGTGTGCGGTACTGATGGAATTATCATTGCACTGTCCAAAGAGAGCAGCAGAAATGATAAAAGGGGATGGAAGGAAAGAAGAAGATTATTTTTATTATTTATGTAGTACCAGCAGTGTTCCATCCTGGCACGGTACAAGCCATAGTTCCATGTGAAGAAACCGATTGCAAATATACTACCTAGAGGTACCCACCCAGGCATGCGAACACCCCTTGGCGTAACCACAGGCATACCTGGGCTGGTACCACAGGGTAGTAAAGGTGCCCTCTTCCCCCATTTATTTTGTTCCAGGGTGAGACAATAGTGGTAGTGAAGAGGCGGCAGCAGCGGGTATTTTCAAACGTGACAGCTCCTCGAGCTGCCACGCTTTGATCCTGCCCGTGGAAAGAGCCCTCACCACAGGCAGGATCAGGCCCGGCCGCCAAACAAACGTGCCAGCGACTGGGGCTGGGAAAGGGGTGGGGAGAGGGCAGGGGCGATGGTCCACACGCCCTCAGCATGGCCTGGCCTCCTCCCTGATGGGTGGTTGTGGCGGCCTATGAGACCCGCTTTACCACTGGGGTCTGGGGTTGCCTTCCCTGGACTGTGGCAGGGCTAACTTTGGGATGTGCGCCGGCAGGGAGCCCAGCGTGCAACCCGGAGTTACCCTGTCACTGTCTGGAGTAAACTCTGCTCCTGCCCGCAGCAAACATCTGTCTGTCGGAAACAAACATGACAACACCATGGGTGGCCACGCCGTAGTAAGCGCGGCCACCTGTGGTAGCGTCACTTCTGAAAATACCCAGCGATCTGGAGGCCAGAGCCTCTCAGGGCAGCCTGCTGGGCTCACATGGGGCCTAGGCCAGCTGGCACGTACTGCCCGACTGCCTGCACGCACGCCTTGGGGTTGGCCTAGGCTCAATGTGACTGAGGCCCAACTCTCCCCCAGATTGGTGCTGCCATTCCCTCCCAATGCCACCATCCCCCCTCTCCCCAGGCAAGTAAATCAATACCCAAACAAGTACCATTTGGAGGCTTTATGGTACTTGAACTGGGAAAGCCAGTTCAGATCCCACAAATTCAGTGGGTCTACCTGCTTTACCAGGTACGAGTTTCAGCTCTCAAGGAGAGACTGAATGAACTGGGAATGTTTAGGTTACAAGGGGACAGGATTACTCTTTGCAAATATGTAAAAGGTGGTTATAATTTATTTATTTATTGCATTTTTATCCCGCCCCTCTTGCCATACGGTGACTCGAGTCAGCTAATTATAAGCGTCATAAGCAAAATGTTGCCCGGTTCTTTCTGATTACCGAGGACAGGACTAGAATGGAATGGGCTGAAGTTAAAAGAGAAAAGATTTAGGATAACCAGGAGGAAGCATTTTCTCCTACTAGGACAGTTGGGCAGTGGAATAATTTGCCAAGGGAGGTTGTGAAGGCCCCATCACTGGAAGGGACTAGAAAGGCACCTCTCCGTGGTGCTGTAGGTACTGTGAATCCTGCTTAATGGCAGAGGGCTGGACTAGATACCCCTTTGGCGTTTCTTCAGGCTCAGTGATTCTATTTTTTGTTATCTTGTGTTCTTTTTATTTAAATGCACTTTCCAAAGAGGTTCACGAACCGATAGTTATTTAAAAGCAGGACTGTAATGCCTACTGTCTAGCATGCGTCATTTACAACAATGTAGATTTCACTTAAATATGAGGAAGAACTTACTAACTGCGAGAACTGCTGGGCAATGGAATACGCTGCCAGGGGAGATTGTGGAAACTCCTTCCTTGGAGGTTTTCAGTGCCCAGCTGAATAAACTTCTGTGATTTCCCCCCACTCCCCCGCCTTTAGCCCAGTCAGGGGCTTTCAGTGCTGACAGGGTGCAGTCTTCTTGCTTTGGGAGTAAGAGCTCTGGCACACACACACCCACCTGCCCTGAGACACATCGTAGGAGGAAGGAGTGGCAGAACGTTCCTCCCCCACACCCCCTGCTGGCATGTAGTCTTCTAGGCCTGCCCATTGGGGGGCCCATATTTTCACAGCCCTGATTAAGAGTCTCCCAAGATCCCTCTGTGGTAGGTAAACATTGGTCCTTTTTAAGCGGACCTCAACTGTGAGAGGCATAGGTGTGCACGCAGCAGTGTGGCCAGAGCAGGGGGCAGTGTACATGGGTGCACACCGATCCCTCCTGCATCCCCATGGATCCCCACGCATGGAGCAATGGCTGTTTTGGCCAGTTGCTCCGTGCATGGGCAATTGGTGGAGGTGGGTGGAAGTGCGTGTGTTGCAGGAGGACGCATGCACCCCCACTCACATGGGTAGCCCCCACTCATGCCCACGGAATGGACCTACGTGGGATTGAGCAGGTGCATCTCGTGTAAAAACAGGAATTCCCATTTTGCGGATGGGTAAGCAAAGGCAGAGAGAAGGCTATCACTTTCGCAATGTACCTCATGTTCCTTGAGAAGTCCCTTGGTTTTCCCCATGCTGAGGAGTTTCTTCTCTTTATTTAGTTGCTTATCAAGTTTGGAAAGAGTTTTATTAAACTTCCCGCTTTCAATTTCAATTTTCAGCTGAATGTATGATACAATCTCCTGACGAACTGCCTGCAAAAAAAAAAAAAAAAAAAAAAAAAAAGAATGCACTCATGTCGGCCTCATGGTAACAGACTCTGGGTTACAGATAGCTGGCAAGCTCCAAAGCGAGTAGAAACCTTCAAGCATTTTGCAGCAAAACTACTATCTAGCATCTGTATCTGATGAGAAAAGGAAAAAACTCTGGTTCCTGCATATGCTTTCTCACCTCCCATCTCTGACGAATGTCTCTGCTCTTTTCCTCCACTGCCACCTTTTCGGGAGCGGTTGAAATCTCCTTCAATTTTTCTGTTGTTTTCAAGAATTTCTCCAGAATTTTAGTGTCCAAAATGCTAAAGGCTTTCTGCAAAAAATAAAACACACAAACAACCTAGAGAGAACTGACTGTATATAATAAAACATACCCTATCCCCCTTCAGCTGTCCCTTCTCTAAACTGAAGCGCTCTAACCTCGTAGAATCATAGAATTGAAAGGCACCTCAAGGGTCATCCCGTCCAGCCCCCTGCTTGGATGCAGGATGACTACAAGTACAAAACCTTGTCTAGACTCTTTTTGGAAGCCTCCAGCAATACTGGAGAGCCTACAACCTCCCTACACAACCTGTTCCGTTGCTGCACAGCTCTTACTGTTAGAAACCCTGTTGAGCTTTTCTTTATATGCAAGCTACTTCATGCCATCGATCATCTTTCTTGCCCTTCTCAGCATCTTTTCCTGTTCTACTATGTCATTTGTGAGAAAAGGCAACCAGAATGGCGCACAATACGCAAGATGTGGGCATGAGATTCAGGAACAGCAGGGACTCTAGTTCATTCATCTGCCACTTGCTGGAGCTCTGTACCCCAGACGTTTTAGCTCCAATGGTAGAGGCTACCATGTCAGGCCTCGAGGTCCCTAGTTCAGAGTCTCTCCTGTGACACTCCATGGTCACTGTCACTATGCCATGTGATAAATAGGTTAACCCACCTTGTAGTTTGAAGTGCATTCACTGCCACTTGGTTTTTGGCCAACAAGTTGCATAGCTTTTAAAACAGATGTTTCCAGCTCCTTCTGAGCGTCTTCAAAATTTAGCTTGACCTCCTTTTCCAATGAAGTCTCTTCACATGCGGACAAAACAGTTGGTCTATTTGATATGCCAGTCTAGAAGAAAAAGGCAGGATTTGGGGTACACATGAGCCTTCATCATCATCAATTATTAATTTAGCTGTAGCCCCAAGAAAACCCAATTATGGCTTCAATATTAATCATTCCAATAGCAATTTCAGTGGTTAAAGTGATTTACAATCCTTATCTAGTTCACCCCCACAACAGCCCTGTGAGGAAGGTCATTATTATTCCCATTTTACAGAGGCTGAGAGACAGTGACTTACCCAACAAGTTGATAGTTAAGAAAAGGATTTGAACCTTTGTCTCTCAGGTCTAAGGCCAACACCTTACTCTCTAGGTTACACCATCTTTCCATTAGGCTATGCATTGTAAAACACACAGGGCACAGCCACACGAGCTGCCATGAGCAAGTTACCACACCTTGGACAGCCTTAGTCCACTCTGGGCAGCCAGATCACGCGATGGACTGCATCACGAGGCCGGCTGCTGCCAGATGTTCCCACCACTGTGTGGCAGGGTGAGCAGCCAGCTGCTACGCGAAGCATTCTTGGAAAGAGGCCAAATGGGGTAAGCCTGCCCAAGACGTAGCAGCCCGTGTGCCTAGGCGCCTTCTGCCCCGCCACATGGCGAACTCTGTGGTGGGACTTTCGAGTGGCAGGTGGTGTTGCCCGCTGTGTGCTGCCATGTCACGTCTGGAGGGGAGTCTGGTCGGGCCAGGGCCAGGGCCAGGTGCCCGCTCCCATCGCTGGTGCCTCAGCCCACCCTGGACATGGTGGGAGATCAGGGAGCAGCCCGTGCAACTGCCCCTCAGCAACCATCTGCCCAACTCCCCGCACTGTGGCAGTTGCGCTTGCCCACCATGGTGCCATGCAGGGATTGGGCTCTCCGCAGGTCATATATATATATATATATATATATATATATATATATATATATTTCTTTTCTTTTTTTACAGGAATCCTGTCAAAAGAGAATTTTGTGCGGAGGGAAATCTGAAGGAAAACTAAACTATGAGCCAATAAATATGACCCACGCAATATTCAAGATGCAGTCACACCATCGTTTTATATAGTGGCATTATATTTTCTGGTTTATTCCCTTTCCCTTTCTGAATAATTCCTAACATTGTACTTACCTTTTTGACGGCCGTCGCACACGGAGCTAAAGATTTCAATGGCACTTAAAGAAAAGTTCAATATTCTTGACTAGTCGAGATAAAAATGTTTATCTATTGGAGGTAAAAATGTATATCTATTGGGGAGGGGAAACAGGCACCTTGATTCTATCTCTGGCATCCTGAATCTCTGCCTGTAGCCCAGCTGTTTGGAAATGCCAGAGGGAGGCATGGTTTGAAATATTACGTGTCAACACCCGTAAAATATCTCCTGCTGCATGAACTTGCCCCTAGCACAGGGATCCCCTGGCAATAAGGGTCTGTAAAGATGAAAAACAATTGGAGCCTACCCATGGTCCCATGGGGGAGAAAAAGATTGTCCACTCCTATTAAACCCTATTTGCATAACAATCTATTTTATTTTATTTTTTTAAAAAGGCTGGCTTCCAGCAACCTAGTGGTTGAAAATTCAAGGCACATATTTGCACACGTACCTGATCAAAGAAGTGCTTATATATGCAAGTAAAGTATACTCATTGAGTGAGTCCCACTGGAGTAAATGGAACAACTCATGTGTGTAAAATTGCTGATGTACAGAGGCCCCAAATGTGAAACTCAGCAAGCACACCCGAATATTTTGTTCACACAACGCAAACACCTATGCTTGAATATTCACATCCAGCATTGCCAACTCTTGTGATAGCCTGATTAGTCTAATGCTGCTTTCTATTTATTCTCTGAAAGCCCTGGCAACTGCACTCTTGCTGTGCTTGGGGGTAGGAATGGGCTCCATGGACCAGATCCAGGAATTGAACTGCCGCCCTTCCTGCTTCATCTGACGCAGCTCCCCGGTATACCACAGGGAGCTGCGTTGTAGGCAATTCGGGAGTGGACACTTGGGAGCCACACAGTCGCTGGCCTCTGTTAGCACAGTATTCCACCTGGGCACAAGGTCATCGAGTGAGAGGCCATCGAGGTGAGAGGAAACATCCCCTAGGGCTATCTGGAACCATTCAGGTTCCATAAGCCTTCAGGGGCGAACCAACCTAACTGGTTCCACACCTTCCCAGGGGGCTGACAGAAACCACTTTCTCCCCAGAGGATGAATGTATTGTCTCCTCTGCAGTAAAGATAACTTTTCCATCGCACTGACCTCATTTATTCCCTGTGCATTAGTCACCAGGGAGGGCTATGCTGAGATCATGGATGGGGAAAGAGAGAGTGCCTTTGATCATCACTCAGCAATAGCCAGATAAGAATGATGGCACTAACCGACCTTGTTAGGCAGTGATTACTTATGCTAGGGCGGGAGAAAGGTTACTAGGACTTGATTCTCAGGGCTCACTGAGAAGAGCCAACTTGGGAGAATTGTTAATTAACTTGTCTTTGCCTAACACGCATTAGCGCCTCGCTGTCTACCTTGTAGCACAGGCTGCTGGCTATAAGGAAAATGGGCACGGGGTATAGGAGGCAGAGTCAGCGGAAGTGAGATCCAAACTCACAAACTTCTGTATCCCTGCTGGGCAAATGCTCCATAAGGTAGATTGCTTGGGTGGAAAACATTGGGCCCAAAACCGGCCAGAGACTGTCTGCACTGGGGCCAACCCAGACCTGGCCCAAATGCATCTGGGATCTTCTGAGCTTGGGCCCAATGTGTCTGGTGGCCTCCCCTCACCTCCCCCAACAAAGCACAGTGACACACAGCATTCTTAATCCAGAAGAGCTCATTGCAAGAGCAGCCACCCTCCCAAATATCCCATTGCCCAGCTTTCAGTTTCAGGTCCTTTGACAAGAGCTTCTATTTCCGCCCCTCTGGGCCCAAGTTCAGCAGCCTGTTCAGTTACATCTGTGTTCTTCAAACTACGGACATGAAAAAAACCCAACCATTTAGAAATCAACTATTCTTTTTGTTTTCTGTTGAAAAAAGAAAGCAGCCAAGAAATCCTGTGGAACATGACAGGCTTCAATGAAATGCTATTTTCCAGAAAACTCATGGGTTCTAGGACTAGGCACATGGAAGCCATGATCCACAAATCATGTACTTCAGAGTAAATGGTCTGTAGATCATGGCCTAAGTTTTTGCAAGATCCAGGCCCGAGCTGTATTTTTAACCAACCCTAGGGCTAGAGTTTCCACCTATGCACGTTTTTAAGGAACATGTATGAATAATACAAGCTGCAGGGGCGGTATTGGCACCTTCGGCCTGCTGCTCCTGGCCTTAGGTGCCAACGGAAGCCGGGCAACATGTTTCTTTCATAAGTGTTCCTTTAAAACTTGCATAGGTGGCAACCCTACCTAGGGCCGATATTAAGATTAGCCTGTCATAGGCCCTTTTTACATGGGTGCCGCCCCCTTCGCACACATGGCGGCAGCAGGGGGAATGGGTGGGTGCCCGTGGGAACACCACGGGTGGTGGGTGGGAGTGCATGAGCGCTCCCACACTCCAGCCATCACCCACACACGGAGAAACAGATGCCAATGCTGGTTGCTCCATGCGTGGCGATGGAGGAAGGTGGGGGGAGACGGGTGTGCACCCGTGGGAACGGCCGCACAGCCACCTCCACCCGCCGCCGGTGCACACCCATCCCCCCCACCCACCGCGGCCCATGTGAAAAGGGCCATAGGCGCACAGCTCGTCTTAGGATGGGGCATATCAAGCAGCTGTCCCAGGTCTCACGCTGCACATGGGTCCCCCAGGGAGCACTGGGTCTGGGAGCCTCAGGAGGGGAAGCAGCATGCCCCAGGAGCTACCACCACCAAGGACCATTGCTGCCGCCACTCCCAGGACAGGCACTTCCTGTGTGGGGCCCTAGCCACCTCACTCAGATAATCCCTGCCTGTGGTGAACCCCCACCCTGGTAACCCCATGATCTCCTCATCAACCCTGCTGCAGCCCCCACTTGGCAACCCCACCCCACCAGCAACCCTGATCCAGGCTACCAACATTCTAAGGCTGTCCTTCCGTAGGCTCTCTCTTTACCTCCACATTGTCGCTGCATGTCACATGAGCCTCAGCTGAAATATCTGCTCCGTCACCGAGAGCATTTAGGGCAGCTTCTGTAGGAAACTTAACATTTCCATTACTGTCAATAAGTGAATTCTGTTGCTCTTCTTGCATTCTCAGCAGCCTCATCTCCTGTAAAACATGGGTTGCCTTTTTAAAAAAAAAATACTGTCAGTTATTTTTGATCATTTATTGGTATGACTGGATCATTAAAGTTTTTAGAGATTTAGCTATAAAAACCTGAAACACAAGACTAACACTACGGCCTTGGCCAGACATATCTGGAAAGACCACTTGCTTCCCTATGCTCCATTATGCTCCTTAAAAATCATCCAGGAACAACCTCTTGCTAATTCCACCACTGCCCCAAGTGTCTATGGAAAGGGCAGGAAGAGAGGCATCTTCTGTGGTTACCCCACAGTTTGAGAACTTCCTTCCCCTAGACAGTCACTAAAGCCGGAGCCTTTTTCACAGTTGGAGGCAGGTTTTGGAGGGGAGGTTAGTTTTTAGGGCGAGGGGGCTTATATCATTTTAAAATTATGTATATGTTATTTTATGTGTCTTTACCTCACCATCATTTTATACGTTGCTTTTATGGGTTGTTACCCACCATGAATTCTCAGGATGGGACTGGATATATACATCTAAATACATAAATAAATAATAGTGTGCTCTCAACCATGTACTCCTTTCTGCCAAGCAATAATGCTCCCCTCCTGAAAACTTTGGATGAGTCCAAGAGAACTGTATAGACATTCAACTGGGTTGTCTGAGTTTACTTAATAAGACCACATCCTCAGTCCAGCTTGGAATTCCTCAGGAGACCTGAAACAATAAATCTCGCCAAGTGCTGCTCCTGTCAGAAGCAGGGCGTTCGCTGAGATTTGTGAGACGCGGAAACGTACTGGCTTTCCCGCTGTTTTTGCTTGCGTTATTTTTTGCAAGCCATGGGCTTGTTGAAAGCCCCACGCGTGCCCCACGTGCACCCTCAGGGGCTGTGGAGATGAAAACCTGCCAGCTAAGCGCTGGGAAAGTGCTAGAAGTTGCCTAAAAAAGTGCTGTAAGGCTGCTCTGTCATAAAAGTCCTGGAAAGTGACAAAAAGTCCCAGAAAGTGATTCAAATGTCACATGATGAAAATGTCCCAGAAAGTGATGAAAATGATGAAAATGGCAGAAGTGTGGAATCACTGGAAACTGACCAAGTACTAGGGCTGAGATGAAAGCAAGTAACGCTCTCATTCGAAATGGAAATACCAAGCTTTCAGGAGTGCTTGCAACTTGTGTCCATCGGTACTTTGTCAGTTTTCAGTGATTTCGCACTTCCGCCATTTTTAAAGTTATTTTCATCATTTTCCGAGACTGTTTTGTCACTTTCTATGACAGTTTTACAGTACTTTTATGACAATTTCCAGCACTTCCCCAGTTCTTAGCCGGTACGTTTTCATCTCCACAGCTCACACGGATGCATGCAGGCCACACGCAGCCTGGAGTTTCAGACTGGACCGTGGTAGCCTCATTCAACCTGTGAGAAATAACAGAACACGGCAAAAACAGCAGGGAGGGCTGGTAAGTTCTTGTGTCGTGGAAATCTCGGCGAATGCACTGCTTCCAACAGAAGCAGCACTCGCCAGGATTTCTCATTCCAGGTCTACGAACTACTGACAAACACTTGCAAGCATTCCCCAAAGGTCGGTATTTCTCTTTGGAATGGAAACACTTGCTCTTGTCTCAGTCCTATTCCTCAGTGGAGCTATGCTAATTTATACCAGTTGAGAATCTCATCCATGGACTTCAATACAGGATTACATGCAGGGACCCACGTTCACAACGTTTCCCCCCATTGGCGCTAATGGGAAAAATTCAGTGAACATGAGTCCCTGATTATATCCTGCTATGGAACATCGTTCTATAGCTTGGTTTGAAAGTGCTATAGAAAATTAATCATTCCAACAGGATCTGCAAGCCTGTAGCGGGCATCCACACCATTTCCAGGCAGCAACCCACCTCATGGCCCCACTGCTTTGCCTTAATCCCTACCCATGAGCATTCATCTAGTTATGGGTTAAAAGTAGGGGTGGGACTTGGGCAAAATTCTCAGTTCTCGGTTTCTATCGGTATCAGATCTCTGCCTACCAGTTCTCCTATTGGTTATTGGTTCTCTCTGTATTGGATTTCCCCACTGGGAAAACTGTAATGTTAAAAATCCGATTAAAAAAACAATGCAAAAGCTCCGCTGCTGCTGATACCGAGAAAGACTGCCAAACAGGAAATGGAGCTTGGGTGGGAAAATGTTCAAAGTCTTTTTGTGGGAATCTGTGGATGCCTTTGCTTGCTCACTCACTCAGTCACTCTCTGGTCCAGCTTCCTGCTTTCCTGTCCTGAACCCTCACTTCTAGCCTGCTGCCCCTCTGCACTCATGCCCTTGCCCAACTGTTCCCTAGCCTGTGCTCCAGTTCCTTCAAAATGACTCCCTGACTCTGACCTCTTGGCTTGTTTCTCAATCTCAACTCTGTGCTTGGGATTGGGACTGCCCCTTGGCTTCTTTGAATTGCGCATTTTTAAAACCTTTAGCTTTGACTTTCCTGTTTGCAACCTGTTGATGTTTCTGAATTGTCCCTCTGACTCATCTTCCTGTATTGTCTATCAACTCTGACATCCTGCTCTGTTTCCTAAACCTCCATCCTGGTTAGTCGTAATGGCTTGGTTGCTAAGCTTCTGTCCAAGGTCCTGATCCTGACTGACTTGGTTATAGTCACGATCCTGAACTGTCTCAGGTCCTGATCCTGCAGAGACTGTCCACAACCTTCCAGATCTCCGTGTAGTTCTACAGGACTCTTGGATCCTGACACACGGCAACAATCAGAGTATTACCTGTTTCTCCCGTTTTGAAACTGATGAAGTGGAATTGCTTGAGACTGTTAATTACAGATAAGTGTACTGATTATTATACATTGAGAAACCCAGCTGTGCCTTTGAAAGCTACCTAAAAGTGATCCCAGGAAAGGAAAATGGAGCTACAGTGACTTACAAACTGTGTTCTCTTGATAAATTTGGCCCATCTTCTGTTCAGCTTTTTCAGTTCTTTGGAGATGTTAGAGCCCACTTGCTCATTGCTGACTTCAATTAAAAAGTTTCCAGCTTCATTTAAGGAACCGTGCCTTGAATTCCAGGCTGACAAGCTTTCTGTGGGAACCTAAAGGGATTCATTGAAAGGATATAAGATGGGATCATGTTCTGTGTCCCAAAACAACAAGAGTAGTGCTTTCCATCTCTGCTTCCATAGACTTCCAAGCAACTTTTAAAAGGTGGACAAGCATCATTAGGTAAAAACAAACATGATAGTAACCCGCTCTGGCCAGCTTTCTCCCTCTGTGGACACAGGTCACTGTCACGTTTCTCCATGGGCTCCCAGATGTTTGCCCTGGACTGATCCCGGGCACATCAGCGGCTTGCCCGGGCTGTTATTCGGCAAACTGTTGAAGTCACTGCCCAGGCTACTGTCCCCTCTCCTCCCACACCGGGATCAGGGGCAGGGCGCTTTTCCACATTACAAAAAATCCAATTTGCCTCCAGGAAAATCTCTCGGAGGCAAGTCAGGCACGGGGTTTGTAACGTGGAAATGTTAAGCCATATGTTCCTGTAGGGAATGCAAGTTCAGATTTACTGGCTTTGCACCAGTTCTGAATCCCCTGCAGGATTGCCAACAAAAACGCACGGGTTACCATTTCCATGTTACAAACTGATTTGCTGATTTTCCTGGAGGCAAATCAGGTGCATGTAACATGGGAAAGAGCCCTCAGTCTGGGGCAAAGCGGGCCACAGCAGGTCAGAATGTATGTTTATTCATTTATTCATTCCATTTCTATCCCACCCCTCTTGCAAAGTGAGTCGGGGCAGCTTATAAAAAATAAAACAATTACAATATAAATACAAAACATATATATATAAACAACAATATAAAACGACACTAAAAACTTTGACTTGCGCATAGAAATTCCCTCCCCCTCAACCCATTTAACTCATCCCACCCTCCCCTGCCGAATGTCTGGTGGAAGAGCCAGGTCTTACAATTTTGTTGGAAGACGAGAAGGTTCACCAGGAGGGAACCTCCACCAGGAGGGAATTTCAGAGCAACGGCGCAGCTGCCGAGAACGCCCTCCTGTCAGTTCCAAACCTGCTGGTAACGCCCCCGCAGAGGCTGCACAGGGGTCCAGGCAATCACTCAGATAAGCAGGGATCAGCCGTATGTTCTGACCTGCCGTGACCCATCCTGGATTGGGGCTGCCGTGGCTGGCCACCATGGTGGCCGTGATTGGCCATCATGGCTGCCCATCATGGTGTGGGGAGGGCACTAGGTACAGCATGGAGGCGGGTCCAGCCAGCCACATGATCATTGTGGCTCCTGCCCAGTCAGGCAGCAGGACAGCTCCCCAGCTGGGGTCACGTGTGGTTGGTTCCACAATTTGACCCCAGAAGTGTCAATGGCATGGCAGTGACTCAGCCAGGGTCACTGCCACGCCATCACCACTTCTGTTTTTACCCATTATCAATAATCCCAAGGGGAAACCCAATCAAGTACCTTTTTAGCATGTCCCTTCCGTGTCTCATCCAGCCAAGCTTTAAGCAACTGGATGTTCTCTGCATAAGTATCCCAAGAAGCCAGAACTTTTTGCAGAGTGATGTTTACGTTGTGTATATACTCTCGACACACAGAGATCTTTGACTCCACCATCTTAAATAATTTGCCGGTTTCCTGGTGGTCAACGGCTAAAATAGGCAATAAATTACAAAACGAAAAGAAAAAAGCAAATTATTCCCATTAAATAACATAAAAATGATATTTTGTATATACAGTAAAACCTTGTTTATCTGAACTTCTTTTCCTCAGAACTATCCTTACTCTCTCACGTTTTAGATTCCCTGCTACTCTCACACTGGACACTTCTACCCATAATAGTAAGAAGTGCCACACTGAGTCAGACCAGTGGCCCATCTAGCCCAGCATCCTGTCTCCGACAATGGCAGCTTTGGTTCCTTCCGAGAAGTGCAGAAAAGATCATAACAGGAAGATCGATTTCCTGCTCTTAATTTCCAGACCAAAACGGATCCCCCGACCAATTTGACTAGCCCTTTGTATTTGTGTGCACACTTTATCCACACAAACATGGAATGGCCATCTGAAAAACCTGTTTGAGTCCACATGTAATCAATGTTATGGATCTGGATCCAAGCTATAGATCTGGAAAGGAGGAGGAACTGGTCTGCCCCCAATTGTACAGGTGCTGACATCTTATGCATGCTCAGTACAGGTGCCACCATCTTGCATATGCACAGTACCGTGACACCAGTATAACAGAGTACCAGAGAAATGCAGACTGGATTGCATTCCAGACCGCATTTCACCAAGCAGACCAGAACGGATGGATTGGTCAGAGCCAGAATCAGTGCCAAAAATCTATTTCAGCCCTAATATAGCCTCTGAGATGTCCAACAACAAGGTGGGTTAATGGGATTCTATTATTTGGAAACTGACAAAACATAAAAGGATTATTCTGGCCCTGCTCATGAAAATACTTACACACACAGTCCCATTGTTTTCAATGGGACTCCCACATGCAAATAGTTTCAGGATTGAGGCCTCTAACCTGATCAGTTTGGAAAAACTAAACAAAACCAAAGTTCTCCAGAAAATAAAAGTACTGGAAATGTAAAGCAGAGATTCTCAACCTGGTGTGGATGTGTGAAAGTGCTCCCCAAACCAGTTGTCAGTAGTGCTTGCAAGCACTTTCACACGTTAGGCATCAAATTGAATTGCATTTAATCTATGCAAATGTTTGCAAATCATTCATAAAAATAATGCAGAGCTCCTAAGTCGTCACATATGTCACTCCGGTGCTCGTGACTGAAAAAAGGTCCAGAATCTCTGATGTAACAGATGAATGATTTGTATCGATGTAACACACAGTCATTCTCAAACTACTGCTGTACTTGCATGCTCTTACCTAAGCTAGCAGTGCCTATGTTTTTGTTTTTCATGTCTTCGCATATTTGTAAAGCATTCTCCAGCTGAGCAATAAATCCTCTTCCTTCAATAAAATCCTGCCCAAAAGTGAAAAAAGAATAGATATGGGAAATGTCTACTGACAGGAAAAGTCAATTTGGGATAAAAACACAAAGCAACAAAATGCAGGTGACACCAAACAAGTAATGTTATTTTTTTCTATTCCATCCCATTCTTACCCTTTTAGTTACAAGGCTTGACACTGCAGTGATGGGTCTTGCACACATGCTTGGGGTCTAACTGATCGCCATGTTTGGGATCAGGAAGAAATTTTCCCTCAGATCAGATGAATGGAACACGACTCACTTGTCAGAGTCATCTGGATGGATATTCAAAATTGCTCCCTGTTTTTTCAGGCATTGGCATGATTACATCACTCCTAAACTCTCCCTGTGGCAGATCTTATAGTATGGGCTCTCTCAGTTGGAGCAAGTCAGGTATGGTGAATCATGCATACCAATGGGTCTCGGGCTGGACTACATGGCCCCTGAAGTCCCCCTGGCCCCTATGACTCTAATGTCACTGATTGACAGGGGTCACAGAACTTGCATGAATCAGAATTACTTACAGCAGAATACACCCCTTACTTGGAAAACATCTTGCGAACGGGCCCTGGTTTTCATACATCTGTTACGCTACCATTAAAATCTTTCAAGTTGCAGAAATAATAAGTGCAAATAATAAACTTGTGTTAACACACTAACAACACAATCCTCAAAAGCTCTGCACTGAGGTGAATGGTGCCAGCAAAGTGCTTTGAGAATCAGGCTATACATTGTTTAGGATTATGATTATGATTATTATTTTATATAGCACAGCAATGTACCTGGCACTGTACAATCAGCAGTTATAGACAGGTCCCTGACCCAAGGGGCTTACAATCTAAGAGGCAAGGAAGTGCAGGGACAAGGGAGAGGTGAACATCAGGAGAGACGAGGATACATTTATGAGGTTACAGGTGCACGTGCTTAATTTAGTTACAGGGAGGTAACTAAGGTATAATGGTATACATTTGTGTTTGTTAATTCTATATGCAAATAGTTCATTTGGCTTATTTATATGTTTGCATATGCTTCATATTATAAAGAGGAATATACATAATATTGTTTAAATTCTCATGTGGAACCTTGTCCTTTTGTATTGTGTTCCTTGATATCTTGAGGCTTGTTTGGCAAGGTCATCTGATATTTCCTCCGTACTGTTTGTCAAAAACAGACATGCAACTTAACCACACTTTAACATTTCTTATGCATGTTTCACAGCTGCATAAGGCATCAATACAGCCCTGCAACATACATAAGAAACGTTAATGCGGTAGTAAAGCGGAGTTCCAGGTATGTCTGTTTTAACCTTATGTGCTATACGTCTGCAGCCATATTGGTGTAGTCTAGTGGCTAAAGTGCTGGATTTGGACCTAGTAAACTAGGGCTGAAATCTCATTTTAGCCACAAACTCATTGGGTGGGCTTTGGGCAAGTCATTCAGCCTCCAGACCCTATCTGTAAAATGGGACTAATAATGACTTACTTCACAGAGCTGTTGCGAGGGTGAACTAGAGAAGGACTGTAAAGTTATTATTATTTATTATTAACAAACATTTATATAGCGCCAGCAGTGTACCTGGCACTTTACAAAGTAATAAAATAGACAGGGTCCCTGCCCCTAGGGCTTACAATCTGAGA
>QEPC01015683.1:620038-651615 GCA_003113815.1 Sphenodon punctatus
GAAGAAGGAGGCAAGATCCTGAGCAGAAAGGGAAGAAGGAGGGGGTGGACAGGGAGGCTTCAGGAGGGAGTCAAAGGTAGAGAACAGGCGGCGAGGGACCCGAGAACAGGACTCAATGCGGGAGGCATAGTAGTGTTGTCTAGCAAGGGAGATAGCAGAAGTAAGGGTGGAGAGACAGAATTTGAAGTGAAGTTGAAGGTCCTATCGAAATACTAACAATGATAATATTACTGATGGCTTCTGGAACATAGTGACTACCCAACATGCATTCCATCCTGCAGTTTTGATGTAGGTGAAATTCCTACAGACTATAACTGGACTGTTGTCTCTTTAACAAATACAATACTCCTCACACAGGAAAGGTTTTTTGTGACTCATTAAGGGCTTGCTAAGTGCCTGGGAGTACACCTTGAGCAAATAGTGTGCTTAAGGGTCACCTTCACCCTGGCTGATATAATTTGCAAGGCAAAGGAGTTTGGAGTGAGTGCAGGCCCGGACCTAGGGGCAGGTCCCCTGGGCCTGGGACTTAGGCTGCATTTTCTGGGGGGCGGCAATCCTGGCGTTGGCTCTGCCCCGCTCCGTTTTTGTTTTTCTCCCTGCACAGCCGAGGCTGCTGCCTGGGTCCCCATCTCTCACCTGCCTTTGCCGTCTGCCTGCTAGTAGTGCTGCAGCAGCAGGGACACCAGGACACTGATTGGACTGAGATAATGCTGTTTGTTTACAAACAACTCCTCCCCATGTGAGTGATCAGAAGGTTGTTGCCTTGTAAACAAGGTTCTTCGAGATAGCTGCCAACATTCTCACAACTGGGTTGTGCATGGCACGCTCACCCTATTCAAATAGACCACGTGATGGTCTCGAGCTCCTCTACTATAAAAAGCAATCTCCCTGCTCAGAATGACAGTTCCTTCCAACCCTTTCTAAGAATATAAGAAAAAAATTCAATGCAGGACAGGAAGGGTGGGTGTTGTGAGAAAGTTTGGAGTCATCTCAAAGAATCTTGTTTACAAGGCAGCGCAGCAACCTTCTGTTCTTCTTCACGTGGCTCCTCACAGGCCATTTTTACATGGCTCCGCCGGGTGGCGGTCCGTGGGTGTGCTGGGGCGTGGACGGGGCATGCACATGGCCGCACACGAATCCCCACTCACCCCCTGCTCATCCGCACCAACAGAGCAACCTCCATTTTCTCCGTGCGTGGGGACAAACGGGGCTTGAGTGGGGGTGCGTGTTAAGCAGACGCGTGCACGCACCCCGAGTCACTGCAGGTGTGCGCGCCGTATCATTCATACGGAGCTCCCCCACCCATGAACACGCAGCGTGGGGGTGGGTCTTGGCTTGGGGCAGCAGCTTGAGAAGGGTCTAGGGGCACAAAATTCCTAAGTCCAGCTCTGGATGAGTGAGGGCTCTCTCTGGAACTTCAGGAAGGAGAGGGGGGGATAAACATCCAGACTTGATCAAACAAAACAGCATTACCAAAACCAGGTGAAAGCCAAACTCAAAAATGTGCTGCTAGACACCAGGAAACTGTTGTAGGAAAAGACAGCGGCGGGGAGGAAGTTGATGAAGAAAGGGGCATGATATACCTATTACCGTAAGCACTATGGCAGGGCTCAGCCCAGAATACAATGATGGTATGAGCTGAGAAGCAGAGCAGATTTAGTTATGTCTCTGTGGCAGCATTTCCATAAAGCCCTGGAATAAATTATCTCCCTGAGAAGGATTAATTTATATATAACAAAACAGCTTAGTTTTACATCACTGCTTCTCATTGCTTTGGAGTGACACCTGCTGGATGTTCACAAACAGTATTTCCATACCAGCCTAAAAACAGTATTAACTCTACGACTCACAAGCAGAAGGAAGATATATTATTTTCAAGGACCCACATTCACTGTGTTTTCCCCATTAGCAGCAATGGGGAAACATCAGGTCTCCGATTATCTGCCTGCAGTCAGGAGAGTATACTGTAAAGGTCTTTACAAACAGTCAGATTCAACTCAAAACCTCTTTTCCTTCTCATCTAAGTCCCATATCTCACCATGATCCTTTTTAAAATTTAATTAAATTAATTTTTATATAGTACCCCCCTGCCATGGCACTCACAGAACTTCACATAGAATTAATTAACACAACTTTTAATCCCCACAACAACCCTGTGAGGTAGGTTAGGCTGAGAGAATATTGTGACTGGCCAAAGGTCACCCAGTGAGTTTCTGGCTAAGCTGAGACTAGACCTGGGGCCTTCCCCTACCTCCCGTTCCAGGAACTGCACACTTAGCACTTATTCCCTTGCCCATGGCTTGATGGAGAACCCTCCATCTTGGACAGGTTAGGTGTGATATTCAGGGAGGAAAAATCCAACGGCAGGAAACTGTAGCCCCAAACCAGAAACTATGTAAGTAAAGCTTACCTGCCAGTCTGCCAGCAATAATTCCACTGATTCTTTGGTCCCGTACTTGATGTCCCAAATGTTTAACTTTGACATCACTTCATCGGAAATGGCCGAGCACAGGAAGTGGTGATATTCTATCAGTATGTTGTTAAATCTGCAAAGCAGTGCCACTGGTTTAGAATTTAACTCAATCTTGAACACGTACAGGGCACAACATGTATAACTGGTAAGCACCCAGACTCCTGGCTTAGACCCCAACTTGGCTACCTAATTATAAGCTAATAAATCCTGATTTAGCTCTGTGTCTTAGACTCTGACCGCCATCTTTTTCTGATCCAGCTTCATCCCCGTCCCCTGACCACTGATTCCTGATCCTCAGCTCCCAACTCAGGTCCCTGACAACGAGATGCTATGACATGCCCAAGGTCATAAAGCAAAATAGCAGCACCAAGAATGGACTCCCCCCTCCCACAGCGGCAGTCCGTGGTCGCGCCACTGGATGGGGGCAGGGGCAGATGGGCACACACCCATTCCTACCCATGCCTCTGCACGGAGCAAGCTGCATTTTTGCTGGTTGCTCTGTGTAGGGTTGGTGGGTGGAGGTGCATGTTTCATGGGAACGTGCACATGCGCCCACTTGTCATCACCTTCAAACAGAACACACCCACCCATGTCAACTGCGTGGGTGTATCTCATTTAAAAAGGGCCATACAATTCTTCCATCTCAGAACATAGCAATAGAGCACAGAAAACATGCAACTCTACTACATTTCCAAAGTTCTCCTAAGTTTGCTAAAAACTGTAATTTCACTTCATCTAAATGTGGTTAGCTGAACTGCACAAGCGGAGGAATCAGACAATCACAACCTTCTCATTGTTTCCTCTAGCTTCTGAGGTGGGATTAATGGCAGATCATTCTCATCTCTGTTCGCAAATGACTGAAGGGCACCCAAGCGACTGTCAAAAGAATCCATTAGGCCCTGAAAGAAAATTAATTGTGGTTCATATGGTTCAATGCTGAGTACGTGGGAACATGTAAATCATTCCCACGTTACAGTGGGTGCTTTTTAAAATCACTCACCACTTGACCTTTTTAGCAACGGTGGAGCCGATTCCATGCGCCGCATGTGGCGCCCGCAAACCGCATGCACATTCGTTGAAAATACATTGTGCTGCACGGAACCTGCACTCGGTGGGCTGGGATTGAGGCCACTTTACTTAAGTATTTTAATACAATGTAAACACCATAGCATTTATCACAAAATAAATATTGAACAAATGGCAGTAAAATTCTCAGCTGGGGTATTTATCTAACTATAGATAATTCTGAATTATAGAATTATTCCAGAATGATAATTTTATTCTATTATCTATTCTATCATCATTATCTATAACAGTGAGGGAAACACAAAAGGAGGAAGTGATGAAAGCTACTGGGACAGAAGAGGATTTGTATGAGGAGGTAATTACTTCCCTCCATTTCATACAAGTAAACCCCCTAGAACAACAGCCTCCCACACTTAAACCTAGCTGCTGTGCAGAGATAAGTACCTCCTCTCCTTTTATCTGTACTTCAGCCCACCTGCTCCTGGAACTACATGGGAGGGTAAGGCAGTTAGGAAGTACTTACCTACAAAAAAAGTGCTTGCGAGAACATGCCCTTTGAATTAAAGCCACTCATTGTCTCTGGAAACTAACCACCACTTCTATAGTAGGGGCTTTCCTAGGATGGATACACCTGGCAGCATAGTCCTCTGATTAGACAGTGCAGAGGCTAACATTTAACACAGGCATGTATCCTATTCATTTCAATGGGACTCAGTCCTTCACAAAGTGCTAACACCAGCTTGCTCAGAGGATTAAACACCTAAATACTTCTTTCATATTAACGTACCTTTAGTGAGTTCATTTTTTCTTTTAAGAGAGCCACTGCTTTACAGTGGTCTTGTGGGTCTGGTAAATCCTCTGCCAACAGATGTTCTGCCTCTTGGAGCCAGATCTCAATGCTATCTAGAGGTGGAGGTAGGATATGATCTAGATTCACTTTCCATTCATGAATCTAGAAAGGAAATGGAGACAGCTCTGTTACCTTCTTCCATTGGCAGTGGGTTCAGGCGACTAAACTATTCAGAAAAATTATAAAGTATCAGACTTAGAAACCTATTTTTCAAGCTACCTCAGCCTCAGGTAGCTCTTAGGCCATGTTCCAATGAACAGAGGTAACCCCAAATCAAACTGAAGTAACTACTCCACTTCAGTAGCATTCAAACATTGTAAACCAAAGTAGTACTGTGGCAATCTCCTTCTTAGCGGAGATGTAATAATCACTGAAACATGGCTGGTACCCTCACACTGATAAAGGGGGAGGTAAAAAAATCAGGAAAAATACTTCTCTTTCAACACCTGAATAATGTCAGTTTAGTGCTTTGTTCGTGCAAATACTTCAGAAGTAACACAGAAGCGAGGCCCAATTACATCATTAGAACATAGCCTTAGTAAAACTATATTGGCCAATGAAAGTCACTGGGGTGGATTTGGCTCCACTTGATGCTAGAAGGAATTTAGTAGGACTGGAATTAATATTCTGCACAAATACCAAATTTTATTAGTTGGGTATGTTCATACCAGTTTCAGCTAAACAGTATTCACTTCCTGCTTCACTGGCAGTTCTGGATATTTGTTTTGGTCTTTTTGTGTTCAGTATTTAGGTTAAGTCAGTATTTTGTGTTCAGTATTTTGGTCACTTTTGATATTTTGGTGCTTTGTTGACTTAGGCTGGTGGTTTTCAAACTGGGGGGTGGAGAAGGTATTCTGGGGTGGGAGGAGCAAAAAGGAGCACAGCTGGCAAATGCCTAGATCCACTGACTGAAGTAGATGGAATTTCCAAAACGTTGGCATAGCAAGTGGAAGAATCAGAGCGCAATAGGGAGAGGGGGGCATTGTCTGAGCTTGGAGCTGCTTGCAAGGGTTGCACAGCTCCTTTAAACCCCAGTATAGGCTGACGGGGTTGCTAAGAGACTTAGGCTGCTTTTAAACTAGGAGCGCTGAAGCGCCTCCTCAACGCCGCATTAAAGGGAAGCCGCTGGAAGTGACGTTCTCCCCGTTGCCAGCGGCAGCTGGAGACACGGGGCTTTGGAGCGGCGCGTTCTTAAGACTTCAATTATCAGGCTTAAGAATGCGCAGCTCCAAAGCCCCGTGTCTCCAGCTGCCGCTGCCAACGGGGAGAACGTCACTTCCGGAGGCTTTCCTTTAATGTGGCGTTGAGGAGGCGCTTCAGCGCTCCTCGTTTAAAAGCAGCCTTAGTCACGTGTCCAAGATGGCGATTGCCCTGCTCTCTGTATAGCTCAGAGGGAGCGTCTCGCCCTTGCTGATTATCTGGATTCCTCAGTGCCGGCCCCACTGCTGTACCCGCCTCACTTGGCTTGGTGCTGCGTTTAGTAACTGTTCTCCCTCTCCTGGTTTCGTCTACCATTGTCCTTGGATACCGTAAATCGAGTCCCTGGTCTTTGTGTGTCTATTATGATCTCTCGCTAGTCCAGTCTTTGTTGCCCCTTCCTCCAAGGATAAGTTTCCCTTACTCTCTTCTTAGCATCCCTGACATTTCCCCACCTGATTTCCCTTCCCCACCCCATCACAGCATCCTCCCCCTTTCCCTATCATCATGTGCCCTGGCTACACCCCCTACCTGGCAACTGGTCCTGAACCCTTGTCTTGTGTTGTCCCCTTCCTTACCCCATTACCACCACTGTCTGCGGCGCACCCCTGCTTCCCTCAGATGGTCAGGCTCTCCCCACCTCCAGGTTGAGGGTGGGGAGGGTGTTAACTCCTTATGGGTTTTGCTGGGATAACGCAGCTTCCCCTGTGATGAGATCTGGCTACAGCTGTTGAGCACAGCCCCCACATCAGCCTGAGGGGAATTGAGACATAGCTCTACTCCTGCTGCCACCTAGAGTTCCTACAGGAACACTGCATTCCCTGTCTCTAACAGGCAGCAACGGGAAGGGGGAGAGGGACATAGGTGACAGGTAACTGTCCCTAGTGAGGGACGGGCACAGGAGTGGGGGCTGAACGGGTTCTATAGAACTTCCCACCGCGAGTCACCTATGGAGAGGGAGAGAGGGAACAAGTTGTATTGATGTTTGTATGAAGGGGAAGGGACCTCCGCTACCGCAGACAAGAGGGAAGGGCGGCTTGGTTTAAAAAGTTTAAGAACCACACACCTAGGCGACACGTGCAAAATACTAAATTAACTGAAATGAAGTAAACAAGTAAATGAAGTTGCAAATTTAGCACCGGTGATGAAGATGAATTGCGATAGTCATTTGTGAGAATGATTACACAATTTATCTTCACAGGCATGCACTGTCATTGGTTTTAACCCTATACTCTAGCATGCCCACATGGAATATAGTTGAGACTCTTACCTGGCATGGGGAAATTAATCCAGTGTTAGTAGTAAAACAAAACGTAATGTGTTCCCATTGGCTTTCCTTGACAGAGGGGAGAAGTGTCTGACCAAAACTACCTATTTACCAAACAACAAATGTTAACCATCGCCATCCCCAACCTTGAGGCAGGGAGAGTCAACATGGCCAAGCTTGTGACGGTTCTCTCCAACTGAAGAAAGGTTGAGGCAATGACGACGATGGCATGGGGGGGAAATGTAAGGCAGCTGTTCTATGGTCTGCTCTCACCCATCTTGTGTCATTGACCTAACCATAACACAGAGACCATTTCAAGAAAGAATAAGCCACAAACTTCGGTTATGAACACTGTCATATCTGGGGAAAGGATAGGTTCAAATCATACTTTAGAGGCCTTTGGAGCCTCAGGATTTGGGAGGTATAAAGATAACATACATTCAAAGGTGCCAGCAGAATTACATTCGGGGGAGCAGGGGCTGGGAGAGCCGCTTTGCGCTGACCCATTTCCAACCATTATGACATCATGACACTTGAGGAAAGGGGTGTGGCCATGTCAGAAAGGGCAGGGCAAAGGAAATCCCTACTCCTTTCTAATGTGGCCATGCCCCTTTTCCAAGCATCATGACAACATGATGCTCAGAAAGGAGTGCTGGCTGAATTGCAACTGCACTCCCCTTGTACTCCCCTTCCAGCACCCATGTACCTCTGTACCCTAGGATCAAGGCCACTGTCTACTTTTCCCACTCTAAATATATTGGAGTGTATTTTTTCTAGGGCTGAAACAAGAATCAATTTCTTTCTTGCGAAAATCACGCAAGAAATGAGAACCGGACAATCTCAATAATGGTTTGAGATCTCGGTTGAGAATTTTTCTCGATATACCATTTACTATTACTGTTTACCATGCACCATTTTCTTTCTGGTAATATGAATGTGCAAAATGGCCACTATGGCTGTTCTGAGCATGCACAGCCCTCTTCTAAGACGACACCAGCAGCGTCACTGCCATTTTGGAAAAGGGCAGCCATTTTGTGCATGCGCATTACCAGGAAAAACCCAGTACATGCTAAACAGGAATGGTAAATGGTAAACGGTATAAGAAGAAAAATTCTCAACCAAGAAAGTGTTGGGAGTTTTCTTGATTATCAATTCTTGCAAAAAACGAGTTTAGAACAGTGATTCTTGGCAAGAATTGGTTGAAAATCAAGATCAAATTTCAGCCCTAATTTTTCCACAAAAAAATAAAAATAAAACAACAGCAACATAGTTAAGCTACAGTATAAATTCCATGGGTGTATTTTGCCTTCTTGCTATTAAAGTTTGCCATAAACAACACAAACAGAAGCAGCTAGAAACCCTTCCGTAACCTGGGCAGTGAGGCTGTCCCAAGCTGCTCTCATTCTTAGCTGGTCTTCACTTGGATTGGCCGCTGATCCGCTTGATGACAACACAGGCAGGAAGGCCCTTTTCTCATCATTAAACACTTCCATGAATGACATCATTTCCTAGGATTAAAATGGGGAAAGCAAGTTATAGGATGAAAATGGAGAGTCTTGAGGTAGCTCTACACATTTTTGTACCTATGGGACAAATGTGCTCCATGGTAATACCTTTGATGTCATTCTGCAGCACTCAAGCTGTTCCGTATTTCTGCTGCCATCCTATGTGTATGAACTCTGACCACCAGGGGGACACAATCAGCTAGCAGCATGTAAAGATCACTCTGCTCTGGCTCTGTAGTGAAATTGACACACCAGCAGGGAAACTGACAAGCACATAGCCTTGCAATGAAATTGACACGCCTGAAGATAAATTGACAGGCTTGCAAGCCCACCCAAAGTGAAACTGACAAGCACAAAACTACCCTACGCATGATCAATGATAAATCATGGCATGGGAATTAGAATGACATTCAAAGTCCTCATGTCTCTATGGTAACCTGGCTGACCAACCTCCAGTGCTAGGGTAGTGTCATTGACCAGACAATTCTGCATCACATTTTCAACTGCTCTGTAGGTCTCCTGAAGGATTTCCCAGATATGTTCTAGGTGACAAACCCCCACAAACCCATGTTCATTCCATGGCTTACTCCTGGGTTTGAGTGAACAAATGCAACACGTGTCCCATAATAGGTGGTTAGACCAGTGGCAAGCATTACATGTACAGACACAGTTAAGCCAGAAAGGACCTTTGAATGTGCAGTTCTGCTGAATATCAGTGGCTGTTCCACATTAGAATGATTTAATGGAGTCTGTGAATGCTCTTCTGAAGATGGTATTTAAGTGTAGATACTAGACAGAAGCATCATCCAGGATAGCATGTACTAGCAGTTAGCAAATCCCACTGAAGCGAACAGGATCTGCACTGTGAACTGCTAGATCAAATGCTATCCCACTGGGGAATCCTGCTGTCAATCATTATATAAGGAGCTGCCTAACTGAGTCGGACCAATGGTTCATCTTAGCCCAGTATTGTCAGAACCTGACATGGCAGCAGGGTTTCCAATCCGGCTCTCCAGGGTCTTGGGCATAGACTTCACCCAGGTGTGCTACCAGAGATCCTGAATAGGGGATACTGGGGATTGAACTTGGGACTTGGAACACACACAAAGCCTGAGCTCTACCACCTGAGCCATGGCCCGCCCCCATCATTATCTTGACAGAACATTCAAGCGAACCTTTTTATGGTTGGTTTTATTATTTCTTCTTGCAAACAGTTCAAAAATTCCCTGTTCTGAGCTACTTACTTGAAACTGCTTGTAGCACGTTTCTTTTTCTGTATCAGCCAGCACATTTGTTAACTTCCCCTCTTGTGCAGTCAGCCAGCTGGAGGCCTCTTTTACTTTTTCCTGGGAATCAGAGCAGAAAATTCCATTTTTTTCATTTGGAAAGATTTATTTTACATTTGCATTGTTTCATAAAACATATTTCTAAATGTACACCAAGACCTGGTCCTCTCTAGATGCCTCTTCTAAATCCATTAAAATCAGTGGAAATCAGTAAATTGACTTCAGTTGCTTTTGGAACAGGACCTATGAATACCTAAAGGCCAATATTTTCACATGAGGATGCCTCGCATTAGGCTCCTAAATCCATTTTCAGGCTGGATAGACTGGAGCTCCCCGAGTTTCATTCTAAGCGGGGCTTACACCACCGATTCTCACACCCCTGTTGCCATTTTAAGTTTATACATGAATCCCACAAACTCAGGGCTCCTGTGGGCACCTCTGCTAACATGTGAAAGCCTAAGCAGTCTCACAGTTTATACTTGCCAGATTTAGCCCTGCTTGAAACAAGTTCCATCTCATCAGCATAGATGGAGTCATATTATTAGGTCTCTTCTCTTGGTTACTGGATTTGGAAATGATATACAGTATTCAGATTCTCAAGAAGTAAATGCCTGACCTCTAAGGAAGTTGGGAAGGGCAGGAGGGTGTCAGCACTTTGACAATCAGACTTAGTTTGTTCTGCCTTAGTAGTTCATAAATCTGGGTTTATGATTCTTGTTTAGAGTTATTATTAGCAAGCATTTATATAGCACCAGCAATGTACCTGGCGCTTTACAAAGTAATTGAATAGACACGGTCCCTGCCCTAGGGCTTACAATCTGAGAGAAAGGGGGAGGGGGGAACGAAAGTAGGGGAACAGAGGGAGAGACAAGGAGTGTAACATTCATGAGGACGCAAGGTCCCAGGTGCACGCACTTGACTTGGTTACATCAAGAATGATGGCTGGTTGGTCCATGTGAAGAGTGAGTCCCAGATTCAAATCCAGGACAAGCCCACTTCTATAAAGAGGATATTTATTATTATTATTATATAGCACCAGCAATGTACCTGGCACTGTACAATCATTAATTAGTTCAGACAGGTCCCTGCCCTGAGGGGCTTACAATCTAGGGGAGAGGGGGACAAAAGGAAATACAGGGATACATTCACAGAGTTGAAAAGTCACATGTGCGTGCACATGCTTAGTTACAGTGGAAAAGAGGACCCTGCATGAGAGGATGGAAGAGGAAGCATCAGTGACCAGACTGCGAATAAGGAGCTTGGGGAAAGCCTGATGGAAGAGGTAGGTTTTCAGGAGGGATTTGAAGGCTGGAAGGGAGGGAGCAGAGTGAATACATTTAGGGAGGGAATTCCAAGTATAGGGGAAGCGTGGGAGATGGGGCGTATATATTTTGAGGAGTAGGAGACTCAAAGGCAGTTGATGGCGGTGGCAGAAGAGGAGCAAAATTCCTGAGTGGGGATGCGGTGGGGGTAACACATTCAGAGAGGCGGGGGGGGGGGGGGGGGGGGGGGGGGGGGGGGGGGAAAAAAGAGGCGGGGGGGGGGGGGGGGGGGGGCACGGCTTGAAGGTAAAGACAAGGAGCTTGTGCTGAATGCATTTGGGCAGAGGGGAAGGGAGGAGGGGCTAAACATGATGAAAGTGATGGGCAAGGTGGATAGAGATCAATTGTTCATCTAAGCCACTTGTGACAGGTGAGAAGCAGTGGGTTTCTGTTGCAGAAAGGAAGATTTAGCTCCAAATATTACGAAAAGCTTTCTGACTTCAAGAATGGTTAGGAAGAGAAAAAGTTAGCAAGGGAGGAAGTCTGATTCTAGGAGCTTAAGCATGGATTTAGAAGAACAAATCCAGTCATCTAGCTTGGATGCCTCGGTCTAAAAAGTCTGAAGACATTTTTATGAATTAAAAGGTGCAGTTTGTAACAAACATTCCGTCCACGTTGTTGAATTCTACCGCTTTAGTTTATTTATTTATTATTTATTTACTTAATTCCATTTATATGCCTACGGCATCTCGGGGCGGCTTCCAACATAAAATAAACAATCACAATATAAAAATCCACACAGATATTTAAAGCAATTTTAAAATACCCCCATACAAAAATTTAGCCCACCCTCCCCTCCCCGCCTCCGAAGGCCTGGGAGAACACCCATGTCTTGCAGTCCCGACGGAAGGCCAGCAGACTCGGGGCCAGTCGCGCTTCCTCTGGGAGGGAGTTCCACAGCCGGGGCCCAGCCACCGAGAATGCCCTTTCCATTGTAGCCCCCCACTTTATGCGGAGGACCTCCAAGAAGGTGCCCCCGGTGGACTGGAGAGTCCGTCCTGAGTCACGGAGGGTGAGGCAGTTCCTGAGGTATTCAGGCCCAAGACCGTACAGGGCCTTATAGATCAATGTCAACACCTTGAACCTGGCTCGGCACATTACAGGCAACCAGTGCAGCGCACGGAGCACCGGTACTATGTGCTCTCGTCAGCCCGTCCCTGTTAGGAGACGGGCCACCGCATTCTGCACTAGCTGCAATCTTCGGGCCAGTGTCAAGGGAAGCCCCACTCAAGTACATTAGTGGCACACATGGTTAAAACCAATCCCAGATCTAGAAAAAACATCTCAATTGTAAGAACTGTTGGGCAACAGAATAAGCTCTCCCAGGAGGCTATGGGATCGCCTTTCTTGGATGTCTTCAAAACCCGCTGGACAAGCATTTGTCTGTTATGAACCCTAGGATTCTATTATTTTAAGTTGAGGACCCATGCACCCATGGTGGTGTGGGCTCCTGTCCTAACATAAGAATGTTCAATAAATACACTAGGTGCTTTTAGACCGACGGCAGCCCTGGTTCTGCCTGTGCCAGCCTGCTTCACCCCCAGGCTGGCCCGTCTATCTAAAGGTGCAGGTGGGGCACCCTGGTTCTGCCTGTGCCAGCCTGCTTCACCCCCAGGCTGGCCGGTCTATCTAAAGGTGCAGGTGGGGCAGGCTGTGCCTGCCTCGGGGCAGCCCGGCCAGTGGTGCTACAGAACATCTGGCGCAGCAGGCCTGCCAAACCCTGGCCACTGGTCTGAAGCAGAGCTGCTGTCCACCTGCTGGGCAGACCCACCCTGCAGCTCCACATTCAGCTGACTGGCAATGCTATAGAGTTTTGAGTGCCAACCTAGAGCACCAGGAGATCGTCTGCAACTCTATGGTGTGGGGAGAAGGGCACTGCATGGGCAGGCTGTGGGTCGGGGACACTTCCGGGTCCATCTATAGTGGACCCAGGTGTGGTTAGAAATGGGCGGACACGGAGGCCGGAGCAACTTTAGGGGTGGGCACCCTCCACATCCATTTGCTTACGTCCACTGACTCGCGTATTCGGAAAAAAATTAAATCTGACTATAACTAATTTCTGACATTTAGTTAAACCTAACATCCACTTTAGGATGCTTCCTGTGTTAGACAATGCAGGTCCATATGTTCCACATGTATATAGAAGATCTATAGAAATGATAAGTAGGAGTAGTAGTATCATTTCCAGTTTACCCGTGTGCTGATGTCTCCCTCCTGAATCGCCGCAGGTTCTCCGACTTTCAGAGTAAGCGGGGTTTACACCACTGATTCTCACACTCCTATTGCCATTTTAAGTTTATTCATAAATCCCACAAACTGGGGGCTCCTGTGGGCCCACTCCCACACACCCCAACACATGGAAACCTGAGCAGTCTCACAGTCTACACTTGCCGGGATTCAGTCCTGATTGAAACAAGTTCCATCTCATCAGCACAGACAGTTGTATTATTAGGTCTCGTCTCTTGGTTACTGGATACTGCCACAGGCTTTGAAAATTATATACAGTATTCAAATTCTCAAGGAGCGTGACAGAATGCAAACAGTAAGTTTATCTGGCCAGGCTTAGTGTCAAAAGGAATGGCATACCTGCAAGTTTTCTTCGGGCACAGGTAAACTTTTGGAATACTGCAGAAACTGAGCCACATAGGTCATGATGGATTTTTCATCTGGACTGATGACATCAACATCTGTAAGACACAACAGCTGTTAACATATTCCTAAATCTTGCTAGCACTGATTATACAAGTACTTGCTAAATTGCCGTAAATGAAGTGTACCCAACACACTGCATATAAAAATCATTGGACGTGCATTTTTCAGCAGTTCATTAAGATGGCACTGGGAGGAACCAGCACTTCATGTGAGCTAACTGGGCAGTCACTCGTGTTATCAAAATGCAACTTTAGATTTCTACCCTCTGTAGGATAAAGCTGAATTTGTTGCCAATTCAAACTCCCAGTAGGTCAAGTATATCATAAGATATTCAGTCAAGGACACAGCATTCTTACTTTTATCATAAAGTTTCTATTATCCCTATGCAGTGATTATTACAGTTTTTTAAAAATATATTTTTGTTACAAATCAGAGGTATGAAACGGTTTCTCTCCTGTAGGCCACTTTGAAAATTAGGGCAAGCCCCACAGGCCCCATAAAATTGGGGCAAAGCTGCTTAAGGGGTATGGTCAGGAGGTGGGAAGGAAGAGGTGAGTGCAGATCAAGGATCTAGGCCATCGATCCAGGCCCTGTCCTTAAAAATGCCTGCCCTCAGCTCTGCTCCCTTCTTCTGAGCCCACTCTTTCAGTGCTTGAGAGTAGGAGCTGGTTCTATGGGTCAGATCCATGAAGTGGAGAGGGACCAAATCAAGCAACTGTGAGCTGGATTTGGGCCAGGGGCCACAGATCCCTCACCCTTGTAAACTGGGCAGAGATTGCCTGGTACCTTTTTGAAAATCTGAAAATTTACCTTCTGGTTCAAGCAGTCGGGGAATATTCAATTCCTGCTCCGCCATGATGAAGGCCTCCTTCAGATTTTCTTTGTTAGATCTCTCCTTTGCTCTGTCCATGTCAACGAGGCCTGGTCTTAAGGCATGGATGAGCGCTAAAAAAGCCAATCCGTTCCTCCAGCTGGACTTGAAATCCACCACATTCGTTGATCCGTGGCTGTGCCCCAAATCATAAAATAAAATGTCATGCCACTGACTAACACAATTTAGATTAATGGGAGAACCAATAAAAGCTAATCCAAAAGACTTAAAACTGGTAGCTCATACACGCTGTGCATAAAATACACTTAGCCCAAACCATGTGCCCGCAAATATAAAGTACACGTATTCCAATGTTGTACTAGGAGGATTAATTTCAAGTTCTTAGATTCAAAGGGCCAGCACAAAAAAAAAGGTTTGCCCTAAATTTGGTACCCCACCCAAACTTGGTTACAATTGACGGGAGAATGATTTCTAGATTCTACAGAACAAGTTGTCAGGAGGAAGTCAAAAACAAAAAGTATAGCCACCTGCCTGGGGAGAAAAATGTTATGGACACAATGGATGTTTTCACACGCATGCAGGGGTGCTCACCCACGGAGCAGGTTAGGGGGTGCACCCCCACTTGCAACACCGGCGGGGTTGGGTTTAAATGCCCCAGCGGCAGCCACAGAACATGGTCCCCCCGCACAATGCCCCTCCCCCACACCATAGAGTTGCAGACTAGAGCATCTGCAATGCTATGGTGTTGCCAGGGGCAACTCCCGGCCAAAAGCAGAGCCGCAGCAGCCGTCTGCCGATCAGTTGGACAGCACCTATGCCTCCTGCTGGTGCCCTGGCTTTGGGCTGCCCATTCTGCTGGCAGTGCTCCTGTACATTCCAGAGCATCACTAGCGGAGCTACCCCAGAGCAGGGACAGCCTACCCCGCCTCTTCTCTGCTTGCACATCTGACAGGCTGCCTTTAAGCCCAGGGGTGAGGCAGAGCAGAGGCGTGGGTGCTGTCTGTGTGAAAACACCCAATGAGAAATGAAAGTATAAACATCAGATGAGGCAACTTCTAACAAATGAAATTATCTAAAAATACAGAGGCTTGCTTGATAGGAGCATCTACACAGAATGCAACCAATATGGCTAGTTCTGCAAGTACTGCACCAAAATCCAATCTGAATATGGACCACAGGGGACCCATGTCACAGATGGCATGACACAAGAGACATGAAAGTATTTTCCCATGTTACAAAATGTATCCTAATTACCTCTGGGAAAATCTCTGGGAGGCCAATCAGGCACGGGGTTTGTAACGTGGGAATGTTTTTGGTGGCAATCCTGCGGGGGATTCAGAGCTGGTGCAAAGCCAGTAAACACGACTTTGCATTCTTCACAGGATTGATGCCAAACACATGCAGGCTAACATTTCCACGTTACAAACCCTGCGCCTGATTTGCCTCCCGGAGATTTTCTCAAAGGCAAATTGGGCACATTTTGTAACATGGGAAAGTGCCCAAGGGATTTAGAACAGTGGTTCTCAGTGAATGAGTTGTGACCAGTGGCGAGTCTTGGGAGAGTCGCAGGAAAGTTGAAGCGGTAGGAATGGAGCTGGGGAAGGCAACAGCAGGGGGAGGCTGCAGCGGAGATGGAGAAGAGATGCCCCAAAGCTCGCTCAAGCAGTCTCATTCTCAGCTCCGCCCTAGTGTTTCTGGAGCAACGTAAGTGGGGGCAATTCTTACCTCCCACCTTCCCAACCAGTAGGGGAGCCTCGGCTTCAAGTGTGGCTCCATGAGGGAAGAAGGTTCTAGGCCCCACGCAGCTTGCTATATCCAGGCTGAGCAGTGGCTTTTCCCCCAGCACCAGCCTGGGACCTTAGATAGTGCTTGAACCCTGCAGTACTTTCTGTGCCCAACCCAGGTGCGTCTGGGACTTTTATTTTTAAATGTTTTGGTGGGCTTTGCCCAGAAAAAGGTTGAGAACTACTAACTTAGAATACTGAACCCCACACTGGAATGAAACTGACATGTTGTCTTTGGATCATAATAAATGGAGAAAGCTAGATGCTACCTCATGTTCCTTCTGGAAAGAATGCCTTTACCGACCGACCGTGACACAGTATGAAGCAGACAGTCAATCCATCACATACACTTTGTGCAATACGTACGCTGCACACTGCTCCTTTGCCCACAGCAGGAGAGCATTCTTAGCTGACATCTTCCATAGCTTCTTTACTCTGGTGCTCCTTTTATGTGGGGGGCTTGCCGTTGGAGATGAGTCGACAACGCTTGAACAACCGAGAGATGGCTGATTGTAACTGCAAGCAAGAGTCTGGGCAAGTTCCTCGATCTACCAAAGACAAAAAGAAGATGTTCGCAAGCAAAGACACAGATAAGAAGCACGTGAGCAGAACGGTCCAGTGGCCATTTTGCACATGTGCAGTTATTTACTTTTTTATTTATAAATCTCAAACCATTATGGATGAATCTGTAACTAACTACCTGTTATGAGCAGTTATGGATGAATCCGAATCTGTGATGCTCATCCCTCGTCAGGACCCAGGGTTGTGAACTCATGGCCCTAGGGTTTCATGGCCTTATTTTGAGTCTGACTTGGCCACTCCCAGTGGAGGCTCTCTCTACTGGCAAGGCCGCACACCTCTTCAGCCAGTTCCTCCCCTTGCCACACCTCTCATCTTCCTGATTGGCTGCCAGCCAGGATATAAGACTTGCTGGGTAGCAGCAGGAAGCTGAGTGGAGCAACCCAGTCCCCATTGCTTCCTGCCTAAATCTAGCTTTGCTCTGTTCCCAGTCCACCCTTTGCCCTTGACTCTTCCTTGCCTCTAGCTCCTCTCTCACAGCTCCTGCATCTGCCCTTGTCTCTAGCCCTGCCTCTTGTCTCCCAGTCCTGGCCAGCTCTGATTCTGCCCTGTGACCTAACTCCCATTCTCCACCCACATCTTCAATGCATGGTACCCTCAATCCTTACAAATACATGGCATTTCTCATCTATTAAATAGTTGCTCATTCTTTTAATTTTGCAGGAAACAGAAATCAGCAGAGATACCAGTTATAATTATTATCCTCTCAGGCCAAATGTTCCTAGCTTGGGGGGGGGAAGGGGGGGGCGTCTAAAACGTATGGTGCAGTCTTCTTCTGCCATTCAAGTCAATGGGAATTTTGCCTTGGACTTGACTGACAGAGGAGTGCATCCTCAGTCTCTAAATAAGGGACCAGACATTCGGAGTTTCTGCTGTCCTTATTGACCTCAGAGTCAAAACACGGTCATCAGTGGGAGCTAGCCCCAGTCCCTAGCAGGTGTGGGGTAAGTAGCCACCCCACCATTCCAAAGGACATCTCCTCCCCCAGGAAAGGGAGCCATGAAAATAGAGTGTGACTTATCGCTACCTGGGCCCATCAGGCTTCTTTGGGGTTCACCCCTCTCCAAATCAGCGGAGATCATACTCTTGCAAGTTCCCATCACTGGCCCAGTTTGTACAACCTGGGCACACAGAGAAGCATTCTCGGTGGCTACCCCACATCTCTGGAACTCCCTTTGCTTAAAAGGTTCACCTAAGCCTAGTCTGAACATCTTCTTGAGGCAGTGTAAGACCTATTTATTTGGCCTGGTATTTAACAGGCAGGGGTAGGATTTGAAGGCGGAGGGGTGTTTTATAAGTATTTTATGAGGTTTTATCTTTTGTATTTTATGTGTTTTACAACGATGTTACAAACAACAGGGTATAATAGAGCAATATAAATCAATACAACAACAACAACAAACAATGCTCCAAACAATGCAAAAAATGCTAAAAAGGAAACAGTGTTTTAATCAGAATGATATTCAAGGTGAAAAACTATATAGAGTGTGCTTACAATCATAAACTTCACATTAGTGGACTGGTTAAATAATAATACAGGGTAATCTAATCCAGAATTCAATATCCAATTGACAGAGAAAAATTCAATTTCCAAATCTGGTCCAAAAGATTCAAAATCCAATGTTTCACCAATACCTAGCTTCTTCAGGGATTTTCAGTATCTTTTACCATTTCTGCTCCCAGGCAAATCACTTAATTAATACTATTCAAGAGAATAAACAATGTAATTAGAACAAAAACAGGGTACAAAATATTTCTTGCCCCTTTCCAAACTGGGCATGTAATATAAATACTGCCATGCTCCCCCATACTAGCTGCAATAGCTCAAAAAATAACATACCATTAGTGGTATTTCTAATTATATTGCTCAGCAGCTGGAAGGTTTCTCTAAAGGAGATGACTTATCCCCATAACCAGTGTCCCCAGCCTTAATAATTTAAACTGTAATACCTTTTGTTTCTTTTTGAATGCTCAACTCTGTCACAGGCACCAGTCTTAACCACCCCCGAGGACCTGTTTCTTTGCTGTAGTTTACAGAGATAAAGATAATACTCTTAAGGTTATCCTTAGTTCTTCTATCTCAAATATCTTGATTTTTACTGTTATCACTCACCTTCATATTCTCTTAAATTTTTGGTCACACAGGGCCTGACTCGCCTTTACTTTCTTGCTTCTACCCACAGGCAGACTGAAAGTTACAATATACAGGTGCTCACCCAGGTTACTTCCTCCTTTTTAAACATATGGACCCAGTCACATGACACACTATAGCCAATTGCTAAACCTGTTTTTCAATCCTCTCTTCCCCCCAAGCTTGGATACATAACCACTCCAGCTGCTGCCAATTCAGTTTTACAATCATCATTCAATTAACCAATTACTCTCCAAGTTCAAATCCCAATCTATTAGCCATGGTCTCTCCTTCCTAGTAACTCTTATATCTATGGCGAGACTCTTTCAAAATTTGAATATGAATTCAGTATAGCATTTACATCTAAGTGCCAATATATTCATAAACCCATCCCTTCACTATATCTTTTTCACACCCAAGGCAGCACTTTTTCAAGGTTTAGGTAACATATCATCTTCACATGATGGAATCTAATAGATCATTCAAACCCCTGGGGCTTATTGTATCCAAAGTGATGATCCAAAAACTCTCCCGTTCTGCCAAAATTTTGGGGTTTATTGGGAGGCTTATTTTTTCAATGCCCCAAAATGAGAAAGTATTATCATCTTTATGTAATGAATTATAATGTTCAACCATTGGTGCTGCCTGAGTACAATTTTTTAATTTACTGTGATGTTCTGTTATTCTGATTTTTAAACTCCTAGTAGTCTTTCCTATGTACAACTTTTTACATCGGCATTTTATCGCATACAGCACTCCGGCAGTACTACAATTTATAAAATCTTTAATCGCATAATTCTTCCCAGTATGATCCTCGAAGCTTTTTATTTTTAGGCTATAGGGGCAGTTTATGCATTGGCCACAGGGGATTTGCCTGCGAGCAGAAATGGTAAAAGATACTGAAAATCCCTGAAGAAGCTATGTATTGACGAAACATTGGATTTTGAATCTTTTGGACCAGATTTGGACATTGAATTTTTCTCTGTCAATTGGATATTGAATTCTGGATCAGATTACCCTGTATTATTATTTAACCAGTCCACTAATGTGAAGTTTATGATTGTAAGCACTCTCTCTATATAGTTTTTCACCTTGAATATCATTCTGATTAAAACACTGTTTCCTTTTTAGCATTTTTTGCATTGTTTGGAGCATTGTTTTTTGTTGTTGTTGTTGTTGTTGTATTTACAATGATGTTAGCCACCCTGAATCTTCAGGAAAGGGCAGGCTAAAAATCAAAATAAATAAATAAATTAGCAGGAATCCCAGTTATCATTCTTATTTGCCATCATTATCACTGATTTCTAACCCACCCTATCCCAAAAGAACCGCCTCCGAGTGGCTAAGAATCAAATAGATACAATCATAAACATCAATAATACAAATTAAAAATAATTCACACTTCCTAATCTCTAACCTTCCCCATGCCCAGCCATCCCATCTCACTCACTCCTACTCCTCCATATCTCACCCAGAGGAGTCCCCTTTCCCTTCACCTACTCCCTATTTCTTCCCCCTATCACCTATCCTCTCCCCCATCTTAGGTTCCCTTAAGAACCTCCATAAAATACAAGCGAAAAGGGAATGCAGCTTCGAGTGTGAAGGTACATTGAGAGTCATCTAGTTCCCCTCCCAAATGCTCGTGTAAATTCAGGAATACAAGTGCGTGGTTTAGCATGGAAGGGAAAGACACACTTCAAGACACGACTGATATGACAGACATGACTGGCTGGGACTTCTTTTCATGTAGCTAATTAGGATGATTTATTTCCTTAGCTTTATTAGTTTTAAAGAAGTGGCTACAAAGGGTGTTTCTTCTTGGAATCAGCACTTTGTGGCAAGACAGTAACCTTTCTCTTTGCATATATCCCTAATTCATCTTGGTTTCTACACGTTCCATGCCACAATTTTGTGGCCTACATTTAGCTCCTGTACCAGGAAGTTCATAAAGCTTTGACTGTCCGTGTTCAATTTTGGCTTGTGCCGACAAGTCTGCCCATTTTACTGCTTTTGCCTGTACCCCGTCTGGAAGGAAAACAAGCTGAAAGTCAAGTTTTGCTGACACTGTGGACGCATGAAAACATTTTCATTGACTACAGTAGGACTCCTCTCAAGTTTAGTGTAAAATGTCCCACATGTGGTGAGGTCTAGGCAAAACTTTTATTTCAGTTCAAAACATTTATTACCTACGCATTTTGAGGGAACATGTTATTGGGACAGATTAGGACACGTTCCTGTGAACAGTGTTAAACAGAATTAACTCATGTGCTGTAATTAAATCAAAGTAATTACTCCACTTTGGTAGCATTCACACTGCAGCTCTAAACCAAAGTAGTTTCTCCTCAGTTTCCCCTAATGGCCACAACACAATACAGTTATCCAAACAAAGAAAGGGTTCACACTACAGTTACTTCAAAGTAAAAAGCAAAAGAGACTGTGTACTCCACATTTTTCAGGGGTTCTACTCCTGAGTCACTTTGGTTTAGAGCTCTTGATGTGTGAATGATTCAAAATTAAAAGCGGTTTAAGGCTTAGCTACATCAAAGTATCGGTTCATGGGAACCAGCCCTTAGAGAAATGTGTATAAGAGGTGTCACAATATAAGAGGTGTAATAATAATGCGGTATATTTTAAAGTTGCATGGGACATAAGATATATTTGAAATAAGAAAAGACCTAGATTAGAGATGATTTAATAAGAGGGTATCTACTGTACTTTGCTGTATCTTAAGTTACAGGCAGATGTCATCCCTGATTGGTTCTGAGGCACCTTCCAATAAGCCATTGCACCTGTAGCAGCACCATGTACAGCATCAGATGCTAAATGACCTAACAACAGTTAGCACATATGTTCAAGGCCAGTTCGGCTGGCTTTTTTAGTTAAAACTGGCTCATTAATGTGCTCATACAAATGTTAAGTACTGGGTAATCATTAGATCAATAGTGGGGAGACTTTCCCTACCAGGGGCCACTATGAAAATTAGTACAAGCTCCAAAAACTGCACAGAAGTTGAGGCAGGAGTTCTGTACAAAGTAAATTCAGGAACAGTCCAGATCATGGTTCTGTGCCATAGACCTGTCCCCTGTCTTTGTGTGCATGCTCTCTTCTCTGCTCCCTTACCCTGGTTCCGTTTTTCAGTGCCAGGGGGATAGGAACTGGATCCAGGGGTCAGATCCAGGAACTGGAACGAGACCACATCAAAACTAGCCACAGGCTACATTTGGCCCCCGGGCCGGAGGAGCTCCATTCCTGCATTAGACTCTTCTCCTATAAATACTGGTTTCCCATGGCTGAGATACTTACATGAAAATGTAATATGATTGTCCAAATGAGGCCAAGCACAATGGATGGTTTTCCTTCAATGATGTCAGCCACATGAATATTTATGAGCTTGATCTGGAAAAGCAAGATCACTGTTAAGAAGAAGAGAGAAATGCTTCAGGGGTGGACACAGCTCTAATGGTGACTTTTAAACTCCACTGACCGATTTGTTCTTCAGGAAGGTCAAGGTGTTTTCTATGTTGCTTCTGCACTGGAAGGGGTTAGAGCCTTTCTCCCGTGGCTATAAAGAAACAGCAACAACTTTAATCATCGGCTAGGGGTGATCTTTTACTTTATTCCACAGTGGTGAACTGCTCTGGGCTGGGGTCCTGTTCCATGCAGAGCACTTCGGGGGAAGGCATAGCCTCGCTGGGAGTGCTCAGCGGGGGCAAGGTCTAGGCAGGTACAGCCTCGGTGACCTTAGAATTTACAGGGCCCAGGGTGAAGATAAAATGAAAGCCCCCTCATGGTCCCACCCCTTCCCTGTAGTTGCGCCCTACAGGTGGTCATGTTTGGGGCCCTACTGGGAGGGGAGGGGATGGAACCCAGGCACTTTGCCCTGGTGAAGACAAGGGCCACTGCAGGGCCCCCAGAAGTAGAGAAAAAAGCAGGTCTGGGGCAGTCACCTCAAGTTGCCCTGTGGTAAGACTGGCCTTGGCTCTAGGTTTGCCACCTTTCACAATTTCGAGCCTGACACTTCCATAGGGCAAACTGGGAGTGTCAGGGTCAGATTCGTGAGAGGGGAAAACCCTAAGGCTCCAGCCTGGAGCATCTTGCAGCAGAGCAGGGGAATGCAGAGAGCACTCTGCAGAGTTGTGGTCCTGGCCTAGAATGCCAGAGGCATCTATCTTCCATCCTTGCCTTCTTCCTGTGGGCTGCTGGGAAATGGATGGTGTGCCGGCCACAGTGAATGTACGTTTTGGGGGAGCCTCTGTGGGCCAGACGGAGGGATGCACTGACTGCAAAGGGCTCCTGAGCTGGCGATTCCTCACCCCTGCTTTATTCCATTTACTAATAGTGGCCCTGGCTTACGTACACGCTTATATGCCAGCACGCAACGAGCTTTTTCTGACTCATGCGTTTAGAGTAAAACGTTCCACAAGTGAGGCTCGTGCATTTACACAACTCTCCATTGGTGGAGGGAGTCTCATTCTGAGTGTTGTGTGAAATCCTTACCGCTGCCCATGCTCCCTGAGGGTCACATTTTCTTTCTGTTTCTCAATGCAAAGGGTTTGCTTGCAAGGATCTGGCTGTGGCCACTTGCACACGAGATGGATCGAATCACACCAGGGGCTCACATGAAGTTCCGTTCGTGTGCAGCAGCGTTTAACCCATATCTGCCATGATTTCAGTGACGGGGGACAGGGCAATGGCGTTGTGCAGCTTGACTAACTCAGAGCAAGCTTCAGTCCCCAATGCATTATCTCCTCTTCTACCTCCAAGTGACCATCGAGGTGTAGCCAAAGAGAGTCCTGGATCAGGGACTCCTTCCTCCACCCCGCGCTCTATTCTACTTAGGGAACACTGTATGTAGGGATATCCCAAGGGCATTTCTCCATGGCCTTTGCACTGTGGGGAAAATACCATAGGGGAGTAGTGAGGAGATGTGGCCATGGAATTGCAGCATATCCAGCAGTTGTGTGAATACACCACTGCAACACGACAAGAAAAATACAGATAAAGAACACATGAGGAGTTTACAAGGAGGAAGTGTTTTGTAGTGAAATCTATGTAAGCATTTTATTACGGTAGAAACTCCCTTACCTGGACACCTCAGGAAAACAAGCTTTCTGCGTGGCTTAGAGAGGTGTTTGGGTAAGGGATGTTCCACTGCAACAGTAATACAGTATGTTTGAGAGCTGCATGGGACATAACGAACATCTGAAATAGGGTGGCCAGATATGCACATTTTAGAGGACACTTATGAGAAGTACGGATTTCAGGGCTGCATTGAAGTTACTGCAACCCTGCAACCTGTATTTCTCATAAGTGACCTCTACAATTTGCATATCTGGCCACCCTACCCTGAAATAAGGAAGGACCTGGATACTAAAACCAGAGGGTACTGTACGGTATCTTACCAGTTGTTGACCTGACAGTACTTCCAGCAGGTCCAAAAGCACATGTCCCTCCTTAATGTCTGTGTATAAGTCGGAGATGACACAAGGAGATATATGCTGTAAAAGAGTTATTCAGACACTGGTTACTCATTAACAATTTTTTTTAAAAAAAATCATCATTCACAATCCCCATTCACAAACCAAACCACAAAACAGCCGCTCCTGAATATCAGCGCTTGTGACATTTCATACATTTTAAACTTTTTTTTTTTTTTGCCTTTTAAAATTAATTGAACCATGGGTTTTAGTTTTTTGCTGAGTTCAGTAGGAAGATCTATCAAAGGCACTCAAAATGGCAGCTATTGTAGCAAAGAGCTTAAAAGAAGAAACTTTGCACAGAGGCATAAAAATGATAAAAAGATGAAGGCGTATTTGTAGAGGGTCACCAGGAGTTGATGGAAATTCAGGCCCGGCAGTGTGGACCTATAAAGGGTTAATTATGGAATAACTAATCCAATGATTGGGAGCTAGCTTACGGGCCCGAGCTGGGAGTGGGAGGGATGTATAAGGGTGAGTCAGGGCTCAGTATAAAGAACCACGGTCAGGGGCGTAGCTACCACTGGACAAACAGGGATATTCGTCCCGGGGCCCGTACTGGCTGGGGGCCCAATATACAAGGTAGCTAAGCCACCCTTCTCCCCGCCCCCTTTTTTAAAAAAATATTGCCACCTGAGCTGGCTGGGGGACCTTCTGGCTGCTGCATGGGCCCCTTCCCCCTCCCTGCCCATGGCTGCAACATTGTGTCAGCCACGGGCAGGGAGGGGCCCCATGCAGCAGTCTGCGCCAGGCCAGGTCACACTCACAAGCCTCGTGGCTCGGCTCGCCCCCCCGGTGCTGCGTCACGGAGGAGGAGTCCTCCCCACCAGTCCGGACCCAATCTGGGCAGGGCTGGCTTGAGGGAGGCCCAGCCTGAGCGGGAAGGTGCCCAGCGGCGGCGCCGCTGCGTGGAACCGCCACCAGTCACCTTCCTCCTCTGGCGCTCCCCGCATCGAGTCGGCCCAGCCTGCCCCGGCCCGCCCGACCAGCCCCCGGCCTCCAGGGCTGGTGGGGCGGGCCAGGGCAGCAATGGCACTGCTGCTGCTAGATGCGCTCAGTCCCAACGTGCGGGCAGAGCCGTGAGGGACAGAGTGCCCCGTGAAACCAACTCACCGCCAGCCCAGAAGACGGATGGGCCCAGCAGCAGGCCACTAGCAGCGTGCCGCAGACTCTGCAGAGAACAAAGGCCTGCCGAGAATGGGCCCTGCCCCACTGGAGGGCTCTAGTACTTAGCCCTTACAAGTCCAGATATTTTGGAAACCTTCCCCAAATGCAGGTAAAAACTAGGGATGGGAATTTCAGATTCGGATATAACCAAATCAACCCGAAAATGGCCGATTCGGTTCTATCCAAAAATTCAGATCTTTTTTAGTTTCAGGCGATTTGGAACTTTTACACTGATTTTTTGATTCGGATTTTCAACATTGCGGTTTGTTCCCATTGATTTCAATGGGAAAAAATGCATGCAAAATATCCAAATCCGAATCAAGATCTGAAATTACTAAAGAACTGAAACCGGAAAATCCGAATCCGAAATTCCCCCTAGAGTCCCACCCCTAGTACAAAGAGATGTGATGGTGGCCTGCTTCAGTCCGCGGGTCACCAGCACGTCTGTTTTTGTGCTGCCAGATGTTGGCCTGGCATTGCCTCAAACTGTATCGGAGGCTAGCCCAGACTCTGACCTCGGGGAAACCCCTGAAGTCACAGCCTCCGGACTAGAGCCCGCTCAACCAGGCCAGAGTGGACCACAGCGGGAGTAAGTAAAAACTAGGGTGGTTTGGTGCCCTGACACAGCCCGGACTGTGTCCATGGTAGATTTCTGTCCCAGGCTGGGTCACTGCCATCATGCGTGTGTTTTACCCTCACTAATGGGAGACATAGCTGGGGTGCAGAATTTTGAAGTCTCCGGATCTGCAAGGTCTCAGATGTGCACATTCATAATCAAAAACATAGACATGCACACCGACCGATGTGTAACTACATACATCTTTGTCTTGTGTGTGTATTTCATTTGATAATACACATCTCCATCCTTTTACTTTCCAGGCTAACTATCCATGCTGAAAAACCGATATGTACACAGGTATGTTGCCCTGTTTGGTTTGCTACACCCTTCCTCTCCAAAATGTAACACTGTGTTTATTAAAGTCAATGCCGCGCACTGCCTTCTTACCTTTGCCAACTGTGAGTTTATCCAGCTCGTGAAGGTTTTCTTTTGAGTGTGTTCCTGTTCCGCTGTTGAATAAAAAAAATAAACCACTTAAGGAATGAAATGATTTTGTTATTTTTAAAACTTTTTATTTTTCATTCGTTACTAGAACCTGCGCAAAACATAAATTTGACAGTAAAACAACGCAAAATAAAACAGACTTTCATCCTTAACTTTTAAGCCGTAAACAAATTTGTCTCTGGCTAGTTTGTTGCCATCATATTATATTTTGGGTAATTTCAGACGTGCACCGGGCACGTCCAACCACCCACTGGGATCCGTTTCGGATACCGGTCAGGAATCAGTCCGGCCGTCCTTTAGACGTGCCGGCTGATTCCTACAGGGGGTCGGGGAGGGGGAAGGGCTCCGCGGCGCAACGTGTGGCCGCAAAGCCCCGCCCCCCCACGCTCCCCATGCCACCCGCCCTCCAGGAGACGGGCGGGCGCAGCGGCGGGATCGGCGGAGGTAACAGACGTTACTTTCCGCCGATTCTGGACCATGGTCCAGCTAATCATGGTTCTGGACCTCCAGGTGGCCGGAGGTCCAGAACCGTGGTCAATGTGTTTCCCGCCGAGTGCTCACCAAGGTGAACATCTGGCGGAACACACTACAGACGTTACGGCACCGCAGCCACCACAGGGGGTTCACTGTGGTTGACCGTGGTATCGTAATGTCTGAAATTACCCTTTATTTCTTTCAAATTTTCCATTATTGATTTCTGCTCACCTGCTTCCCATCACTTTATTTATGAAAAGTGAGTTTATTCTTTAGGATTAGTGTGTGGGGGAAGGGAAGGATTGCTTCCCCAAACAGTGTTCCCTCCCTGGTGCTGGGTGACGGAAGGAAGGATTTCCTGGTGACACCTCACCTCTCCCTTTTGCAGGTACAAGAGCCAGGGGTGGGGCCCTTTGTCTGTGTGGGGGAAGGGAAGGATTGCCTCCCCAAACAGTGTTCCCTGGTGCTGGGGAAGGATTTCCTGGTGACACCTGGCCTCTTCCTTTTGCAGGTACAAAAGCCAGGGGTGGGGCCCTTCGGGCGCCAGCCAAAGGACGACACCCAAAGGGTGTCAGCCGTTGTCGGGGCCGTTAGCGAGGCTGTAGTGGCTGTGGCCCACTGCCTCTGTACCTGTGGTTTCCCGCCATCTGTGGAGGAGTTAAAGTGGTGCCCTCGATTCAGGAGGTGGGCGACGGACAGAGAGGTAGAGTGCGGTTGGAACTTGCTGTCTGCACTGTTGTATGAACTGTTGTTGCAAACCAGAGATAGCCCCACGGCTGCTTCAGCCAGCAGGAGACCACCTGCGGGGGCTCGGAGCCCTCCTAGCTCACCTCACCTCCATGAGTAGGGGTCTTTGGCCCCTGGATACCACCATTTTGCCCTCCCCCCCTTGCTTGTAGAAGGTCCGGGCCCCGGGCTCCACTCACTGGACGTTTCACCAGCAGGTGAGTTTAAAGCCCTGCGGCTGCTGGCGCAACCACAGGCGTGCACCAAAGGTCCGCAAGCCTAAGGACGTGGCCCTTGCGGAGGCCCTTGAGCAGACCCGAGGAGACGGAGCCAGTTCTACTGTGGTGGCTGGCTTCAGTTGTGGATAAGACATGGGAAAGCTGGGCTGGGCTTTCCCAGAGCAGTTGCCACTGGAGTCTGGTCTGGGCCAGTTTTATACCTTTGTAGGGGCCAATCCCCCTCCCCCCCAAACCCCCGCATACTTCATCATCTAATGCGCAGGGCTATGAAGACTTTGGATTGGCCCTCATTTGTATTCTTTTGGTGGTGCTGAACCTGTTGCCGTGGGATTTACAGTAACCTAGGATTTTTAGAATTTTGAATAGCTGCTCCTGTTTTTTACAGTGCTCATAGAAATATAGTTTATTTGAGACCAAGGTGAGACTTATGCTTCCAGCTCAGTTTGTGTGACTCGGTAAACAAGCCTCTTTCAGGACCTGGTCTTAGTTTGTCAAACTTGTTTTCTGTCAACTGTGGGAATGGACACTTGTCTGAATAGTCACTGCGAAGAATTTCTGTCAGTGAAGAGTTCGGATTTGTTCTTCTTCCTAGGACTTGAGTTATTCAAGAATTATTTCCTCAGTAGAACAGGAATCATTTTGTCATCTTGATATGCTATTAGTTTATCATTTCTGGGCTTAAAGTCATCTTTAGTGGTTGCTTCATTATTCTGGTTCCTGTTAAGAATATGTTATCGTAACAAATTATTTATAACTGGGTTATATTTTCACTTTGCTGTAATTTGAAAATGACGATATATGACTCTGTTACCTGCTTATGCAGTAGCGAAGTGTAAGTAGCTGGGAGTATGTATTTTTGTATCATTTGTATCTGTGTCATTGGCATAACTGGCTCTTTTTATTTGTACTAGAGTAAGGGTGATTTTGGTTTTATTTGTATTGCTTTTGCTTTTGGTTTCTTTTCTTGCAATAGCTTGTTGCTTCACAATATACTTTTATTAATTATTAATTAATTATATTATTATTTATTATTATTATTATTAGCAAGCATTTATATAGCACCAGCAATGTACCTGGCACTTTACAAAGTAATGGAATAGACACGGTCCCTGCCCTAGGGTTTACAATCTGAGAGATGGGGGGTGGGAGGTGGCAGGGACAAAAGAAGGGGAACAGAGGGAGAGACAAGGAGTGTAACATTCATGAAAATGCGAGGTCTCAGGTGCACATGCTTGGCTTGGTTACATCGAGAATGATGGCTGGCTTGGTTACATCAAAAGTGATGACTGTGGTGAGGATATGAGTACACGGACCTCAGGTAACAGACGGTACCTGTTTTACTATTACTACTACAACTACTACTACTACAGACTGTTTTACTACTACTACTACTTTGCTATAATAATGGGCATGTGATTTAGGATTTTTAACATGTTTTCGTTGTTTTAGTTTTTTGTTGCTAGAAACTGTATATCTTGAACATTGTCGTCTTCCTACCTCCAAGAGTTATTAAAATGCCAGCCCTTACTAGAAGCACCACAAAATGATAGAAATCCTTAATAGTGTGCCTTTACCACCATCTGTGTATGAGCCTGACCAAACCAAAATCACTAATTTCTTTACAGTGAAAACTAATTCTACTATGCTATTAACCGAGGATAACTTTCAGGTTCTAGAGTCTGACAAAGGTATTCAAAAGAGCCCTCAAATATTTCCTAGTGTGGTTGTGAAGCCACTAGACTCTAACAACCCAGTAGTGTCTAAACGTGTAGGTAGGGATGGTGATCCAGTGCAGTCAGGTCCCCAGGATCAAGGGGAAGGGAATACAATTGAATGAACTTCCTATTCAAGCGTTCTGGGAGACATGGGGCAAGGAATGTATTTTAACAAGCAATCTAATGACCAATATCAATCAGAATATTGAGAGGTTATTTAATTATCCAGTAGAGGTCAAAGGTATGCTCTTGATTTTATCTAATTTTGTGACTTCACGGGAAGAAGTGCTTTCTGGTAAGGACCGTAAAGAAAATCTGCTTTCAGAGTCCCTTGGGGGGGTCCCCTTTAAAAGCAATTTAGGTAGGGGCCAGCCCCTGGACCCTGCATAGTCAAGGCATAGTAAGTCACACAAGCATAAGGAGAAACAGCAAGCACCATTGCTACTGCTGCAAAAGGAAAGTAAAAATTTAAGATGGTTAGAATGGGCCAAAAGAATGGTTGCAAGCGTATGAATTATAGGAAACTTTTTCAATTGTTGGAGGATCCTTCCACTACCAGGAAACCCATTTACATTAGGAGACGTAGGAGAAGAAAGAAAGACAGTGATCACAATGCAGTGACTGTGCTGATAGGTAAGGACCCTAAAAACCCGACCACCTCTAATAAAAAGCAGAGGATAGGTTATCCATCACAGGTAGTTCCGGGGCTTCGGGTTAATGGTGCTACCTCCATTGGTATAACTGGAGTATTGCAGAGTTCTCTTGGCCCTAACAGTAAGACACTTATTAACTCATTACCCCAGGGTAGGGACTCAGCCGCGCCAGATCCATGGGTTGCTGTTGTGGTTAATACGAACCCTGTGAAAGTTAATGTAGAACAGGGTAGTAATCAGCAGCTAATTTCTAACTGGAAACTCCTTTTGAAGCATAGGCAACTGATCTTCTCTAATTATCCTAAGCCTCCAGGTCTTCTATCTCAGACAGAGCAGATTGAACATCTATTGAAGCTTATTAAGAAGGTTAACATTAATGCTGCTCTCATTACAAAGATTAAACAGATTATTTATTTTATAATAACTCAAGAGTTAGGGCATTAGTTGCATTTAAGTCCATCCAGGTTACCCAAAGAATTTACAATTGTAGATCTTGCTTCAAGAGGTTGGGCATTCAGGTCAATAGATATTTTCAGAATCAAATTTTGATTTCCTTGCTACGGAGTGCAGTTGGCTCAGATAAATCTACGATTATTAGCAAGAAGGCTATAATTAACTTAACTGAGCTTGTAGCTAAATCACAAGTTCGTAGTCCTTCTGGACGTATAAGTGTTAATGGGCCTTTAGCCCAGGCTGTCACGTTATCTGAGAATGGTCACGAATGTGAAAGCAATCTTTCCTGTTCTCCGGATATTTGATGTATTTCTAATGTTGTTGTTTCTGTCAACCATAAGATGAAGGATAAGTTAGAGCAGTCTCCTTTGAGGAGAATTAACCAAGGGCTGGATTTCAGGGGGAAGCCTTTATAGCAGCTAGAGGCAGACAATTTCTTTGGGTGATTTCAGACGTTACGAGATCACGCTCAACCACACTGAACCACGCTCAACCCCCCCGTGGGGCCAAAGGGCCCGGAACGTCTGAACGGCGCGTGCCAGATGTTCATCACGCTCAATACCCACATGGGGTCAGCCTCAACCACGCTTCCCGGGCTAGCCGGGGGAAGGTCCCGGGAAGCGTGGTCAAACGAACCCCCACAGGGAACCAAGGAAAAGTAACGTCTGGACGCCAATCCCCGAGCGGAACCAAACCAAACGAGCCC
>QEPC01015683.1:653945-671548 GCA_003113815.1 Sphenodon punctatus
TTTCCCTTGTGTGGGCGTTCCCTTGTGTGCCTTGTGGCTTCGTTTGCCCTCAGGCGGCCATGTCTGTGTCCCACCCCTGCCCGGTGCCTTGTGGGGGTTTAGCGCCCGGCGGGGGTTCGGCTGCACGTCTGTTGTGCTGCCGCGGCCCGCGATGGTGCGGCCCGGTTCCGGCCCGTGGTCCCGTTCCCGGCACGTCTGTTTGGGTCATTTTCCCACCCCCGGGCGTGGTTGCGCTGTTCACCCCCCCTGGTGGTTCACTGTGGTGAACCGGCCGCCCGTAACGTCTGAAAATACCCATCATTAGTGAATTTGGAGAGGATGAGTTGGGGCTAATAAATTATTTTGGGACTTAACCAGAGATTGTCCAGGACCATATTCTGAAATGATTCACAAATTTAAAGGAGAAATTGTTAGATATGAGAGACTCTTCCTCTACAAATCCTATTGACTTGGTTATACCGCCTCCTCTAGTACCTGTGGAGCCAGCTATTCAAGTCAACACGCAGGCAAGTGAGGTTGAAGGTGAGTTTAAAGTAGTGGATGGGCTGGAAGATCCAGGACAGGTGTATATATAGTAAAAAAGCGCTATGGTAACTATATTCTTTCTGATGAAGAGTGGCTGAATATTAGATTCCTGGACTCCCATGAGTTAGGATCAGAGGATACTAGATTCTTTAGAAAGAAGTGCCCATGCATGAAGCATCAATTGGGGGGCTTGAGGAGAAGGGGAGCAGTTTGTAATCTTACTGTCACACTAGAGGAGGATCCTGTGGACTCAAGGTGACTATTGTGGACATTGGGGACCCCTAAACAATTTTCCCTTATTTCTTGGAATATTACTGGTTTCTCTCTCAAAGTTGGGCGATCGAGTTTTATTAAGTTTATAGAAAGGTTCGAAATTCTTATGTTCCAGGAGACTTGGTCCCTAGAACCGCTCTTTTTAAAGAGGTATTCCTGTTTTAGTGTGGTAAGTACCCCATCAAACCTTGGAGGTCTAAACCCTAAAGCAGGTTTAGCTACCATGATAATAAATAGATCTGATTGGACTATCCAGAAGCTGCCATCAGATCTGGATAGTTGTTTGATGGTTGTCCTTACTGCATCATATTGCCAGCTTCTGATCCTTGTTAATGTGTACATGCCACCTGCAGTTAACTTGGAGGACATCTCCCTGAAGTGGGATTTATTGTCCACCTACTTAGAAACTCTTAGAGCCGACTTTCCACATGGAAAAATTTATTATTTTACAGCAAAAATGTATTATTGTACGTGTTTTTAATGCTAGGGTTGGGGGATTAAATTGGTTGGATGAAGGATTTGTAACCTTAAATGAAATTTTTGGAATTAAGACACCAGTATTCAAAGATGTTAGATCAAATCCAACGGGTAAAAGGCTTCAGCAACTTCTAGTTGGGTCAAATCTCAGGATGCCCAGAGCTGGGATGAGTACTATAGATTATATATTAATCAACCCTACTATTTGGCCAGCTGTGAGGGATTTTAGAGTGGAGTGCCATCCTGAAAGTGATCATCAGCCTCTCACTCTATTATTCAGCATGGAGGTTGCCCATTACGGTTCTAGAGTCTCAGTTGTTGGACAGGATATAGCTTCTGTGGGCGATGCCCTCATCCCAGTTAGCATTAATAAATGAGTTAAATGGACTGGAAATCTGGTTTTCACCATGGGTGTAAACAGACCTGATGCTAACGACCCTTTAACCACCCTTGGTGGTCATTTATGCATGTTTCAGGGCTGCATAGGGCACCAATACAGCCCTGCAACATGCATAAATAACCACCAAGGGTAGTTAAAGGGTGGTTAGCGTCAGGTCTGTTTTCACCCCATGTCCTATATTCTGCAAGAAGAAGTTCTGTTAAAACTTAGGATAATGGTATTAGATACAGAAGAGCCTTTGGTCATTTGCAATCTTTCACAGCTGATATTTAATTATATGGAACCATACTGTTTTAGTTCAGTGGGCCCACAGAGGGTGACGGCTAGGATAGTAAGAGAAGATCCATTGTTTGACCTTGAATATGCTATGAAAAAGAAACTATTTAATTAATCTAAGGCTCTGTTAGCTGGAACTTCTGCACAGTTTTCTAAATTTAAGGGATTACACAAGGAATACAAATCTTTGATTAAGAGTAAGAAATTGGGTTATGTGGACTTCCAATGGAGGAAGACATGTGGTGCTATTAATACTACGGATACTCAAATGTTTTGACAAATGATTACCAAGGGGATGGGTAGATACAATGTCAATGTTGAGGTTAATATTTCTGCAGATGGGTTGAGTACAATACTTCTCTGTAAAGTTTGTTGTTCTCCAGCAGGAGAAACTGTAGTTTTGGAGATCTTCAAGTGCCAGGGAAAAACATGGTGGCCTACCACGTTAGAACTGAAGACGTTTATAAGTTTCTTTTACAGCAAAAATGTAACAAAGCCCCAGAGCCAGATGGGGTACCAGTTGAATTATATCGATTAAACAAAGAATGGTGGCTACCTGTCCTTGAGGCATGGTTTAATGCAGTTATTGATACATGTTTGATTCCTGAACCCTGGAGAGGAAGTATAATTGTTCCAATATTTAAGTAACTGTTTTTAAGTGCTGTGTGGCTCACAGGAGCGCACACCCCGCCACTCCACTTTCAGACAGGCAATCAGATCCATAGCTCCTGGGTGGCCATGTGGGGTAGAATTTCATCTGGAGGCACCCACTGACAGATTCTACACTTCTGACACATGTAGTTTTGCTGAAGGCAAAAGGCTGCTTAGACACAAACACTTTATTGTAGAGTAGTTAATTGAGGTGGTGTCCACTGAGCAGTTATCTACTTCCCAGCAGACTGTGTATACTATACACAAACAGTAGGAATTTGTTTCCCTGTTGGTGGTATGGATTGCCAATGGGGCATCATAGAATTTGCCTTTCACTGCAGCGGTTGACTGAAATGTGGAATGAATGCAGACTAAAATGCAGATAAAATGCAGATAAAATGAATATACAGTTTTATATTTGCAGATAAAATGCAGATAAAATGAATATACAGTTTTATATTTGCAAAGATAATTTTTTGCATATTCATTCTCAGAAATGAATATCTGAATTGTCACTGCTGGTGCAAAATTTGTATATTTATTCAATGTCTTCATATTTAGTTACTTTGTTTATCTGGTATTTTGATACCTTGTTCACCTTAGCAATGCTATTTAAGTAGAATGAGGCACTAAATACCAAATCCTGAATAAACAAACACGACATAACCAAAATGAATATTTGTAACCATAAACGAAGCAGTGATTAATTCTACTTTGTATTTGCTTCATTGAAATGGATACCAATATGCAAAATTTGTTGAATTCAGTATTCATTCTGAATATTCTGAATATTCAGCCCACATGCAGACCTTAACACCAGGGCAAGCGTCTACCAGAACGACAACTCCACAGTTAATTTTCGTTGGAGCTATAACTCCTGTGACACCATGGTGTTATCAACTCTGCAGTGACCTACTCTGGAGTGGAGTGTTTCCATGAACACAAAAAACAGTTACTCTACAGAATTAATTACATTTATGTTGCAGATAAGTGGAGCTAAGCATTTGTGTGTACAAGGCTATAGGCCTTGATCCTCAAAGTGCTCTGTCGTACAAGAAATCAACAAGCCGTGCCACTGAGTGTTTTTAAATGAGCAAGGCTTGAGAGGTGGTCCGTGGTTGCTGAATGGCATGGCTGTGGAGCGTCCAGACATGTGGAGTGAGTGGGGAGGGGTTCAACTGGGCGGCTTCCTGGGTGGGCACTTCAACCACACAGGCAGCCTCCACACGCTCGGACTGGCCCTACAAACAATTCATAGGTTCAGCTGTTTCCCTTCTCCCCCACCCGGCAACACGTTCCACCCCAATCCCCACCCAACTGCCCGCCCTCTGCCATGACACACAGCCGGACATCAGGGAAAAGGCTGTAGCAGCCAGTAACCCCTTCCTGCCCAAGATCGCAGGAGTCGGTGCAGCCGTTGGCAATCTCAGCCGACAACGGAGGCGTATATGCTGTATTTCACTCGCCTGTCCTTTAAGAGCTCCCGGTAGGGCTGTGGGCAGGACCGGGGAGGCAGTGGGGCTGCAGACCTGGTTTCTGGTGTGGGTAGGTGCCCCAGTTCATACCGGCAGGGGATGTGTGGGCGCCTGTCCCCACATGCTGTTTTATCTTCCCGCACATAGGGCACTCCGGATTTTTTGGCAGTGCCCCGTGAGTGGCCATGGGTGGTTGTGCGTGGCTCACGGGAACGTGCATTCTGACACACCAGCTTCACATGAGCAGCTGGATGCATAGTTGATGGGGGGCCATGCCTGGATGTGTCTCATTTAAAAACACTCACTCAGTGACCACCAAGCCCCCCTCAAGCCTTGCTCCTTTAAAAACATCCACCATCATTTTTGTTGTCATTTCTGGTTCAAGGTTATCCCAGTTCATTCGATCAGTTAACCAATGTTGTATGGGGTTAAGGGAAGTTGTTGGAGGCCTATAAGCCACATAGTAAATGCGGGGAAAGCACTGAAATTACAAGCATTTCCCCAGAGCCAAATGGTCAGAGAGAACTGAAGTCCACAGCTTAGTCCCATCAACCTGAGAAACAAGAGAGGCTTTATAAGTGATCTGTGGTGCAGCTGAGTTCCAGAGGGACAGTTTATGGGGCGGGCGGGCTCAAAAGGACGTGGGGAGCCATGGGGTACTGGGGCCTAGAGGGAGGGCTGTGGGGGCTTTGTCGGACTCTGCTGCCTGGCAGAGCCTCCGTGCTGCTTCACGAGGCTCCTGCACTTGGCCTGGCTCAGGGTCAGCCTTAGTATTTGCAGGGCCCAGGGTAAAGATAAAATGCGGGGGCCCTGGGGGTCCTGTCCAATTGGGGACACCTGGGCTCAAATTATAAGGGAAAAGGTAGGGTGGGTGGGCTCAATTAAATGATGCCTCCCCTATAGTCTTCCAAAGCCAGTAGCTAAGGGGACTGTCAAAAAAGGTAGGGTGTCCAGTCCCCCCTGACCCTCCTGTAATTTGGGCAGTGGGACACTGACCACGGGACCCTAAAGGTGGCCGTGTCACACTTTTCCCAAGGGACTGTGTGGGGACACTGTGTGAAATATATGAAAGGATCTTGGGCCTAGCAGGTTACGTAAGATGGGATGTAAGAACTAGATGCTGGACTAATTCCCACAAAAGGGTGGGCTAGAGCAGCAGTTCTCAAACATTTTAAACTGTAACCCCTCCACCACCACCACCACACACACCCCTTTCCTCTTGCCTCTGGTAGCTGACACACACACACACACACACACACACACACCTTTCCTCTTGCCTCTGGTAGCTGACACACACACACATACATACACCCCTTTCCTCTTGCCTCTGGTAGCTGACACACACACACACACACACACACACACCCCTTTCCTCTTGCCTCTGGTAGCTGACACACACACACACACACACACACACACACCCCTTTCCTCTTGCGTCTGGTAGGTGACACACACACACCCACACACATACACCCCTTTCCTCTTGCCTCTGGTGGTAGCTCACACACACACACACACACACACCCTTCCTCTTGTCTCTGGTAGCTGACACCCCTCCCCTACCACACACACACACACACACACACACACACATACATGCACCTTGCTCCCTCCTTCCCTCACCTCCTACCCACCCGTTTGTGGCTTCCCCTCTCTCCCCACCTTGTTCTCTGGCTCAGTCTCTCTCCCCCTTGCTACCCCATCACTTTGGGAATTTCTTCGTGCTCCGTCACAGTGCTTGCCGGCTCTGCTCCTTCTTGCACCCCACGCGTTCAGAATACATTATGCACCCCGCCCACCACTAGTGTGAGAACCACCCGGTTAGAGTATCTCTGATCAAGGGTAAAGGAGAAGGGAGAGAGAGAGAGAGCGCATTGGCAAGCTGCAGGAAAGCACATGGAAAGCAACACAGCAGGTAATAAGTTTCTTTTTTTCTTTTCTTTGCCACCCAGGAAGGCCAAGGTTAAAGAACACGTAAGCTGCTTTTGTTACTGTGTCCATCAGCTGAAGCAAATTTCATGCCCTCAACAATCTTCTTGCTGGGAAACATGTTGTCCTTGTATAACAGTATCATTCTGGGCCATTTATCTTCCCTTGTGTTCTGGGCACTTATTGGTTAGTTGGAACATAAGGAAAACGCCTGTTGCACTGACCTTCTGTCTCACAAGATCTACTCCTCCAGAATGTCATCCCCAAAAACCTTCATGCTAAGCCAACTCTGTTCATGCTACCAGGTCAGTGTCAGAGCCGGTTCCCCAAAATGACTGTTCCTCAGTGGCACCTTTTCTCCCCTCCCTTGCCTTTCCTAAATTGTAAGCCCCTCGGGGCAGGGACCTATCTCTAATTAATGATTGTACAGTGTCAGGTACTTTTACTGGTGCTATAGAAATAAATAATAGTAAAAATAGACTCAATTCTCAGTAGCTCAAATGAGTACAAACTCCAACTTTGAGCACAATCTTCAACCCTGAGTCTGCATTAAGCTTTGGTGGGAAAGCCCCTGTTTACTGGTAGAAAGGGTGCTGAATTCTTAAGAATTCAGCTTAGAGAAATGATGACTAAGACGGGAGTCTAATGAAGATGTAAGGGTCTTGGGGGAAACAGAAACTTTCAGGAAAATGTTTTGGGGGAAATTTAAAAGCATGTTCATGAAATATTTTTCTCTCGCAATGAAGAGTAAAAGAATTTATAAAAACAGTTATGATATTGTTACTGCTGCTCTTCATTTTTAATAATAATAATAATATTTATATAGCACCCCCCTGCCATGGCACTCAGAGCACTTTTACATATAACACAACTTTTTTAATCCTTACAACACCCCTGTGAGGTAGGTTAGGCTGAGAGAATAATATGACTGACCCAAGGTCACCCAGTAAGTTTCTGGCTAAGAGCAAAACTTGAACCAGGGGCTCCCCCTACCTCTGAATACAAGTACTGCACACTTAGGCCATTTTCACATGGGTGCCCATCTCCCCTCGCAAACATGTACGGGGGGGGAGGGGAGGTGTGTCCGTTGGAACACTGCCTCAGCTGCGGAAGAGAATGGGTGGGCATCCGTAGGAATGCCGCAGGCAGTGTGTGTGTGTGTGTGTGTGTGTGTGTGTGTATGCTCCCGTGCTACACCCATCTCCACCCATTACCCACGCGTGGAGCAACCGGCGACAACGGTAGTTGTTCCATGGGTGGAAATGGGTGTGCACCCATGGGAACAGCCCCACGGCCATCTCCACGCACCTGCGCCCATGAGAAAAGGGTCTTAGCCATTACACCACACTGGCTCTCTAATGTTTTCTAATTAATACAGTATTTAAACGCAGGTCGCTATTTGCCTAAATTCCTATTCCTGTCAATCTTAAATAGTGACCCACTGAGTGATAACAGAAGTGACACCAGCTTGGCAGCAGCGTGACCCAGCATGGGGAGCAAAAAGCATCATGGACACGGTCTGGACCGGGTCAGGCCGCCAAACAAACATGCCGGTGGCTAGGTCGCCGTGGAGGGCTGGGAAATGCACAAACGTGCATCCAGCCATCCCTGCCCCTGCACTGCGCCTAGTGCCCTCCCCCACCCCATGCCGGACAGCCATGCCGGACCTGATCCAGGCTGGGTTCCCAACAGACGTGATAGCCCACTGTGGCACACTTTGCCCCGATTGGGTGGACCTTAGCCTGGGCTGTGAATCGGAGAAATAAATAAATAGTCCCACATGGCCTCTAGAGGCCAGTGTGACTGAGCAGTAAAGGTTGTTACTGTTCTGCCTCAGGAGGGATGTCTGGTTGTAGTGAATTAATAGGCTGATTGAAGCATTATGCATGCATTATAGAACCAAGAGAATATTGTATACATTTGTAACTATAACTATTGAAAGGATACTATGAGTTTCCTTGACACTTTATTTGCTTGCTATATGCTTTATAGTAACTTTAGTTTAGAAATATTGAAAACGTATATTATAAGAGACAGGCTGGCAAGAGGAGAAGGGAATAAGAGAAATATGCTGACAGGGATACATTCTTGTCATCAACAAAGGAAAGGCCCCAGCAGGAACAGAACTAGCAAAAACTGACTGTTCCTAGAACAAAGTTTTGCACATGAAAGATAATTACAAACAAGAGAAGGCTGCAAGGACATTACAGATAAGGAGGGCCTGCTCAGACACCTAAGAGGAGGGGTGTGGGCAACCCATGGCCAAGGATCAGGCCTCCTATCCGGAGGGAGGGGTAGGCAGGATCCAACTGGTCAGAACAGTCCAGAAAATAACAATGACTAAGCAGAAAGTACCTCAAAACCGAATAGCCAATGGGAGAACTTTCCAGGCTTAGCACTGACAACCCCGCACTCTGGATAATCATAAGGCAGTTCACTGTATAAAAAGGCCAGCCCTAGACAGGAAAGGTGCCTTGCACGGTACCCTCTGACCAGTTACTTAGGTAACTGCCGGTGGATCGGTGCTTGGCCCTTTCCAACGCTCTCAAAGGCTGTGAAAAGCCAGGACTCCAGCAGCTAGGTTCCTAGATAGACCTCGATTGGGCCCCCGCCTTGCCTCTCCTCTCGAGACCAGACCTGAGACCTCTGACACGTAAGAACACATATGTATGTATTTGTGTGTGTGTGCTTGCTGTTAGAGTAGGTGAAGGCTATTGCTAGATGTAGGTGTATTGGTGCTATAGTCTCAGTTCTTTCTATAATGAACATATGTCTATTTAAGGGACTTGTGATCAGTTTCATTGTGCCTCTGCCAAGATCCCGGAACTGGGAACTGTCTACTAGGGGTTTAAGTCCTGCTCCTAGTCAGGAAACATAGAGAACGGGTCCAATTCACAACATGGTCACTCTAGGTCACAGCGCAAGCTAGCCGCCGACACAGTCTGGGGCAACCCTAGGCCGATGTCAGGCAGCGCCTGCACAGACATGCAGGTTAGGTTCCAGCTAGATCGGGCTGCAGCGTGATTTTGTCACATCTGCTGACACCCACTATGCCCATCCCACTTGCCACACAAAATCAAGACAGACTAACACGTGAAAGAGTTGAGAAGCTTGTTTTAATTCATGCCAACCTTTAATTTTCTGAAGTAAATGAAGAGCACAATGGAAGTTCAGAAATGGATCTTTCAGACACAGATTCTGATTAGATAAGGAAAAACTCAAGTTTCTCAGGTTTTGCTAATCTTTCAAAGCTATAATATTAACAGTTATATTGATCCACTATATGGTCAGTTTTGATGAAAGTTATTACTTCTTATGGCTTGGACTGAATTACTGTTTGCGATTCAGTATGGCAAAAAGCTGTAATAGATTCATTTAATTATTATGTAATTGTCTCCCATTGGGAGTTTTGTATTTTTTTAAAAAACAATTTGCTATGGCGTGAGCTGATGCCATGAATAAAACTAAACTAAACTAAGACAGTTATTACATATATGCACGCAAACTACTAAAAAGAAAGTCTGCTGGCATTGTAAATATTTTGAATATGCACTGACTATATTAATTTCCCAACTGCATCGCTACAAGCATGAGCTTGACTCTGCTTGATACTTAGGGAATCAAGTGAAATGATAATAGATTTTATATTTTATTTCTGAGTTTAAAGAATACAATAAAATGTGGGTTTGATAGTCTATTAAAAACTAACAGATATTTTGGTTTCCCCACAAATTTTCACCCACCCCCAAAATAAATAAATAAATAAATAAATAAATAAATAAAAATTTGAAAAGGAGGGGGGGCGACATTTTCCCCCCAAGCTGTCACAAATTTCCGGAACTTTTACATCTCTAATTCTGGTAGAAGTTTACAAAATCATGAGCAGGTCAGAGCAAGAAAATAGGAAGCTGTTATTTACTCCATCTCATAATACCAGAACTAAGGGATGCAATTAACTGGCAGCAGATTACAAACAAGAGAAAGTTGGGTTTGTTTTAACCAATGTAGAACTAAGCTGTGAAACTCATTGCCACAGGATATCAGAAAGGCCAACAGCATCAGCTTTTTAAAAGAAAGCATTGGACAAATTCTTAGATAACAGGTCTATTAATGGCTGTAAGCCAAACTGGTCAGGGGCCTTGGAGCAGGAATCGAACATAAGAATTGCCATACTGAGTTGGATCAATGATCCATCTAGCCCAGCATCCTATCCTCAACAGTGAAAAGTTTTGGTTGCTTCAAAGAAGAACACAACAGGTCATGATGGAGTGATCCACCCTTGCTATTCACTCCCAGCAATCAGAGGTTATGTCAACCAACTTGACTAGAATTTGGCCCTTTTCAAACAGGCTGGTGGTGCCGGCCGGGGGGGATGGGTGGAAATCACAGAGGGTGGGCAGTACGTGGGCGGAGACGCCCACCCACCTCCATGCACAGAGCATCTGCCATTGGCGTCCATTGCTCCATGCGTCGGCGATGGGTGGAGGTGGGTGGAGCACAGAAGCACGCAAACCCACCCACGTACCAACTACCCCACTGCCTGCCCACCCGCACACATGGGCGAAGGGAGGGGGTGGGCATCCATGCAAAAAGGGACTTTTATGGACTTATCTTCTAAGAACTTACCTAATCCTTTTTAAAACCCATTTATGCCATTGGACTTTATAACATCCCTTGGCAATGAATTCCACAAGTGAATTGCACATTGAGTGAAAGAATATTTTATTTGTTTTAAACTTGCTGCCAGTTAATTTCACAGTGTCCCCTAGTTTCAGTTCAGGGGAAATGGTGTCCCACAATGACAAGGCAACAAGCAAAGCCAGTGTAAAGGGCAAGGCAAGGTTCTGGCAGTCCAGGATCTAATCCTGCAAAGACTTGCAATGAACTGCTTCCTTGTCATTTACAAACCTGTACCTTTGGTTTGCAATACTGTGATCTTTGCCCCATTCCAGGAGTAGAGGAAACATTCTCCACTTCCTCGGTCTCCATTTCTTTCTTTTTTTTAAGGGAACATTAAGAAAACAAGGAAGGGAGGAAGAGAGAGTCTGCACAGAGCACCTAGATCTCTTTTGTTTTGAAAAGGAGATTTAACACACAAATCCTGCGTGAAAGGCCAATCAGAATCATCACAGCTCCTGTCAGCAAGCAGCAAAGTTGAGACAAGATAAGTTTCAAGTTAGCACATGAGCAAAACACGCCCTTGTCCTAAGTTCCCAGCTTGGCACCTAACACTCTTTGCCAAATTATCACACTCTAAGGGAAATATGAGTGGGTAGTTGCTAAGGGCTTTATCAAACGAGCAGGGCTGGTATTTCTAGTATTTGTAAAAAAGGAGGGTGTAGCAGAGATTAAATATTTAACTTGTATCTCTTGGTCCAGTCGCTTTCCCCACCCTATAGAAGAAGCTGCTGCCCCATGGTAGTAGCTTTAGACCCAATTCTGAGACTCAGCAAGGTTGGAGGATCTGGCCTTCTGCACTCATCTGATAAATCAGTTCCATCCGATATTAATGTACAAGTGGGTTCACAAGATGGGCTTGATCCTGCACACATTTACTAATGTAAATGATTCTGGGGCAGGTGGTCTCACATATTTAAATAAATTGCTTAACACCTAGCTAGGCCCATTTCAAAGCTGTAGTCTATGCCCCACCGCTGGTATTAACCCTGGCCTAGGGATACAAGGAGAATTTTGCTAAGGACAGTCTCCACCCTGCTCTCCCCCTTCCCAAGCACAGGAAGAGAGAGGGGTTCTTCTTCCTCTCTCCCCGGACCTGTCAGACTCCAGATCCACTGTGGGGGACAGCAGCAAAGTGAAGTAAGGAACCGAAAGTGATGAATTTCTCTCTGCCCCCCTTCTCCCCTCCCCGGGCTTTGGGTTCCTCTCCTTCATCCTGCTGTTGCTGCTCCTACTGCTCTCCTTCTCCCTCCTACCAACAGCCAGTGGAGCCTTATGCGCTAGGCTGTTTTTACACAGACTGCGGTGGGGCGGGGGGGAGATGTAAGTGGGGGGAGGCGTCAGATGGACGCACACCCATCACCATGCACGGAACAACTTGGCTTTTCACCGGTTGCTCTGTGCGTGGAGATGGGTGGGTTGCAGGAGCACAAGGCCACCCACTGCCACTTTTACATGTAAAAATGGCCCTAGAGGTGCCAAGCAAGAAGGGTAGGTGGAGTGGTTGTGCAGCACTAGATAACATAAAAAGTGCCATACTGGGTCAGACTAATGGTCCATTGAGCCCAGCATCTGGTCTGGAACAGTGGCTACCGCCGTCACTTCTGAGAAGGACCCAACAGGTCCTAATGGAGTGATCCATTCTACAAAGAGCCAGTGTGGTGTAGTGGATATGGTCTTGGACTTGGTCCTGGGAAGCCAGAGTTTGAATCCTGTCCTAGCCATGAACTCACTGGGTAGCCTTGGGTAAATCACTACCTCTCAGCCTCAGTTCCTCATCTGTGAAACTAGGAATTTGTGTCTGTCTGTTCTTCCTTGTGTGTTCTGCTCACCCGTGGACATCTTGGATTGTAAGGCCACTAGGCAGAGACCCGTCTCCAAAATCTGTGACTGCAAAGTGCTGTGTATTGGTAGCGCTACAGAAATTATTAGAAGTAATGGTGTTCACTCCCAACAGTCAGTGGGTGCGTCCCCTAACCTGCTTGGCTAATAGCCATTAATGAGCCTATCCTAGAAGATCTTATCCAGTCGTTGTTTAAACCCAGCTGTGCTACTGGCCTTCACCAAATGGGTGGAATTGGAGATTGTTGGATGGTAGGAAGCAGGGCCAGACAATGGGAGGAAGGAAGAGGGAGTATAAGGTTACATTGCTAGGGGGTGGGATAAAGTCTGCTTGGGCAGGAAACGTGGGCTCGGGTCCAACACAAGTCTGGGTCTGATGCAGCCAGGCTCTTCTGACTCTGGGCCCAATATGGACCTTGTCCCTCACAGAACTCTGTGATATAAGGGGGAGGGGAGACTATGTGATATAAGGGGGGCTAAGGCATTCCCCTAACCTTGAATGGCCCCGCCCAGCCCTCTGTGTGTTGTGACATCACAATGCTTCGTAGGCAGCATGGGTGCCAGGGAGGACACACAACAGGGTGTGGTTGCATCCCTCCTGGTTCCCACCTCATCTAAACATTGTAACATTGTGACTCTCAGAAAGAGGTGAGGGGGTCCTTCTCCCTCCCCCTATCTGATGTAACCACTCCCCTTTTCTGGGCACCATGATGTCACAACACTCGGAAAAGGCCTGGTCATGTCAGAAAGGGGCAGGGCAAAGTGGTTCTCCTCAAACATTAGGAATGGGACTCTAGGCAAACTTTTGGTTTCTCTCGGTATCGGCTCCCTCAGATCTCGGTTTTCCTATCGGTATTGGTTCTCTCAGTTTCGGTTCTTTTCCGACATAGGGAGCCAAGACGGAGAGAAACCGCCCAGGGGGCCATCCCACCCCCACCACCCCACTCCCAGACTTGGAGGGTGGGGGTGGGGATCCATTACCCCAACACCCCGACCAGCAGGGGCTCGGCTTTACCTAACCCCCACCCTGGGGGCCCTGTACTAATACTTACCATTGCTGGTCCAGTCTGGAGAGTGGGGGATCATGGCTGGTTCCGCTGTCGGTGGCCGGGCCTCCTCCACTGCTGACTGGTGTCGGGAGCTGGCTCTGCTGCCTGGCTGCCTGGCAGCAGAGCCAGCTCCTGCCACCAATCAGCAATGGAGGAGGCCCGGCCACCGGCAGCAGAACTGGCTGCCAGCGCCATTTTGAATTAGGGCTCCACTTGTGCAGAATGGCCTCGGTGGTGCAGCTGGTGGCCAGGCTGGCAGCTGTTCTCAACCCTCCAGTAAGTATTAGTACAGAGGCCCCGGGGGTTGGGGGGTGGGTAAAGCCGGGCCCCAGCCTCAGAGGGTGGGGATCCATTACCTCTAACACCGCCACCATCTGAGGCAGGGAGTGAGGTGGTGGGGGTGGAAGAGATTTCCTTCTTTCCACTGAAGTCAATGGGAAGATTTCCATTGACTTCAATGGGAACAGGAGATCTGAGATGGGCCCAATTCTCAGATCTCTGTTTTAACTGAAAGAGGCCACTTTCAACCTCTTTTGGTTAAAACTGAAACCGAAAGTCCCATCCCAGGGCATGTTGACAAACATGGCTTAATGGGGAAGAGTCAACACGGATTTAGTAAAGGTAAGTCATGCCTCACTAACCTGTTGGAATTCTTTGAGGGTGTAAATAAGCATGTGGACAAGGGAGACCCAGTAGATATAGTGTACCTGGATTTCCAGAAAGCATTTGATAAGGTCCCTCATGAGAGACTCTTGAGAAAATTAAAAAGTCATGGGATAGGAGGTAGTGTCTTACTATGGATCAGAAACTGGTTAAAAGATAGAAAGCAAAGGGTAGGACTAAATGGTCAGTTTTCACAATGGAGAGATGTAAAAAGTGGTGTGCCTCAGGGATCTGTATTGGGACCGGTGCTGTTTAATGTATTCATTAATGATTTGGAAAAGGGTGTTAAGAGTGAGGTGATCAAATTTGCAGACGACACCAAGTTATTCAAGGTAGTTAAAACACGAGCAGACTGTGAGGAACTGCAACAGGATCTTACGACACTGGGTGCCTGGGCATCTAAATGGCAAATGAGATTTAATGTGGACAAGTGCAAAGTGATGCACGTAGGGAAAAATAATCCAAACTATGCGTACACAATGCTGGGTACTAAGCTAGGAGTTACCACTCAGGAAAAGGATCTGGGGGTGGTTGTGGACAATACAATGAAATCCACAGCGCAGTGCGCAGCAGCAGTCAAAAAAGCAAACAGAATGTTAGGAATTATTCGGAAGGGGATAGAGAATAAAACTGAGGATGTCATAATGCCTCTATACAAATCAATGGTGCGACCGCACCTCGAATATTGTGTGCAGTTCTGGTCGCCCCATCTCAAAAAAGACATAGCTGAACTAGAAAAGGTACAGAGAAGGGCAACAAAAATGATCAAGGGCATGGAAGGGCTCCCGTATGAGGAGAGGCTTGATAGGTTGGGGCTGTTCAGTTTGGAGAAGAGATGGCTGAGAGGAGATATGATAGAGGCCTATAAAATCATGAGTAGTGTGGAACTAATAAACAAGGAGCAGTTATTTACCCTCTCAGCTAGTACTAGAACTAGGGGACACTCCATGAAACTCATGGGTGGCAAGTTTAAAACAAATAAAAGAAAATATTTTTTCACTCAGCGTATAATTGGGTTGTGTGGAATCTACTGCCAGAGGCTGTGGTAAGGGCCAGTGCTATAGCTGAGTTTAAAAGAGGTTTGGACAAGTTTCTGGAAGATAGGTCCATTAGCAGCTATTAGTCAGACAGAATCAGGGAACATGATGGGAGCTGGCGGGAAACAACAGGGAATGGATCCCCCATTGTGACCTGTTGGGTGCTCCTCCCAAGACACCGTGATTGGCCACTGTCGAAGACAGGATGCTGGGCTAGAAGGACCATTTGGTCTGACCCAGTATGGCACTTCTTATGTACTTATGTTCTTATGTTCTTATCCCTACCAAACATAATGAAGGGGTGAGGCCTCCCGGAGCTCTGGAGCCCAGCCTAAACTCAAGGGCAGAGAGTGCCCCTGATCCAGCCCAGGCTTGGCAGCACCAGTTGGGTCCCGTCAGGTCGGGTCACAGGTATCTAGTGTAGACCCATGGGACCTCTCTCTGGTTGTACCTCCTTGCCCAACACTATCTACTCCCTTTTCTCTTTGTGCCCAGTGGCTACCAGAATAAGGCCTCTCTTCATCACCAACTAGGTGGGATGAAGACATGGGGGGAAGGTCATTATTACTTTTTCTCTGTCCCTTACTTGACTGTGCAAACGCAGGGAAGAATCTAGCCCATGATCTGAACTGTGCTTTCCTGACTCCGAAAAAGTCACCACTGAGCGAAAACAAAAACTCTAGTACAATGAAAAGCCAGAGGTTCCCAGAGCCGATTGGATGGCAGCCAGCACCAGGACACGATCCAGATCTGTTTCTATCTAGGCCACGCAGCGCTCCTCCCACTCCAGACACCATCCTATCAGCACGGCCGTTGATTTTTTTCCCCATTTTCATCGTGAACATGTACTTCGCTCCGGCCCATGACTCGCAAGGCTTAATGGCGTACAAAAGCTCAGATTCTTGTATCTATCATGTGGTTCATTAAAAAGGATTTGTTTTATTTCTAGGGGGATGAATGGGTTCTTTGTTAGGGCCCATTTTAATAGGACTCCAAATGACCTTGGATTTATCTTGCCCTAGTTTTCAAAATGTAAACTGACCCAGAATAAATAGATACTCTCCCCCAAAACTAATCAAGCTCTCCCTTTGCTCCAGGCAGGATCGGTGCCAAGTCCAAAAAATCGGTGACACACCAGAAAATGGAGATGACAAGACCACAACCCACACCGGATAAGAGGCACCTGGTGGAGAGGGGAGGGGAGATTTTCTCTTGCTGCTTGGAGGCTGGAATCCTGAAACTATTCAGGAGTCCCTAATTCCCTATTCACAAGGTCAATGGGACATCAGTAATTTCAGGATTGTGGCCTGAGTCTTTATTTATTTTCTTCTCCCCCCCAATATATATATATATATATATATATATTAGTATTTACCTACAGCAGGGATGGGGAACCTTTTCCTTCCTGTGGACCACTTTGAAAATTAGTACAAGCTGCAGGAGGAAGGCGGACAAATGCATAAGGGGTGTGCTCAGGATGCAGGTAGGAAGGGGGTCTATATGCCATGGACCCACCTCCCCTATGCTTGTGTGCATGCCCCCATCTCCACTCACTTCCCCTGAGCTCACTCTTTCAGGATTTGAGGGTAAGGGCTGGATCCAGGGGCCAGATCCAGGAACTGGAAGGGGGACAAATACAAAACAGCCATGGGCTGGATTTGGCCCATGGGCCAGAGGTTCGTTCTGCACGTCTGGCTTGGGGTATTTTTACATGATAAACTACCCACTTGCATTCCTGGATTTGCGTGAGTTGGACTACAGGACACTTGAGGTCTCTTCCCTTTGATGGGAATGGCTACATACCAAACCAAGGGCTGCTGTTCCAGAAAAAAATGGGAGCAGTAGTTCTGGGGTTTGACCCACACATAGCCCCACTCTAATGTGTGGGACCATCTATGTTGCACCCACATGTTGCTTCCTGCCAAATAGCAGATGTGAAGAAGCAATAGCAGATGTGAAGGAGCAGGCTAGCCCTTTCCCCTGTCACCGACATTCTGCAATTGCAAGGGCTGCTCCAGTCTGCGAGCAGCGTCCCCAGTTTCTTCCTGGCCGGGTGTTCTGCTGGCCAGCTGGGATTGCTCTGCTGACAACAATCCCATCAGAGAAGAACCTGAGGTTAGTACCATCAGAACAATGGCTGCTCCCACACATCTGTCAGTCCTCGTGAATCCCAGCTACTAGAGTTCATGCATATTCATGGTCATCTCTCGCCTCGATTACTGTAACCTCCTTCTCACTGGCCTTCCCCGGTCTCACCTTTCTCCCCTCATCTCTGTCCAAAATTCTGCTGCCAGGGTCATCTACCTCGCCCGTCGCTTCGACCATGTGC
>QEPC01015683.1:672736-693737 GCA_003113815.1 Sphenodon punctatus
ACAGTCAGCGGCAGCGCCGCCAGGACCCGGAAGTCCAGGGAGGAGCCCGGTGGGGGAGAGAGTAGCCACAGAGAAGAGGCGTTCAGAGACGCCGACGCCCGCCGAGCTAGCCACACCCCCGCCTGGCCTCGGCACCACAGAGAAGAGGCGTTCAGAGACGCCGACGCCCGCCGAGCTGGACACGCCCCCGCCTGGCCTCGGCACCACAGAGAAGAGGCGTTCAGAGACGCCGACGCCCGCCGAGCTGGACACGCCCCCGGCGGCGGGGCTCCGTCGCTCTGCACGCCTGCGCCTCCGCCCCTCACGCCAGGCTACTTAAGCATGCCACAGCAGGGCCTCCATGCTGGTGAACGGTGCTCTGCCTGTGAGACCGGCCCCCCTCTTGTCCTTACCCGGTGTGAAGGATTGTGACTTAGTCTGAGTGTGTGATAGTGAGAGCGAGAGAGCGTGACTGTTTGGTGATTGAGTGTGTGTGTAGGGAAGCGAACCGTCTGGAGCAGGTGAGTGCCTCCTTATTGCCCCACTGCGGGTGCCCCTGGGCCTGGGGAACAGAAGCCCTATCCCTACCTAACCTTCTCCCTAGGGGCCTCACTCCCTGTTCCGCACCAACCTTCCTCCCCCCTTGCACCCCCGTCCTGGGACCCCGAGTGACTGTGGCCCGAGGAACGGACCAAGGCTTGCGCTATACCCAGATACCCGATGATGAGCTAGGCCTGGTATCTTGTCGATCCCTAAGGCCCTATAAGACCCTGAGGGTAGTTTTCCAGGCACTGCCTTGTGTTCCGGTTCCTGCAAACGGGCGGCTCTGTGTGTCCAACCCCCCCTACCTTCCTCCCTTTCCCTTGTGAGGTCTTCCCCCAACCTCACAGTAATCCAGTCTTTCCCCAGAGGTTGAAAGCAAATACTCCAAGCATACCATCTGTCATCACCACTAGTCCAAAGAGCCTATTCATTTTCAGCCAGTACCCTAACTTTCAGCTTCTCTTGTAGTTCTGAGTTTTGTTTACTCTCACCTCCTAGACCAATTTGGATTCTTCCACAAGTTTACTAGACGTTACCACAACTGCATTCACTTGAGCAGACAATGAATTAATTACTCTTTAACTCTCCAATGAAGCCACACAAAACTAAAAACAAAAAAGACGTAGAAAGAATTTTTAACCCAGTCTCGTTAATTAGCTGCATCCTTAGCTCAAACACAAGCAAACGGTGTTCTGTGTTTCTGCTGGGCCCACTGACGGCACAGAAAATCAACAGGATGTTGCAATCTAAAGGAGACAGGATGTAAATTTCACTTAACATCTCCCCAGAGGGCAGAGCTTTTCTATTTTTAAAAAGTGTTCCTTGAAAAACTATCATCAGTGTTGGTTAAAGAGGTCCTGCTTTCTTTTTAACTGCATAACAGAATCTCTCAGTGTAATAAAAACAGCAGGCTGGGTATTCATTAACCCAATGCAAGGTTGCCATCTCCTGCATCCAAACATCAATGAGAGAAAACCCACCAAAATAATGAGTCTTTGATTTATTACAAATAAAACATTTTTGGAGCTTTGAATTGTCTATTGACTCTCGAGACTACAGGTAGTTAGTTAGGGTGGCCAGATATGCAAATTTTAGAGGACACTTATGAGAAATACAGGTTGCAGGGCTACATTGGTGCCAGTGCAGCCCTGCAACCTGTATTTCTCATAAGTGTCCTCTAAAATTTGCATATCTGGCCACCCTATAGTGAGTGCAGTTGCATTGTCACACTCATTCCTGGAGCCTAGAGGGCTACACATTTTAAACAAATTTTAACAGGGGTAGGGGAACCATCACCCCATCAGGGGCTGGATTTGTGCCACTGTAGGGCTCTGCAGGTCGGAGCATCCTATGGGGGGGGGCCGCCTCCATGGGGGGAGGGGCATGGCCACCAGCCAAGAAGCACCCCACAGCCATTCAGCCGCCGCCGATGGGCTACTGGTGGTCGATGGAGCACAAACGGGGCCACGGTGAATAGCAGTGGAGGGAAACCAGAGTGCGGCTGCCCATGGGCCAGAAATAGACCATGGACCGGAGATTCCCCATCCCTGGATTTTTGTTGTTGTTGGTGTTTTTTTAAACACCTAAAATTATACGATCCATAATAAAAAAAAAATCCCTAGAACTAGCAACCCTGCCAGCGCTAGAGTAGAATCGTGTGCCATCACTAAAATTTCACCAACTCAACATCAACATTAGTACACTCCCTTAACTCTGTCCTTTTAGTTTAGAGTACGGAATAGTTAAGCTTTGAGCATAAATGCATGCTGAATTAAAAAGACAACACAATATACTTCTAACACAAAGCCTTACTTAACGCTATCATATGGAGAATTTCAATCATCCAAGTGGACATGTGCTATATTTTCTGTTTTATCCATGATTTCTCTTTTTTTCTCTCTTTCTATTAATATAAATTTATTTTTATTTCTTTTCCTTCTCTATTCATATAAATTTATTAATATAACTTGTTTTAACTTAATTTGTTTAACTGCTTGCATAATCTCATCATCTTATATGTACTTGACAGGTCAGAGTTAAGGGGGTGTATTAATTTGGGGTGATTTCAGACATGACGGGGTGAATATTCACCCCGCCACGACCACAGTCAAACGCGGGCCGCGGTGAACTGCGGTGAACGTCTGTTTGCCACCCACCAGATGTTCACCACAGTCAAACGCGGCCCGCGTTTGCATTGACCACGCTTCGTTGCCTCTCACCACTCGGAGGTAACGAAGTGTGGTCAAAGGCCACCACGGCCGTGGTGAAGGGTTCGTCACGTCTGTTTACTCAGCCTTCACCACGGTCGGGGTTCGCCTTCCCGGTCCTGGGTGGGTGGTGCGGCTGGATAGGCCACACTTCCTGCCCGTTGCACTGGGGGGCAGGCCGACGGCGGCGCACAGGTGGCGGGGCCGTGTGGCCGCACGCAGTGCCGTATAGCCCCGCCCCCTCTGCGGTAGGGTGAGCCAACAGACGTTACGGCCGCCTGAATTGACTGCGGGCCGTGGTGTCTCGTTCCCCACGGGTGGGGGGAAGGAGGGAACGTCTGTTCACCCACCCCTTGACCCCCGCCCGTGGTCCGAACCACANATTTCAGACATGACGGGGTGAATATTCACCCCGCCACGACCACAGTCAAACGCGGGCCGCGGTGAACTGCGGTGAACGTCTGTTTGCCACCCACCCCTTGACCCCCGCCCGTGGTCCGAACCACACCACGGCCCGCGGTCAATTCGGGCGGCCGTAACGTCTGAAATCACCCTTTGATGCTGACTTGGTGAGTTGCTGACTTCCAATGATTAAGTAACTACAGCATATTAATTTTGATGTCATGTAATTTAAAGAATTTCCATGCTTTTTGGTGTTTAAGGTTTGTTATACTCTATGTTGTTAAATAGTTTTTTATCAATGCTTTTTGGAATTTGAGTTTTGTTATACTCAACGGTCATAGATAGAATATAGTAGAAATGATCTTGCCTTAACATTTTTTGAGACAGAAAGTTTTTTTGGTTTAGGGATTATTATTTATTTTCTGATGTATACCCCACTCTATTCCAGAAGTGGCTCAGGGCAGTTCACAATAACTAAAAAAAACAATCTCAGTACAAACAAAATCCCACCCCTCCCCATGCCCAACCAACCCAGACAACTCCCCCTTCCACTATCCCTCACCCAGAAGAGTTCCCCCACTCCAACCCCAGACCTGACATTGAACCGGATTATAGAGACAGGTCCCTGACACAAGGGCCTTACAATCTAGAATGAACAAAGGGAGGGGAGGGGCATGTGTATATTTTTTGACAGGCATATATGTATGTGTGTGTGCTGGTGTGTTTCAAATGCCACAGATAAGAGAAAGTTTGGTGGAGAATGTAAAAAGCTTGAGAACCACTTGGTTCAAGGAAAGATTCCTGGCGGCACAAACTGGCGTTCTGGTGCTCAAGTCATCTTTGAATTCGACGCATTGTAGCCTAGTGAATAAGGTGTTCGCCTTCGACTTGGAAAATAAAAGTTCAAGTTCCATCTTAGCCATGCATGAGCTTACTGGGTGGCCTTACGAAAGTCACTGTTTTTCAGCCTCAGTTCCCCATCTGTAAAATGGGGATAATAATGACCTACCTCATAGGGTTGTTGTAAGCACTTTGAAGACAAAAAGCGCTACAGAAATATTAACAATAATAATTAGAGCTGGGCACTTTACTGCCTTTGAAAACCACCACCTAAACTCAAAAGATATGTCCCTTAATGCTTCTAGGCATACTCATGTTTGTGTAAGCCTGCCTCCTATCATGGGCTGAATAAGAACATAAGAAGTGCCATATTGAGTTAGGCCAATGGCCCATCAAGCCCAGTATCCTGTCTCCAACAGTGATCATTCTTGGTCACTTCAGAGAAGTACTCAACAGGTCATAATGGAGTGATCGATTCCCTGCCATTTGCTCTCAGCTCCCAACAGTCAGAGATTATGTCCCCCCGCAACCTACTTGGCTAGTGGCTATTAATGAACCTATCCTCCATTATGAAATTGGTTGCTGTATTTACATTTTAATAGGTTTTAGTCCCTAAAACAATAGTTTTTGTGTCATTTATAAAGCACCTCAGAAATCTAATGGTACCTTAGGAAAAGGACAAATTCGGGCCAAATATACACCTCAAAAGGCAGAATTTGGCCCAAAATGGAGAACATAAGAAGTGTCACACTGGATCAGGCCAATGATGCAGCTAGCCCAGCATCCTGCCTTCAAAAGTGACGAGCTTCATCTGCCTCAAAAAACTGCATCACAGCTCATAATGAAATAAGCCATTCCCCGATGTTCAATCCCAGCCCACAACCGTCAGGTCTCCTCCCCTAACCAACCGATTTTGTTCCGTTGTGTATTTTGTTGACCGTTAAGCACAACTCAAGCACTCCAGTTAATTCACAGTGTTGAGAGTGAAACCAAATGAAGTAGGAATACTTAGCGCTCTTAGGCCGTTTTTAGACGAGTGCCGCGGTGCACTCGCGCGGGATTTCAAGAACCCCGCGCAGAGAGATTAGACGAGACGCCGCCGGCAATCGCGCGCACGATACGGTGACACGCATTTTTTTCAAGCCGCGAATGACCTACCTCGATCAGACTCGCCGTCAGTTCACAGCTTGAAAAGAACGCGCGTCACCGTATCATGCACGCGATTCCCGACGGCGTCTCGTCTAATCTCTCCTCGCGGGGTTTTTGAAATCCCACGCGAGCGCGCTACGCGCTCGTCTAAAAATGGCCTAATCTCTGGCCTCTATTGAGTGGTGATTGTTATTTTATTTATTTATTTATTTAAAATTTATATCCCACCCCTCCTGCCAACAGGGCAGCCCGGGGCGACGAACAACACTCAGTAAAAAAAAATTTAAAAAATAATTTAAAAATACAATACAATGTGGGGAAACCCCCGCCTCACCTTACCTTTCTTCACGACTAAGGTTAAACCGAGAACAAAACTTAGTCCCAGTTTGTCAAAGTATAACGTGTATAAGTTAGGTGGGGGTTTTATCTCCCCCACCTAACTTATAACTTATTATTTATATATTGCTAGCCCTGTTTAAATACTTTTATATTGTATTGAGTGTTTTAAATTGTTTTTATTATATTTTATTGTTGTAAGCCGCCCCGGGCTGCATGGCAGGAGGGGCGGGATATAAATTTATTAAATAAATAAATATTAAATAAATAAATATATTATTTCAAAGCAAAATCCTACTCTGTAATCTTGTATAAGAATTATAGTGCAATTGTTTTCTGCCTCAGAGCTAGAACTTTTATAATTATTTCAAGAGTAGCAGTCTAGACTTCAAAACACTCCACCAAGTTAAAACCCAGAAGTGCTTATTTAGAGCAAAGTCCACTTTTGGATGCACACACGCAATACGCAAATTCCACTGAGCTGCTTCTGATGGCAAAATTAGGCTCCCCCTTTCACAACCTTTAGGAAAGGGATGGGGGACCTCCAACCTATGGACAAAACCCAACCTGCAGCGGTTCTTGATTTGGTCGCTTTCCAGTCCCTTGTTTTGGTTCATAGATCCAGTCCTGACTCCCAACCCTCAAGCACAGAAAGGGGAAGGGAGCAAAGATGAGGGCATGCACTCAAGGACAGGGGGTAGAGCCCTGGCATAGATTTGTGATCTGGACCTTCCCTGTCTTTCCCCCACCCTCAGCGCACCTCTTAAATCAGTACAAGCTCCAAGGGCCGCATACAAGTTGGTGGTGGGGTTCCTTAAGGGCTGCACTCAAGAAAAGAAGGGCTCAGATCATAGATTTGTGCCATGGATCTGTCCCCGATCCTTATGCGCACGCCCTCATCTCGGCTTCCTTTCCCTAAGCTCAGTTTTTCAGTGGCTGGAGTCAGGAACTGGATCCAAGGGTCAGATCAAGGAACTGGAAAGGGGCCACATAAAAACTTGCCATGGGGCCCCCGGACCCGAGGTTCCCCACCTCTGTCTTAAACACTCTTGCTCCCGACTCCTATGCAACCTGTGGAGCTTGTATAGGGTTGCCATACATGCAATTTTTTAGAGGGCACTTATGAGAAATACAGGTTTCAGGGCTACAGTGACTCCAATGCAACCCTACAACCTGTATTTCTCATAAGTGCCCTCTAAAAGTTGCATATATGGCAACCCTAAGCTAGAACTAATTTTCAAAATGGCCCCTGGGAGGAAGGCCCTATCCCTGATTTAGAGTAATAATTGCTAGCTATTTGTTTGCCTGTCTGTGACAAGAGTCATATAAGTCCCAGCAGGACCAGGACCAGGACGATGGGGCTGGCTTAAGTTGTTGCAGAAGTACAGCCCTAGGAGCAAGCTAGACTCAGGCAGGCGTTTGGCCCTTTAAGGAGTCAGATGAGGGACAGTAATTAGGTCAGCAGAGTGGCTCCATTTGGGGGTGTCTGTGCAAGCCAGCAGAGGCTCAGCCATATGAGGGTGAGCTGAGGAGCTCATGGGGGGAGAGGGCGAGACTGCTAGGGTGAGGCAGTAAACCTCTGCTTCTGGGGTGGGCTCAGAAGAAACAGGAACCAGCCCTGTGGCCCACAGGGGAAGTCAGCTGGCAAGGGCCAGGCTGGGAGACCTCAAGGACTTGGGGGAATGGGTCAGGCCAGGCCAGGGGGCCTGCAGAACGGGTACCCAGAAGATCCGGTAATGTGAAGGAATGGTGTTATGGATCTGCATTTTGGGAGAAGTGGGGTACGCTGTAAATAAATCTCACCCGAGGAAGAATGGGTGACTGGTACCTGTTGATGTAGGGTACAGGAGTGGGAGCGGGGCAGGGGTTCTATAGGGCTTCTGAAAATCTGCGGAGCATATGTCCCCTGGACCTCCCCCCCCCCCATGAATTATGGGAAGAAAATACAGTGCTGACTGGTTTCTGGGTAGAGATCCTGCTAGAACTCACCGTAGTGGGGCCATGCACTATTACACTGTCCTAGTGAACAAAAATGAAATGTCATGAAAGCAAAAGGAAGATATACTTTATTAGAATCTGAATTAGTTTTAAATCCCTGTCAACACCCATAGTTTTAGTACGTCTCTTGTGTATGGCTCATAAAAGCAGAGTTACATTCCTACATTTAAAAAATCATGATTGTCTGCTCCCTCCCCCAATACTGAGATTGGTTTAAAAATCCTGAGATTTTAAGCAAACAATAAATTATCGGATCTCTTTATTTGACTGTAGGGCACACACTGCAGTCTCTTTTTCAAGCTTTTCTCCAAAACTATGAGGTTCAGATCAGATCATGACCCCAAAAGAGGTTATACCACCACAGATGTGATGATATCGGATACCCTTTTGATGTCTCTGTTGCTGTCTAGAGTCACAGGATTATATGTAGGTCTCAAGCTAAGGTCACAGAGGCAAAGATTTGGGGAACCACTGGTGAGTGATTTATTTTTCTAACTAAAATCCTGAGCAATACAACTTTATTGCAAGTCTTGTGATTTCAGTGTTTTAGACACCCTTAAAATCATGAGTCTCATGATTAAAGTAGGAAAGTTGGCAGGCCTGCAAAAAGTGCCCTTCGCAGCTAAACATAGCTGCGACGGCTAATTTGTCACGCCCCTTCCCCGTAGAAAAAGGGAGGCACGACGATTTGGGGGAAGGCTGGTGGCTGAAAGCGCCCCTTCCCTGTGTGTGGTGGCCGGTTTCCCCCCCTTTTTCAGCAGGTATGTGAGCCTGCAATTGAGTAGAAAGGGGGGGTGAGGTTTGCAAACCCCGCATGGCGGGAAGAATGATCTACCCGGCCAGGGTTGCTAGGCAACCTTTGCCGGGGAACAGCACGAGGAGCTTGGTGATTGGTGCATCGCCCTGAAGGGGCGGTGCAATGGATTGAGACAGCCGCGCGTCTCCTCAGTTGGGAGACGGCGGCGAACGAGGCAGCACCCTCCCACCCACCCAATCAACACTATGGCTGAGCGGTCGCTTAGTAGGGCCAGGAAGGAATTTTTGGCAAGCAACATAATTGGGTGTTTTTTTTTGTTGTTTGTTTTTTCGCCTTCCTCATAGTGTTAGGGTTATTTGGCTGATTGAATGTAACAATTCTTAAATTTAGTTTCAGCTGCCATATTGAAACGTCGCACTCTGCAGGGGTCCAGCACCTGGTAGGTAAGATAGAATTTTAATTGGGGCAACTCCTTAAGAGATGAGGGGATCCCAGCCGCAATAGCATGTTATGGCAAGCGGCGGAGTCAACCCCTTGGGAGAAGTGACCGCGAGGGCGGTAGGGACATGTACTGTCCCCGGCCTGAGGGCACTACTCTCCTTCCCCGGCCCGCATGGGCCCTGGTCCCCTTCTCACCAACTGCATAGCGGGAAGGGGAGACGTTTAAAAGTTAAGAGGGATTGGTACCTGAGGGAATATAGGACCAATCCCTACGTTATAGTTGTTGGATAGTTAAGGGTGCTGGACCCAATTCATTGGAGTGAATTTGCCCCCACCATTACAAGTGCAATTTTGTTAATTAGAGTTACTTAGGAATAAAGAGTGCGGCCACTTTAACCCAACTTCATGTGTCGTGTCTTCCTTGGGGGGTGCGCCGACAAACATTTGATAGCTTTTTTTTCCATACCAGATTCTTTTTTGTTTTCAATGTCCTTTCCCTCAAGCAATTCAGAGATCAGCTTCATCATAATTGAGCTGAAAGGAAATGTCTTGTCATGTGGGGATGATGTATCGACCTCTAAAATAGCTAGTCCCTGCGTGTACCCAAGAACCAGCTTCACAATGGAACCAATCCTGCAAGCCTTTATATCTGTTGTTGTTGTTGTTATAATAAATTGATATCTTGCCCCCTATCAGAGACATAGGTAGGGGTGGGTGGGATGGGCTGGTCACTGTAGAAGGTGGAATGGGACCCCTTAACTCCTGGGACAGGAGAAGCTGTGGGGCAGGGGTGGGGAGCACTGATGGAGGCAGGGGCACTACAGCAGTGTGGGGATGGGGAAGTAGAATGGGGAGGGAGTAGGAAGGATACGGGGGATTGGGTTGGGTAGGAGAGTTAGGGACAGCAGGTGTCACCGGGGAGGCACGGGGGAGCAGTGGCAGGCAGTACAGCTACAGTGGGGTACACTGACCCCCAGGCTCATGGGCCTAGGCTGTCCCTATTGCAACTACACCCTTACACCCTATCCTGAAGGCTCCGAGTGGCTCACATCAAATAAGAAGAGCAAATCAAAACAAATGTAAATAAATAAAATATCTTTTACAAAAACACCACCAAATCCCAACCCTCTACGTTCCTTCCCACTCAATACACTAATACAATACACTAATAAGTTTCAATAAATACAGTCGTAATCACTTCAAACTCCCACCTCAGCAATGACAATTAAAATGATCACTAACCATACAAATCCTTCTTACCCCCCCCAAAAAATCCTGCTTGCTCCTGCTCCCCAGCCTTGTACCCAGGGAGCCCCCTTCCATCCACTCTCCCCACTCTCTACTTCCTGCTAAAGGTCAATGCCGGATCCACAGAGTTAAATCCAGAATAATGCAGACTGTGTAACTGCACAGGGGCCCTCGCAGGGTAAAAACAGATTTGCAGGCAGCGTGGCCGCTCGCTGGCCTGGCCCAGGGCAAGAAACCGCAGCCAACACGGCCCAGGTCAGTGCACCAAACAAATGTGCCCGCAGCTAGAGAGCCGTCCCGCCACCTGTGGGGTCCCGGTACGGCAGGGAGCTAAACAGATATGCAGGTGGCTGGCTTCGCTCCTGCTCTGCTCCCAGGGCCTCACCCACCGCCATGACAGACCGCTATGGTGACCAACCATGGTGCTCTGCCATGGCGTCCCCTGCCCCAAGCCGGGTGGGGCGGGGCTGAACACATGCTAGTCCACGTTGGCCAGCGTGGGCAGTCCTTATCGGGTTAGCCGTCTACCCGCTCTGGGGCAGTCCTGGGCTAACATCTGGCAGCGTGTGAAGAGACGTACCCCGCGTCAAAGCGGGCCACCGTCATGTCTATTTTTACCCAGAGGGGGGCTCCCCAGTGCAAATAAACTTGAAAAGACAACAGTGTGAGAAGCACTGGCGCATAATAGGAGCCTTGGCTTATGGAGGGCCTGTGGCAATCCAGAAGGGGCCCCCAGCATGTGGAGCCCATCATAAAGCAGAAATAACAACAAATGTGTAACCTATGGGCCTGCAATGCAGGTAGCCCAGCTAGTACTGAATCCAGACAGCTTGAATCTTTCGAAACATCATTTTGCACCCCATCACTGACGACGCCTCATAAAACAAAGAAACTAGGCAAGACATTGTGCCATGCCACCAACTTTTCAGTAAAACTCCTATTAATGTATAAGTGTGGCTGTCCCAATGCTGAGCCATGTGGGACTGGCACCTTCCTGTGCAAAAGGTTCCTCAAGGAGGCTACTTGCTTAGCCAACTGCTCCTTAAAAGGCGACATCTGGCATTTGACAAATTTCTTGGAAAGTCAGAAAGATTTTATGTTCATCCAAGCACTGTGATACATAACCACAGCTAGAGAGGTGACAGCAATACTGCAAACTATCCAAGCAAAGCCAGGTCTGTGCATTCCACGTAGAGCAGGTAAGCGTCAGCTAGGTGCGTTTTGATCCGCAGTGGTGCACAGCAGAGTAATGATTTGAGCTGCGTAACGGGAGGGACGGGCGAGCGTTCCCTTGACAGTGGTTTACAGCAACATGTTCTTTGTGAAGGAAAGCACACACAATGCTGAGCAAATCTGTACCCAATAAGGCCACAGCTTTTGCAAATACCATGAGAAAATGCTCAGGGAGCACAGGGCGTTTTATTAGACAGCTGAAAAGCCTCTTGTTGTGGAGAGATTTACCAAAGCCTGCATATAGCACAGGAATCGATGGACTCTCTCAACACTAGTTTTATGGGCTGCTTGATGTTTCAAATATGTTTTTCACTTGACTTGAGTGTAAGACACAGATGTCTACTTAAAATCTCAATCAACCTTACCTCATGGAAACTTTTTTCCTGCTACACCCTCCCTAAATATTTGCCCAATTGCATAGTTCGCATCCTGAACTGGCTTTCTCATCAATTGGTTCTTTTTTTCTTCTTTTTTTTTTTAACACCCTCGTCAGTGGTTTTGAAACTCATCATTTTAAAATGTTTGAAACGCCAATAATTTTTCCTAACAGCTCCCTCTCAAACGATTGCTTTTATATATATTTATTCCCAGTCCATAGTTCTGACTTTTTACCAGCCTGAGGAAGGGTCCTACATGGTGAGGAAGGGTCCTACATGGCCCAAAAGCTCCAAGACTCTCGCCAACAGCAGTAGGTCCAATAAAAGATATCCTCTGAACAGCCTTGTCTCCATCTCTTGTATCTGGGACCAACACAGCAACCAGGCTCTGCCTTTCACTTTCATGAAAGTTATCAACAACTTACATAAAGCTTGTGTGCAACTAGCTGCCCCGGGGGCTGCCTGTGGCAGGAGGGGCGCAGTATGAATTTTTAAAAGAAATAAATAAAATAAACTTACCTTGCAGTGAAAAATGAAGACCATCTATATCGATGTCAGTGGAAGATTGTTCCTCAGCTGATGGAGATAATTTATTAGATGCCATGGTAAGTTCTAAGAAGATTGTATCATTTCAACTGCCAAACTAGAAGAGAGAAGAAAACACAGTTAATCAATTAGCATCTTTACTTCTCTATTAAAAAGCAGAGCTATTCAAAATGCTTTAGTTTGACAGGAGACGCCCCCGCCCCCCGGAAGATGTTTTCTTAGATTATAACAAAGCAAACTTGACTACGCCTTCTTTTTGAATCCTAAAGTTATTGCCTGTTGGTTCTATTCATGCGTTATTATTTCTAATGGCTGGCTGGACTCCAGGATTGACTGGAAAAAGCTGTGAAAAGGAAAGGACGGCAGTTAGAATGATCCAAACCCTGCAGCTTTCTCCTAGGAAGTCAGGTCGACAAAGGATCAGGATACCGTCTGCAAATGTGCTACTGTCTAAGTTAAAAGAGTTTCCTCAAAATCTTTTCCCTGCAGGGCAATTGTTATAGCAGGTTGGAAACAAAAGCAGCTGAGCCTGCAAAGATTAGACAAGAAAAGTGTAACAAAAAAATAAAAAAGGGGATGGTTGACATAACAGAACAATCATTCTTGCTGTTCCTAACTGTATCTTAGCTACCTCACCACCCTCCCTCCCACATAATCCATGCCCCACAAAGGAATTTTATATTATGTTTTGCTCTCAAAGGGTACGTTTGCCTGAGTCTCTTCTCATGCCTGTTTAATTTCCTTCAGGAGATAAATATTTGGCTTTGTCTTTCACATGTTGTAAATTTTACCACCGGTATTACAACAACTTTTTCTTTTTGGCTTGTAGCCATAAATAAACTAAACTACTACTACTTTCCATAGTGATACTAAGCGTGGCTACACAATGCTTTACAGTCACAGACTTTTGGAGACAGGTCCCTGCCCAGTGGGCTTACAATCTAAAGTCGACAAAGGTGAAGGGAACACAGGGAGAGATATTCCCATTTTACAGATGGGGAACTGAGGCTGAGACTTGCCCAAGGCCACCCAGTGAGTTCATTGGCTAGGGCAGGATTTAAACCTTGGCTTCCCAGATCCAAATCCAGCACCTTGTCCACTACACCACGCTGGCTCTCTCTGTGTATTGTCACTGCCAGTGCTGGCAATCCCATAATGCTGCACAGCTGGCTTTTGCATGGTGCATTATGGGGTGCTTGTTACGTGTGAGGTGGGCTAAAGCAGGAAGTATCCCTTCCCACGTTACAAGAAATGCAGAAAAAGCAATTAGCACCATTGGTTTGAGTCATAACTGTTGCGGGTTATTTGCGAATCAGGAGCGAGACATGCCACAAACTAAGCTATTCATGCAGTTTAAAAAAACAATGCTGAGTAACAGGTTCTGGTGACTTTTTAATTTTTTTTTACCTTGTGGTGATGCACCCTACGTTTCTTTGTTCTAAGAGCCAAATTCATCTCTAATGCAGTCTCGTATCCCAGTCTCAAACCACTTACTTGAGAAATCCCTTTGTTTTTAGTCCAGAATAAGTGTTTGAGATGGCAGCCTATATACTGTATCCTGTTTGCCAATAGTATTAGGCATGTGGTTGCAGAAACTGTTTAATATACTAGGGAAGGGGAAATTGGCTTCTCCTACACAAAGTTTTGCAGATTTGTTTGCAAAAAACACCAATCTGAACTAAAGCCAAACCAGACTGACCTCAAGCACACACTGTGACATTCAACAGTAAATGATCAGCACCATGTACAATATAAGGAGATACGTGCTTGGCTTACTGTGTTCTTTTGTGCATATTCTGTACTTACATTGCCGATTAATTATCATACTGAAACCCGTCTGTATTTATTTACTCCTATGGAAGGTTTTAGAAGCAAAAGGCTAATACCTGGGCCTATGAAACACTAAGAAAGCCTCCTGTCTTGTTCTTCAATGTAACTTCGAAGCAATGATCAGTTTACCAAAACAAAACAAAAAAGGCTCAGCTCACTTCCATCTTAAAGTTTTCCTTTGAAAGTGAACTGTAACACTTGAAACAAAGAAAACAGTATAAAATCTCCTATACAGTGAGACTATCCAGGTTACAGGCACAGTGGGTGGGGAGGAGATGGCAGGTGCCCCTTACCTTTTTCAGACTCTCTTTATATCATTGTTAACATTCACCACCAGTGGCATGGCAAGGAAAAGCCCGAGAGAACTGACCTTAACATTTGTGGGGCCCAGGGATGTGGGCCCCCTGGTGGCCTCGCACCCGCCCCGTCAGGGAACTCTCTGTGGGACCCCCGAGGTGGTTATGTTTGAGGCCTTGTTGAGAGAAAGTGAGGGCCCTGTACCCTGCCCTTGTGCAAACACGGGGAGACTGCAGTGCCCCCAGAAGTAGAGAAAATTCTGACCCTGTGGTCAGAAGGGCCCTTAAGGAAGGGGTGAATCCAACAGTTTACTGCTAGTTGAACCCAGAATAATAATTCTACAATGAATTTGGGGGCTTCTCCTAAACTTCCATAAATTCTAAAACTCAGAGTCTTGTAATCAAACTGTGAAAACCTCAGCTTAAATTTGAAAAATAGTCTAACCTGTGTGATCATGATCACTGAGAAAAAGTTTGAAAATATAACTGCTGGGTGCTATAACAATTCTGAAGCCAGAAAGCAAATAAGAAGAACCTAAGGGTTATTGTCATCAAGCAGTTTTTAAGTCAGTTCCATGATTTTGTGGAGGTCCTGATTTATTATTATTATTATTTATTTTATTTTATTATATAGTGCCAGCAGCAAGAGTTCTAGCACTGAACAGTCATGATTAGAGACGGGGACCTTTCCCAAGGAGTTTACCATCTAGGATGGGCAAGGGGAGAGGTGCCACAACAACATAGGGAAAGATGGAAACATTAGTAGTAGTGGAACTGAGGGAACCTGCACGTGTGTGTGCTTAATTTAGGGCACACACCTCCAGCCATTGACATCAATGCCAAAAGTCCCATTGACTCTAATAGTGGAGGATTCTACCTATAATTACAAAAGGGGAGGGAGTCGGGAATCCAATCCTAAAAGAACATTTCTGTGCGGCAACTCTGCACCAAGGTCTTTTTCACACAGACACTCTAACGCGGATAAAATGGGCATTACATTTTATTATACATGTTGCAGGGCACCCATAGAGCACACCTGAATCCCTGCAACCTGTATCATAAAATGTAACACCCATTTTATCAGTGTTAGAGTGTCTGTGTGAAAAAGGCCCAAGTGTGTAGACTTTGGCTGTTTTTACACAGCGCCACCAGATGGGGGCGTGCCAGCGCGTGTGCGGTGGGTGGGCAGGGCATGCACACGGCTGCACATGCATCCCCAACTCATCCCCACGACAGAGCAACCTCCGTTTTCCCCAGTTGCTCCATGCGTGAGTATGGGAGAGAGCGGGGATGCACGTTTGGCAGGAGCGCGCACACACACCCACTCACCGTGCATGCCCACGCGGTGTCCTTTACACAGGCCTCTCCCACTCATGAAAATGTAGATTTCTGCGTGTTCATGAGTGGGAGAGGCCTGTGTAAAAAGGGCCTAAATAGCACATCTTTCCTGTCCTAAGTAGTGCTTCATCATTAAATAACACTATCTTTAAGGCCAAAGCCTGATCGCCATTATTACATGACACTGAAGTCAATGGGACCGTTTTGTGAATATGTGGAGCAAGATTTGACCCCGAGGATCTACATGATTACCCTTAAATCAGATTTAAAAGATGGAATATGCTTGTGGAAGATTAAGCAAACACTGAGACAAACTGGGAACGTTAAAGAAAGATATTATCCCATGGATAACAACGTAGGAGTGGGAATGAGGAGTAAGTAAGCCATACTGCAAAGTCAGCTGTATGACCGTGGGTCAGTAATTTTGCCTCCTGATGCCTCTGTTTGCCGATGCACCGAAGGAGACAGGACACCAACCGTTGGGTTTAAAACGGCCGCACTCTTTATTAAACCAAATTATAGAATTGAATTAGGTGGGGGAAATCGCCTAAAGTGATGTAGATCCAGTACTTGAGCTTACCATAACACAACAACTCAGGGGTGGTTTCAATGTACCCTCGATTACCACCCCTCTGACCAACACAACGTCTCCCCCTCGTCGTGGCACTTGCCGCGTGCGAGGGGGACCAAATTCCTTCCTGAGTTGAGTAAGGAGGATTTGGGGCCTGCAGGCGGGGGACCATACCTGTCCCTACCGCCCTCGCTGCCCCCCCCCAGGGATTCCACCCCACTGGTTGCAATACCCGTCTTTTCCGGTGGGTGTAGCCTCCCCATCTCTTAAAGAGATGACTTGTACTTTAGCAAATTCTATTCTATGCTTTAACCCTCAGTACTGGACCCCTGCCACTAAGGGATCGCCGTGTCTACGTGAATGAACCCGACCGTCACCATCCTAATACCTCTCTAAACTCTCTCTAAAAATGTTCTAAANGGATTCCCTTAAAAATTCCTTCCTGGCCCCTCAATGGCGACCGGCAAGCGTCCACAGTGCTTAGGGGAGGGAGGGCGGGTGCTGCTTCTCTCCGTCGGCTCCAGCCCACAACTGAGGCTGGAGCCGTGTGATCAGCGGAGTTGGGCTCCGCCCCAGTGTTTGCAGCCCACGTGGGCCCCCTCAGCCAGCCGCAGCTGCCGGGGTTGCCTAGGCAACCCTGGCAGGGTTCCAGGTTTTTCCCGCTCTACAGCACAGCCACTTCTCCGCCCCCAGGCTTGCAGCCCCGGCAGCGCAGAAATCATCCCCCGCCGTGCCCCGCCTCCTGTCCCAGGTGGGCGTGGCAATGAGCTTGCCACCCTCCCCACCTTTTGGGGAGGGGCGGAGGCAATTCTCTTCCACAACATGGCTTTAAGTTGCCCTCCAACATGGTGGAAGCATTGTCTTTTTTTTTTGCTTAATTTATCCCTTATGATATGGAACTAAAACCTCCGGCTTAGCACCATGGTTATGAAGTAACAGGAAAGCAGCCCTAATTCAAGCAAGCCTGGGAGCTTTCTGTTGTGGACCAACATCTCTGGGCTACGTATTGCTTACGTTTGAAATTTCAATACCCTCTACATTGGTTTTCCTTGCTTTATGGAGATTTCCAAATTTGGAACTGAAGTGGCTAGTACGATAGGATAAAAGGGTACATGTTGCTGGTGTTAAAAGCTTAAGACTAGAATTCAGACCCCCAAGGACTCCCTTGCTAAGTTGCTAACAATATTATTTTTTTGGTTCCTGTATATACAAATACTTCTCTGGAGCTCGCCCCGTAGTATCTGGTGTTGTAGCTAATAAATTCTTTGGCTCCACATTTTATATTGTAACAGGCATTACAGTAACTTCTACTGCAGTGTCTCAAGATTGCCTGTTCCTTTTTCCTCTTCTCTGCTGCGTCTCTGGTTATTTATGACTTGCCCAGGAATTCTGAAAGGTCTTCCCTGCTCAGAGGCCTCTGCATATATAAACTAAACACCGTTCCTAGCAACAGTTATTATTAATCATGAATCCAGTTGGAGGAGACCTCACAGAGAGAAACCGTTGATTTGCATCTGCAGGCACTTTTCATTGCTGGTTTTCGGTTTTCTTTTTAATAACAAACAGGGCTCTTGTATATTTCCTTTTGCACATGCTGGAGCAGAACCAGTAGTAGCAAGAGGAGAGCAAGCTTCCTGAGTCATGATTATTTTTTAGGTTTAGATAGAGGTAAAGTAGTGCAGATGATCTCTTTTATTGGACTGACTTCTGTTGGTGAGGGTGTGCAAGCTTTCAAGCCACACAAGACTTTTCCATCAGGTGATAGTCATCAAAACTAAAATTGTAATTACATCAATTTGCAGTAACTCCCTCCTTTTCACCTCACGGTCATTGGGCATTTTTAGATGCACCGATTTTCTCCCGGACTTCAAAGTCCAGGTTTGGCAAACTCCTGGAAGTTGCCTGGGCACTGTTGTAAAGAGCAGCACTTAGAAACTCCCACGTTTTGAGACTCGGACTTGTAAATCCCGACCCTTACATGCCTGGGCCACAAAACATACAGGAGTTGCCAGGTGGGGAGAGGGGGGTGGGGAGCTTCTAAATCTCCCCTGTGTTAGTTTGCCAAACCCGGACTTTGAAGTCCGGGAGAAAGCCAGTGCATCCAAAAATTCCCATCACCTTTAAATGGTTTGTTAACTCTCTCTTAGTGTATGTCTTCAGCCATCCACCTTGCTTCTAAATGCTGAGGACCCTACCCTTCTCTAACAGTGACGACTAGCAGCGCTTTAGAAATAAGTAGTAGTAGTAGTAACAGTTGCAATCTACGTCGTCTTACAGCTTGTTTCTTTCTTATTTATATTTGAATGCCAGCACCTTCCCTAACCTGTGTTCATCTATATATGCCTGTCTTGCAGCTGCTCAGTTTCAGTTCTGACTTGCCTATCGCGATGCCTGATAAGAGTCCTGTGTGGCTCGAAAGCTTGCACATATTCACCAACAGAAGTTGGTCTAATAAAAGAGATCATCTGAACTACTTTCTCCCCATCTATTACTTTTGGGACCAATATGGCAACCACCTCCTCTCTGTAGACTTTTTAGGTTTAGGTATTCCGCTACCTACTTTGGAATGAGCCGCAGTCAGCGACAGGATGTTGGGCTAGATGGACTGTTGTTCTGACCTATTACGGCACATCACCTTTTAAGGGTGTTTTATGATAGCTTACACTTTGTGAAGTGCTGCCCTACCCGTTTCCACGTCAGTATTTCATTTAAACTTATTCAGACACTTTTTTAACAGGTAAACCCCAATGGGAAAGATGGGATTATTTCCCAAGCACTGCTCTGTGATCGTTGCAACCAAACACCTCCACAATGAGGGCTCCTGCTCCAAAATGATTTTTGAAGTAGGTTCATTTCCTGGTTTAAAAATATGCTTGGAATGTATATCCTGGGGCTGCTGAGGAGACCTTGGGTGGAATCAAACAAGACGATAGCCCACATTAACCTTTATCATGCGCATTCTATGCCTGTCTATTAGGTGTTTGCCACATGGCCTCCATGTGGTCACCACAGAGCCGCCGCTCATGGCGGAGTCCAAAGACATCACAGCCCCACTGAGTGGGCCAGTCAGGGCTAATGGGTGCCCACATGTCCACGTCTCATCAGTTAGGTTCGCCCGCAGCCTCGCCAGCATCCAGGTCCGGCAGCACATAGAGAGTCCTGCCTGGCATGCTTGGTCGACTGACAGGCGAGAGCGGTCGCAATTTCTTTCCCTTGTAGCCGCCTCTCAGCTGAGAGGCGTGCTAGAGATCTCCCTCTCCCTGCAGTCTTCCCTCCCCTGCAGCCGCCTCATCTAAAAGGAGTGCCGCTGCCTCCGTTTCCAGCTGGGCGGGTGGCCCAAGGGTCACCGTTGCTGCCGCCGCCAATAAGTCAAACCCCTTACCTGCAGCAGGGGCTGGGAGCCAGGTAGGCTTGCCCCAAAGGAGAGGGAGAGAGCCCCCCCCAAGACAGCTGTCACCCCCCTCCATAGCAGGAGGGGCGGGGACAAGGTAGCGGGCTCCTGCCTTCGGGAGAGTTCTGGTGGGCGGGGGTTAAGAGGCGGGGTGGCCCGGCGTTGCCACAGGGCATTGCCGGTGCCGCCGCCTCTGTTTTCAGTTGGGCAGGTGGCCTGAGGGTCACCATTGCCTCTGCCAACGAGACAGACCCCTTACCTGCAACGGGGGCTGGGAGCCAGGTAGGCTCACCTCAGAGGAGATGGAGAAAGCCCCCCCGGGACAGCTGTCACTCCCTCCATAGCAGGAGAGGTGGGGACGAGGTGGGGGGGCTCCTCCTCTGCCTTTGGGAAGACTTCAAGTGGGTGGGGGTTAAGAGGCGGGGCGGTCCGGTGCCGCTGCAGGCAGCATGCCTAAAGGCCACACCAAAGAGCCCTTGGGCACGGCCCTTAGGTGAGGGCACGGGCTTGTAAAGTAGTGGGCTGGGGTATATATGAGGGGATGAGAGGTTGGGGGAGGTGAAGGGCAATATAGCCCCCCTTGCATGTGTGGGGGAGGGGACGGGACTGGGTTGGGGAGGATTGGATGCAGCCCCCTGGTGAGAGCTGGGGGTCTGATCCAACATGGGTAGGTGTCACCGGGGAAGGGGAAGGGACTCGAACAACACATGCACACCTGCCCGCGGCGCCCCTGCTCCGTGTGGTACTAACTGGGAAGAAATGCCCGTCGGGATAGAAGGGTGGTCTTTACCTCTACTCAGAGAGAACAGACCTCTATCATCATAGGGCGCATGGTGGCAGGGAAACCAAGGCAGCCCCAAGGTCCACTCACCCACACACCCAAGATCCATGGGAGAGGGAAGGGGGAACCGTGTGGGGAGGATGCGTGACAGGGCTGGGAAAGAGTCCCCACACACTAGGAAGGCAGGACACTTGCACCGGACAGGAGGAACCCAGGTAGGGTGGGGGGAGGGTAAATTCACACACACAATCACGCTGCTCTCACACACCCACTTACACCAGGCAGTCCATGGGGAGGTCGCAGGGAAGGTTCAGGCACACGGGGCTTAAGGATTCGTCCGTTCAGCCGCTCTAAGAGGTTGCAACAACACTCGCTCAGTTCAAAGGGGGACCGGTCTCTCTAATCACCAGCGCAGCCGCTAACGCAGCGCTGGGCTTTATTCTCTAGGCCCCGCCCCTATGCACGCTCGCAAGCATTCCAAGCATCACAGTAGGGGCGGGGGAATCCCCATGCTGCGTACTGCTGAGGGGGGCATGGCGGAGGGCCGGCGCCCCGGCGGGGATGCCGGCGGGGGCAGTGCAAGTCATGGAAGTGCTGGGGGCGGGGTCCCAGCAGGTCGGGGACTCCGTGGCCACCGCAAGGGGGCGGCATGGCTGGTCCAGTGCCGCACGGGGGTAACAGTAGGGGGGTCTGGTTGCCCAGTGAGAGAGGGCGACCAAGGGAGGGGGGAGAGGGTAA
>QEPC01015683.1:712425-728525 GCA_003113815.1 Sphenodon punctatus
TAGGAACCGCGGTACGGGGGCGGTGGGTGTGCGGCGCGTGGGCGACCATCACGCGGAGACACTCCCACCTCCACCGATCTCCACGTGCAGAGCCATCCCCATTTTGGCCAATGGCTCCGTGCGTAGGCGATGGGTGGAGACGGGTGAAGCACAGGAGCGGGAACACACACCCGCTCACCCGCCACGGCGGTCACACGGGATTCCCCCATGCAGGCACTCACGTATGCATTGCGTGGGGGTGTCTTGTGTGAAAAGGGCCTTCAATGCGGCCCTCAAAAGCTTCTACCGATTTTCAAAGTGGCCGGGGGGAGGTTCCCCTCCCTTGGATGCAGAGGGAGGTGCAAAGGTAGAGGGGCAGCAGCCTCATAGTCCATGCACAAAAGGCCTCCCAGGGGAAGGAGACTCAGTTTTCTCTCTCCAGCTGCTTGGCAAGGACTCCGAGTGCTGGATGATCCGGATCTTTTGCAACTTACATTTTTGCCTCTTGTGATCATGCTGATCCAGCTCCCTATAGTCCCTCCCTGCAGGCCGGCTCCTGGGCTGCTTCCGGCTGTTTCTTGCCTCCTCTCTCTCCCTTCATGGGACTTCACTGGGGGACCCCAAGTCTGAAGTAGCAACAGAGGGTAAAGGAGGAGCAGAGCTGGGCAGTGTAATCACTGGGAGCCAGGGACTGCCCCCAATGCTGATTCTGATTTCATTTAATTTCCTTTCCCATCCCCTCTCCCACTGCAACCAAAGCAGGAACATCGCCTGGGATGCTAGCTCTGGATCACGCTGCCCAGCTCTCCCTCCCTCCTCCAACTCGTGCAAAGGCAGGTAAAAGCAATAGTTGACTGACCCTTAGTGTTATTGACTAATCCTGAGAATTATTGGCTTAACCCTAAGCCCAGAGTTGATGCTTCAAAACCCTGAGACTGCAGGTCAGAGTCAGAGAGGTGGTGACCCGCCTCACAGCCGCTTGAAGAAGCACTAATCTAGGTCCCACCTGGCAGGGTTTGGGCTGGCTGGCACTGGTGCCCATCGGTGGTAGCTCCAGGCCCTAGCCCCTGCCCCATCAAGCTTCAATCTACCTCGCACAGGGACTGGTAAAGTAGGGGTAGGAACAGGGCAGTGGCCTGGCAAGGCTGTGATGGCTTACGTTCCAATCATGCCCCCCAAGGGCAAAGGGGCAGGGTTTACCCATGAGGGCAGTGTCACCCCAGCTTCCAGCAGCAGCAACCCCAATGGGAAGTTTTAAGAGTGGGTGGGGGTGGGACCAGCACTTTACTCCTGCCTAGGGTTGCCATCTTTTGCATTTTGACCCGGAGACTCCCAAAGGGCAAAATAAGAGTCTCAGGGTCAAACTACAAAAGGTGGCGCCCCTAACTCCTGCCCACTCTGAAACCTTCCTTTGAGCCTGGTTCTTGCCCCCTCCCACTCTGAAAATCTCCTAGTGCTCAGGCTTCTTGCAAAGGCACCCCTCAGAGTCCAGGGCGGGCCCATACTCAACTGAGCCCCCTTGCTCCATGGTAGCTACACCCCTGGGGTACTGGGGCCTGCCACAGCACCTCTTTCCTCCCCTCCTCCCTCTCCACCCCTGCCCCTCTTCCCCCATGCTTTTGCAGTCAAGGGGCTGGACTTTCAGAACAGGCTTGTGCAGTGGGATTTAAAAGAACAAATTAAGCACTGGTTTCTCCCTACAGCCCCCTGGGCCTGCTCTTAAAAAGCAAGACCTTCCTAAATGTCAATAGTCCATTTGCCAGCAAGCTGGGAACAGATAAGCAAGGGGAGTCGCTGGTGAAGAGAATGTTGTGAGCCCCTGATGTGGGCTTCTTCTCAGAGCAAGAGTCTTGTAAATCCCAGCACTCTGTTTGTTCTGAGTAGCGGGAGAGGATGGAATGAGTAAGGGAGCTGAGGAGAATAGGCACAATACACTGAGAACTCACCAACTCAGAGAGAGCTGGGAGATCTCACGTTAGATCGAGCTGCATTCCTTGTAAAGATCAAGGAAAAGATTGTTTGGGGGCACTATATAACAGGAGAGAGGCAAAAAGACACTTAGCAAAAAGAAGCCTCTTTGACCTTAGCCAGAGAGCAGGAGAAAGGGACTATCCCTAAAGAATATTTACCAAAACAAAAAACTTTACAGTTTAAAAAAATGTTAAATGCACAACAGTTTTTAAAACTAAAAACTTTCCTCTTCAAAAAAAATCACAAAATCATTTTGACTCTAGCTTAAACTCCAAAAAACATCCAAATTCATTACAATTACAATTAAAAAAACATTCAACTCCATACATTGCAACAAGACATAAATGCCGAAAAACATGGAAATTATTTCAGAATTTGAGGAATATTTCATATTTTATCCTCATCAACATAAATGTATATATGTACTTAATTCCTTACCATACATACTTACTCTTATTCATTTTTATCAATAACTAAACTTTCACATTTTTTCATTATTAAACTTTAACTTATCATAATTCGTCAATGAACTATTTTTTCAGAGTGCATTAACTCTGTTTCTACAGAACTGCATTCCGTACGATGAATTCTATAACGTTCTCTACACTGACATTGGGTATTTTCAGACATGACGAGATCACAGTGAACTACGGTCAATACCCACATGGGGCCAAAGCACCCTGAACATCTGTTAGGCGACCGCCAGATGTTCACCACGGTCGATTCCCACATGGGGTCCATTTCAACCAGGTTTTCGGGGCTCCCCGCCGGACAATCGCCGCAAGCGTGATCAAAGAGATCCCCGGCGGGAACCAACAAAAAGTAACGTCTGGCCGGCACCCATGGCCCGGAATCCCCGGCGGGATTCCGGGCCATGGTCAAATCAGGTGGGCGGCGGGGGAGCGTGGGGTGGTGGGGCTGTGTGGCCGCACGTTGCACCGTGTGGCCCCGCCCCCTCCCTGATTCCCTGCCGGGATCAGCCGGCACGTCTGTTGGACGTGCCAGAGTGATCCCAGCGAGGAATCATTTGGGTGATTCTGGGACAGGGCGAATGCCGCCCCGTCTCGTCTGAAATCACCCATTGTAAACAGTTTATTGTATAAAATGTATACAATTTGTATACACCCCCGCCTCACTCCCTACTTTTGACTCCATATAAAAAGTCTGCACCTTTTCAAAAGCTGCAGACTTTTCACTTTGTATGAAAAGTTGCAGACTTTTGACTGTACTTTTGACTCTATGAAGCCTGCAACCTTTCATACTGAGTGCAAAGTCTGCACCTTTTCATAGGAGTGAAAAGTCTGCACCTTTTCAAAAGTTGCAGACATTTAAAAGTACGGAGTCAAAAGTCTGCAGCTTTTCATACCAAGTGAAAAGTCTGCAACTTTTGAAAACTTGCAGACTTTTCACTTGGTATGAAAAGTTGCAAACTTTTGTCTCCGTGCTTTTGACTCTGTATGAAAAGTCTGCAACTTTTCATAGGAGTGAAAAGTCAGCAACTTTTCAAAAGTTGCAGACTTTCTACTCGGTATGAAAAGTTAGAGACTTTTCATAGGGAGTCAAAAGTACAGACTGGCCAGGGGGGTAATTGACAGGAAGCTGACTAGAGTGTCCTCTTGCTGTCTTTGTCAGGCAAGTGTGTAATTGACGTGAAACTGACTAAAGTTTCAAGTCTTTGTGAGGGAGCTGGCTTCTGATAAAGTTACGTGATTTTAAAAAGTAGAGTCGTGTAGCTTTTCTTATGCTGTGTTTTTCCAGTCAGCAGCTGCTCAACTGTGCATGTGTGAGCCAGCAAAACCAATTTTTTAATCATTAATAACTCGGTTTTGGCTGTACCAATCACTATATTACAGAAGCAGTTGTTATTGATCTCATGCTCCAAGTATGTGACGTTTGGGGGCTCAACTCATCCAGAGGGAGGAGATATTGATGATTCAAAATCGTGAGGACATGTGCATTTTGACCACAACCAATTAACTTTTAAACAGTCATAACATTTTATTTTCTGTATGGATCATCTTCAAACATTGTGCATATGATGGTCCTCACAAATTGTAGCCATGGATAAATTTTCAGAAATGTAGCTCAAGCGGATTCCTCAAAATTGGGGCTTCAGCAGTCCCCTGTTTATAACGGAGAGTGGTTATGCATTTAACTTCCTTACAGCTACCGCTGTAAGGCAATCACACAAGAAGGGGCAGGACCAAGGGTGGCCACCTCTCGCAGTCTGACCCTGGGACTCCCATAGGCCAAAATGGGAGTCCCCAGGTTAAACCGCAAGAAGTGGCAACTCTAGCGGGAAGGGGGGAGGGAGCCCAGTTGTGGCAATTTGTGACAAGGTCGGGGAGGAGGTATTTGTTGTAAGACGATGTCACTATCATTTCTTGTTATTCATTTTTCAATTACATTTCTGTATATAGAAATGGAATGCTGTATTGTAAATGTATATATTGTATTGTAAATGTATATTTACAATGTGTACTGTACAATGTATATTATAATACTGTATTGTGAATGTGTGTGTATAATATATATTCATATCCCCCTTAATGGCTTGGACCCTGCATGTCTAAGTAGGGTTGCCACCTATGCACATTTTTAAGGAACCCTTATGAAAAATACATCTTGCAGGCCCTGCATTGGCCAATTTAAGAGACCGGACTGCCTCTCCCCCCCCCATGTTCCATCGTGCTCCCTTTGGTCAGCCGGGAAACCCTCTTGCGAGTTCCATCACAGCATGAGGTCCAGTCTCCAGACGACAGGGGCATGCAGAGAGGTGCTCTCGTTGGCTGCCCCCCAGCTCCCCTGGAGGTTTGCCAAATTGGCCTGAGCATCTTCAGAAGGCAATGTAAGACCTACTTAATTACCTGGCAGGGACAGGATGGGAGGTAGGTTATTTTATTTGGGAATTGTATATGGTTCTTTATATATAATACTTGTAAGCTACCCCAAGCCTGCGGGAAAGGGTGGGATATAAATCCAAATACATAAATAAAACAACGGGAGGTCCTATACAACGGCCATTAAAAATGTGTACGGCAGGGGGCATGATCTATGTGACATACTTTTTGGAGGGGAGGGATCTGTAGTTATTATTATTATTATTAACAAACATTTATATAGCACCAGCAGTGTACCTGGCACTTTACAAAGTAATAAAATAGACACGGTCCCTGCCCCTAGGGCTTACAATCTGAGAGACAGGAGCTGGGGGAGAGACTTAGGAAGGGGAACAGAGGGAGAGACAAGGGGTCTAACATTCATGAAGATGCGAGGTCTCAAGTGCACGTACTTGGCTTGGTTACGATGAGAATGACAGCAGGCAGGTCCATGTTGCAAGGATAAGGGTAAACCGATCGTAGGTATAGGAATAGTGGCTCAGCAGGATAAAGAGTCAGACAGAGCAGAGCGAAAGAGGTGAGTTTTAAGGAGAGATTTGAAGGTATGAAGGGAGGGGGCAAGGCGGATGTGGACAGGGAGGGAGTTCCAGGCATGGGGGGCAGCAAGTGAGAAGGGACGAAGGCGCTTAGGGGAGCAGGGAAGGCGTGGAAGGGTGAGAGAAGGGACAGAGGAGGAGCGAAGTGCACGGGCTGGAGTATGGAGGGCGATAAGTGCAGAGAGGTAGGGGGGAGCAAGGTTGTGAAGAGCTTTATAGGTGAAGACTAGGAGCTTGTGCAGGATTCGTTCAGGAAGGGGAAGCCAGTGAAGCGAAGAGAGGAGGGGCTGCACATGGTCGAAGCGACTGGCGAGGTAGATGACCCTGGCAGCAGAGTTTTGGACAGAGATGAGGGGAGAAAGGTGAGACCGGGGAAGGCCAGTGAGAAGGAGGTTACAGTAATCGAGGCGAGAGATGACCAGAGCATGAACAAGAGTTTTGGCAGACGAGACAGAGAGAAAAGGGCGAATCTTAGCAATGTTATGGAGGGAGAAGCGACAGGATTTAGCAACAGAGTCAATGTAGGGTTTAAAAGAAAGGGCTGAGTCAAAGATGAAGCCTAGGCTACGGGCTTGGGGGACAGGCAGGATGGTGACTCCATCAATAGTTATTGACAGTGAGGAAGGAGAGGAAGGATGAGGGGGGAAGATAAGGAGTTCAGTTTTAGCCATGTTGAGTTTGAGTTGACGTTGAGACATCCAGGTAGAGATGTCAGAGAGACAGTTGATGAGACGAGCTTGAACAGAGGGAGAGAGAGAGGGAGTAGAGAGATAGAGTTGAGTGTCATCAGCATAGAGGTGGTATTGGAAGCCATGGGAGGCAATGAGTTTGCCTAAGGATGAGGTATAGATCGAGAAGAGGAGAGGGCCAAGAACAGAGCCTTGAGGAACACCAACTGAGAGGGGGAAGGAGGAGGAGGTGGAGTTGGAGAGAGACACATTAAAGGAGCGGTCAGAGAGGTAGGAGGAGAACCAGTTATGGACAGAGCCACAAAAGCCAAGGGAGTGAAGGGAATCCAGCAAGAGTGAGTGGTCAACAGTATCGAAGGCAGCAGAGAGATCAAGGAGGACAAGAATGGAATAGAGACGTTTAGATTTAGCCACCAGAAGATCGTTGGTGATCTTAGCGAGAGCAGTTTCAGTAGAATGAAGGGGGCGGAAGCCAGATTGGAGGGGGTCAAGGGAGGAGTTGGAGGATAAGAAGTCAAGGCAGCGGGAGTAGACAACACGTTCAAGCAGCTTGGAAGCAAAAGTAGAGTGACAATCTGTGACAATGGGCTGAGAGGTTAAAAATGGCAACAACAACAACATTTATGATGTAGTTTATGGACCACCTCAAAGAAGCGGAGGTTGGAAAACAAAACTGGAATGAAATTTGATTGGAGGAATCATCTTTCCCAGAAGAGAGACAAAGTTGCACAGTGATATCTTTTGCTGGACCAACTCCAGTGGGTAGAGGTGTGCAAGCTTTCGGACCTCACAGCGTCCTTCATCAGGCACGGCAGGAGTCAGAACTGGAGACTGAGCAAAGCAATGAAGTATTATATACAGTGACTGTGCGGTCCGAAAGCTTGCAAACCTCCACCAACAGCTGTTGGTCCAATAAAAGATATCACTGCACTTACTCCTTTGTCTCTATTGCCTCTATTTGGGACCAACACGGCAACCTTACTTTCTTTCCCAGAATGCACCTTTTATCCCCAGAGCCCGTACCGTTCAGGCTACAGCAGAAGGAGCTTTCACTTTCCCCTTCCCAAAGCGGCTTAACTCTGACCTGGAGAGAAAGGTCTAGTGTAAGAGGACAGCTTTGTCTTCACACCAGTTCAAATCCTGTCTATTGAAAATGCCAACAAAATGGAGAGTGGCAGCTTTAATTTCCAAACTAAAAGGCCGTGGCAGTTTTTCTGCAATACCTGCTTGGGTTACAATTGGCATTGCCATGTATGCAGCTTGTCTATTCAAATATTCCATTCACTTGATGAGAGGACCACTGACAGGGACCCGTGTTCGCTTCATTTTTCCCATTGTTGCCAATAGGGAAGGTCCCTGACCATTGACGACGCTGTTCTTAGTAGGAATCGTAGTGGCACTCAGTACCTCAGAACCTGGGGCGGGGTCAGGTTCATGTCCCAAATATGTCCCTCCCAGGGCAAGGAGGTGGGGTCTCCCTAAGCAGCGACACCCCAATGCTCCTAGTCAGCCTAGGCGTCCCACCATGAAGGTAATGGGGCCACCCTGGTTCCCAGAGAGGCCCGTGGGAGTGGCAGCAACTTCAACAGGGAGGAGGTTTTAAGAGCCAACAGGGCCAGTACCCACCCTTCCCCATTTGAAAATGTCCTTCTTGGCAGGGCCCTTTGCAAGCAGCCTGAATGCTGCTAGAAAATGTTCAGAGTGAATGGGAGCAGAGTGTTGGCCCTGCTTCCTCCCCCGCCCACTCTGAAGATTTATTAGCGGTGCTCAAGCTGTTTGCAGTCGGCCCCTTCGAGTCCAGGGTCTGGGCTCAACTGAGCTCCCTGGCTCCATGGTAGCTACACCACTGATAGAGTAATTGATTTTAAGGTTAGAAGGGATCATTGAGATCACCATTATGATCCGGTGCACCCTAGTAGACAATTGGACCTGGAAAATGAGGGTTCAAATCTACGTTAGCCATGAACTCACTGGGTGGCCTTGAGCAAGGCATAACCTCTCAGCCTCAGTTCCTCATCTGTAAAATGGGAATATGTGTGTCTCTGTCTCTCCCTGTGCGTTCCCCTCACCCATGTCCATCTTAAATTCGGCAGGGACCAGTCTTCAACAATCTGTGACTGTAAAGCGCTGTGTATGCCTAGCAGCGCTATAGACATGATAAGTAGTACTAGGGTGCAGCTGGCCGGTCCCATGTTTCTCTCCCCGCCCCGGAGACCCGGCTGCAGGGATATGCGGTGAGTGGCCCGACCCATGACATTTAGTATGGGGGTTTAGGTCAGAAAGGGCCATGACCGCCCCTTTTCTCTGCCAGCGTGACCCCACCAACATGGCCCCGCTGCCCCTAGGTGGAAAATCAGAGGGAAGCAGCAACCCTAACTAATCATCCCTCAGCTTTCAAGTCCACTAAATTTTCTTGGCTGAAGCAGATGAAGAATTCTGGGCTTGGAAAATGTTCCTTGGTAGGTTTTCTCCACTGAGTCCCACAGCACCATGAAACAAATGCAACTTAGCTTTAGGTCATCAAAACAAAGCAAAATGTTATTGTTGGATTTTTGCTTTCAAAGAACTGCCTGCAGCATTTTAAAACAACAACAAAAACACACCTTTATCTCATAGAACTGTTTCAAATCAACAGAAAAACATGTTCCATTCACAAGCCAGGCCAAGACTTATTGTAAACAAGACAAGAGATGAGTGCTGGAGTGGGGGAGCCTTTAAGCTTCATATCCCCCCAGTCATTAGCTGGGCCATTGACTTGTGTGGGCGGAGGATTACGCCCTTAATGTCCCATTGTTAAAAACACAAATGTCCCCTTTCTCTCCCTCAGCAGGTCTGTCTGAGAGTATATTTCCCTCCTCTTTCTTATAGTCCGAAGAAAACAGCATCCCCAAACCTTTTGTCCTGCAAATTAAACAACCAATGGCCCATTTCCTTCTTCCCCAGAACACCCTCTTCCGAAGCAAAGAACTGCTAAAAACCTCTGGTTTGAAAGTCAAAGGTGAAGGGTATAGACAAAGTGAGAGGTACAGACATTCCTATTCCTGCGCTCCATAAGTTGGATGAACTGCATCCCCTCTGTCCCACCTCATAGGTCCCCTTACACCGAGGGGGAACAATCTGGTGGAGCAATAAGGAGCCCCTCACCTGCTACTGTCAGGGGAATCTCCAGGACAGCAAGAAAAGTGCAGGAGAGCAGCAGGGACGGGAGTGACTTTTAAGATGGTGGGGGCAAAAGAATCCATTTGCCCCCTCCCCAATTCTAAACGTTTTTAAATGGCTTCCAGTGCTACTATCACTACCTCCATTTCTAGTGAAACATGGCACGGTGCCTGCACCATGAAGTCTGCTAGGAATCCAGTATGAAAGTGTGAAGCCGTGCAACTCTTTTAGTTGCTCTGTTAGTTCACCCCCTTTCTTTTACAAATAAATTGCATGGCCAATAGCAACCTGATCAACTTTGCCCCAAATGACCCAAAACTCAGTCCGTTTATTGTAATCAGTTCCATAAAGCCTGTTCTATCCATAGAGGCTTCTGCAACTATATTTTAAAAAGCGGTGTTAACTGTACTTTAGCGGGCAAAGGCATACCAGTTCGATCCCCACAGTTCTTGTGTAATCTGATTTTGAAAAATGGACTAAAACTACAGCAGTTGGACGATGGGCCATTCTATGCATCTGTGGCAGCTCTATGTTTTGCTGTGTCCTAGGCAAAAACTTCAAATGGGTCCTTACATTTTAGCAGTGGAGCTCCCTGCCACATTACACCAGTGCGCCGTTCTCTGCGCCGGCTGCCGGTGCTTTTCCAAGCCCGATTCAAGGTGTTGGTTTTGGCCTATAAAGCCCTAAATGCCCTGGGCCCTGCCTATCCGCGAGATCGCCTCACTCCCCGGGACCTGGATCGGCCCCTGCAGTCATCCAGGGGTGCCCTGCTCAAGGTTCCCCTGGGATTTCCGGGGGGCCACACAGGGGAGGGCATTCTCGGTGGCCGCACCTTCCGGTAGAGGCTCAGCTGGCAACGGATCTTCCCTCCTTTCAGAAACGTTTTTGTTTTTCCCTCTCCTTTTTATGTTGTTTTAATCGATGTTTTTACTAGTATATGTAAGCCGCCCCGAGCTGCCTGTGGCAGGAGGGGCGGGGTAGAAAATGTTTTAAATAAATAAGTAAATAAATAAATGTAGCAGCTGAGCACGAGCTGCTGAAGCTGAAGCTCAAATTAGCCCCAGCTCTCCCTCCCTTCCAGGTTGGATAGAAAAAGAGACTGAGCAGACTAAACTTACGTTTTGTTGGCCAGGTGGTAAAGTCCCACCTTCCTTCTCCAGAGCTGAGCCACAATGGCAACAGGGAAAGCTTAGAAGAAGCTTAGAAAGACAAAGGCTGTTCCTACCTTAGATTCTTGTGGTCAGGAAGGAGAAGGGGAGAGTGAATGCCCACATTCTCCAAGAGTGGGGGGCGGGGAGTGTGTGTATCTGGGGTCATCATGGCATTGGAGGGGGGGGTGTCATCAAGGCATAACAGTGTGTGTATATTTAAGAGTGGAGGGCATTCATCATGGCATAGCTGTGAGCGTTTGTGTATTTATTCTTTTTAAAATTTGATTTAAGAGCAGCTGTGGAACCGTAGGCATTAGCCTGTGTCACCTCTGGGTAAAGCTGCCTCTGCCCTGCATCTCTCCCCAAGCAAGAACAATACTGAGATGTCCAAATCTAAAACAGAGTCAGTTGCTAAGAAAAACATTGCCGGGAACAGATGCAATAAGATGACACATGTAATAAAGATGTTATCTATGCATTTCAGGAACAATCTCGGTTACAGCTGTTCTTTGTGTCTAATCTTTCACATCGGACTACAATTTCTAATATAGGCCCTTTTTACACAGACAGGCCAACACCCATAAAATGGGTGTTACATTTTATTATACATGTTGCAGGGCACCACTGCAGCCAATCACCATGGGCCCTGTGCACACATGATGCCTCCACCCATCTCCTCCCACCTCCACCCACCGCACACCCATCTCCTCCCACCTCCACTCACCGCACACCCATCTCCTCCCACCTCCACCCACCGCACACCCATCTCCTCCCACCTCCACTCACCGCACACCCATCTCCTCCCACCTCCACCCACCGCACACCCATCTCCTCCCACCTCCACTCACCGCACACCCATCTCCTCCCACCTCCACCCACCGCACACCCATCTCCTCCCACCTCCACTCACCGCACACCCATCTCCTCCCACCTCCACCCACCGCACACCCATCTCCTCCCACCTCCACTCACCGCACACCCATCTCCTCCCACCTCCACCCACCGCACACCCATCTCCTCCCACCTCCACTCACCGCACACCCATCTCCTCCCACCTCCACCCACCGCACACCCATCTCCTCCCACCTCCACTCACCGCACACCCATCTCCTCCCACCTCCACCCACCGCACACCCATCTCCTCCCACCTCCACTCACCGCACACCCATCTCCTCCCACCTCCACCCACCGCACACCCATCTCCTCCCACCTCCACTCACCGCACACCCATCTCCTCCCACCTCCACCCACCGCACACCCATCTCCTCCCACCTCCACTCACCGCACACCCATCTCCTCCCACCTCCACCCACCGCACACCCATCTCCTCCCACCTCCACTCACCGCACACCCATCTCCTCCCACCTCCACCCACCGCACACCCATCTCCTCCCACCTCCACTCACCGCACACCCATCTCCTCCCACCTCCACCCACCGCACACCCATCTCCTCCCACCTCCACTCACCGCACACCCATCTCCTCCCACCTCCACCCACCGCACACCCATCTCCTCCCACCTCCACTCACCGCACACCCATCTCCTCCCACCTCCACCCACCGCACACCCATCTCCTCCCACCTCCACCCGCTGCACACCCATCACCTCCCACTTCCACCCACGGAGCCCTCTGGAAAACCGGAGGAGGCTCCGTGGGTGGAGATTGGTGGGTGTCAGTGTAAACGAACACACACACACCGCGGCTAAACACCTATTGCCCGCCCACCTCTGTCCGTGTAAAAAAGGCGATAGATAAATGATGAGATGACTAGCTAGTATAGAGATATCTGTATCTATAAAAATATCTATATCTATTTTAATTATTCAAAATTATACCCCACCTGTCCCCTAGGGCTCAGAGTAGCTTACAAAATCAAAAATATGAGAGTATGTGTGTGTGTATATATATACACACATCAGACACACACCCCAAAACCCCACCACAACCCCCTAAATGTCCCTCCTATTCCTGCCTACCAAATACTTGGCAAAAAAATAAAGGCTCTTACATTGCCTATAAAGATTTATATATAAATAGATCACATATGAAGATACATACACACACATTTTAAATCAGCTGGGAGTAAGGATGTCAAACAGGCCTCACCAAATCCTGTTAATGGAATTCATGATCAGAAAGGGGGCTTTAAGATTCTCCCAATGCAAAACCTAAATAGGGATCCTCTTTGTGTAGGCTGGCCAGCACTAAATAGAACCTTACCTAATGCCACCAAGATAAAATCAGAAACTACTTGCAATTAAAAAGTGAAGCAAGTGGAATATTAGTCATGTTTGTTGCTGTTACTTAAAACACAAAACTGAAATCAACTGCGCCTGACGGAAAACATTTTATGCCCATGAGATCATTAGCCAGCAATTCTCCCTGCGTCTTGAATTGCTTCATTGTGCCTGGACTTGACTTGAAAACTTTTATGAAGCAATAAAGAATATCTTGCTTTCTAAAGGCTTGATTCGGGACCCACTGAAGTCAAATGAAAGGCTCCCATTGACTTTAGCAGCCATTGGATCTGGAGTACTTCGCTGGCCGTGGAGAGAAGGGAAGGAATCCCTCTTTTAACCTTAATTGGTCCTGCTGGATCCTTAGCCGAATATGAAGTTCCTAGCACTTTTTAGTATCCTAGCTTTTTAAAAGTAGGCCTGTAAATAACTTCTCTTTAATACCAGGAGCTTCAGTAAAATGTTTTAAATACTGTAAATTCACTGCCAAGGTCATCCACTGCTTTAATCTTGTTCAACTCTTCCTCTTCTCCTTCCACTGGCTCCCTCTCCCCCTTCCCATCCAGCACAAACTCTTTGTCCTTTTCTTCAAGGCTCTTCATGGCCTTGCTCTTCCCTAGCTTTCTGCCCTAATTTCCTGCTACACTGGGGGCTTGTGTAACCTATGGCTGAAACGAGAACGTGCAAGATTCTCACAGCCCCACCCCACCCCCCGCGGTGACGTCTCGCAGGATCTCGCCAAGATCTTTGAGCATCTTGTAAGATTCTCGAAAATCCTGGTGATACTCGCACATGCACAGAATAGCCGCCATGGCCATTTTGCACATGCACAGAGCCTTTTTTGGGGTTTCTCGGGAATCTCACGAGATTCCTGAGCCCCCAAAATGCTTGGCTTATCCGCAAAGTGGCCACTGCGGCCATTGTGCACATGTGTGGCCGCCCTGCACCTATTTTCGAGAATCTCATGAGAATGCCAGCGAGCACACCAATTCTCGTGAGATTCTCGTGAGAATGCCAGCGAGCACACCAATTCTCGCGAGATTCTCGTGAGAATGCCAGCGAGCACACCAATTCTCGCGAGATTCTCGTGAGAATGCCAGCGAGAACACCAATTCACGTGAGATTCTCGTGAGAATGCCAACGGGAACACCAATTCTTGTGAGATCCTCAGGACACATAATCTTGGCGAGAAACTTGTTCTCACCGAGATTTTGTTTCAGCCCTAGTCTAAGCCTGAATCTCCTCATCTTTCAGAGGCAACGTAAGACCTTTTTGTTCAGCCAGGTGTTTGCAGGCAAGGGTAGGGTTGGGATGTTGTGGGTTAAGGGATTTTATCTGGTTTTATTAGGGTATTTTAATATTTGGGTCTATTCTGTGTTTTGTATCACACACACCCCTCACCTGACCCAGAATCCCCTGCTGCGTAAATAGTCTTTTCCCCATTTTCCATTTTGCCTCCTATGCCTGGAACTAAGGTTGCTTACCCACATGACACAGGTTCATGTTACTTTGTATCTTATGTGATATTTTGTAACTTGTGCATGTGCCTTTAATCATTTAGCAGGGAAATTAACATGAGTTTCATCACCGATGTCAGGGCAGCGAAATCCAGCTCTGAAACTTTCGTGAGTTCTGTATTACATAAGACTGGAATGTGTGCATGGGGTGAATTAAACGTGAATTTAACGTATGTGAAAATTACATGTGCATGGTTCCTCTAATGGATCCCTTAAGGTCATGTGACTTCACAAGGGGAGAAAACCTGGAAAGAAAATGATGTGGGCATGCAGTCCAACAGGAATCCTACATTATTGCTGATTTCACATGGGATAGAATCCCACATGGAAATCAGCACGTGGGCAAGCAGCCTAACTCACTATAAACACATACACTCGACTTACCTGTTTGCTCTGTCTGTCCATCTGTCCTCTTCCACCGGACTTTCCCTAGCTCCTCACCTCCCCTGTCCCCCAATCTCTCACTGATGATTCTCCTTATATTGTCTTATCCATCAAAGCCCTCCCCCTTCTCTCATGAATAAGCTAAACATGTGCACTTGCAGCTTCATGAATCTGTCTTCCCTTTCTTGTCCAGCCTAGACTGTAAGCCCCTCATGACAGAGACCTGTTTCTGATCATGACTGTTCAACGGCAGGCACAGTGCTAGTGTTTTATATAATATAATAATAATAATAATTAATTAAACAACCAGGATTGGAAACCAGGGCCATCCAAAGGAGTACAAACGTTGAGCTCTGGCAAACCTCTATGTCCACAAGACCAAAGGATCCAATCCTGCAAAATGATACACATCTCACTCCAGCCTCTGCTCCCATTGACTCCAAAGGTAAATCCCAGTGCTCAGAACCTGTGACCCGGATCCTTCAGCATCACACAGGATTGGGCCCAGGCTACCCACCACGGTACTGAGTGACATAATCAGCCTTTATGATATGTTGACATCGCTGTGCCCCCGCAGTTCCCCTTGCTGCGCAGAGTGGTATAGGTGTTCCCAGGTGTGAACGCCTGTTGCAGGAGCAGACACGTGTTGCTCTCCCCACCCTTGCTACAGGCATGAAGAACATCTGAAAACACCAATATGAGCGTGGCTTTTCCTTTACGCCTATGTCCACCCCCTGTGAGTCTATGCCCCATGGCTGCATTTATTTACCAACATTGGTAAGTGTTACTACTCTTCTCTCTAATTTTTTGCCACACCAATCCAGGATGTACCGTCACGTTGGCCTGATTCTCATTCAATAAGCCTTACACCGAGGTATGTAACGGGGCACTCATATCAGGCATGGGCACTGGGGGAGGGAGGGGGGGACAAAGAGGTAGGATTGCATCCCTCCTGTTCCTGCACGCTCAGAGCCCAAAGAGGCAGGACAGCCCCTCCACTAACATGGCTACACCCCTTTCCAAGGGCTCTGATACTTAAAGTGGCGTGGTCACATTAGAAAGGCACGGTCACATGAGCAAGGACCAGCTGGCTCTTTGGCCACGCCCCACAGGGTCAGGATGCTTACAGGGTGTAGTCACGTCAAAAAGGGGTGTGGCAAAGGGGCTGCCCCCCAACCTGTCATAAAATAAATTCTTGATTGAGGGGAGCCCCTCCCTAATTTCACTCTGGTCTGCCGCCCTCAAGGCTAGGCTCCCCTGGGCCCCTCTGTGATCTGCACCTTCCCTTGGGTGTTCTTCACCCTTCCCTGATGACACAGGGTAGTGACAGCCACTCACACCAAATGCCCTCACCCTGAGCCTCTTCCCTGGGGAATCACACTGCTAGGCTTCCAGATCAGGTAAGAACATAAGAACATTTATTTATTTTATTTATTGATTTACATTTATTGGCCGCCCCCTCATGCCCATGGCATCCCGGGGCGGCTCACAACAAATAAAATAGCAATAACACTCATAAAACATCATAAAATAAAAATAGTTAAAAAAGAATAATCCTCCCCAACATTTACTATA
>QEPC01015683.1:745897-761143 GCA_003113815.1 Sphenodon punctatus
GCCCGCCCGTCTCCTCAGAGGGTGGGAGGCGGGGGAGTGTGTGGGGGCGGGGCCATGTTGCCGCATGTTGCACCGCGCGGCCCTGCCCCCTCCCCGATTCCCCACTGGAATCAGCCGGCACATCTGTTGACCGTGCCAGAGTGATCCCGGCGGGGAATCATAGGGGTGATTCCATGATGGGGCGAAAGCCGCCCTGTCACGTACCCAATGTGTGAGGCAGATTCCTCAGTATCCGCCCCATTGCCCTTGCATCTGCCCCAAACCAAAAGCATGGTGTTTGTGCACAAACGAACTCTCCCGTACCACTACTGACAGGATGCAGAAGCAGCCTGCTAGGGAGTCAGTTGGGCCATTAGATGACAAGGGAGTAAAAGGGGCGCTCAGGGAGGATAAGGACATTGCAAAGAAGCTGAATGAGTTCTTTGTGTTGGTCTTCACTGCGGAGGATTTTGGGAAGATACCCACACTGGATCCGTGCTTTGTGGGCGAGGAATTTGAAGAGTTGTTACAAATCCATGTGACGTTGGAGGATGTTCTAGGGCAAATTGACAGACTGAATACTAACAAGTCACCAGGGCCAGATGACATTCACCCCAGAGTTCTGAAGGAACTCAAATATGAAATCGCAGACCTACTACTAGTAATTTGCAACGTGTCACTAAAATCTGCCACTGTACCTGAGGACTGGAGGGTGGCAAATGTAACCCCAATATTTAAAAAGGGATCCAGAGCCTCTAAGGAATCGCCGCCGCCACTGGAGATTGAAGCAGCGTGGTGGCGGGGATCCTGGGCGGGCAAAACAGCGGCGAGAGGCCATGCCTCCAAGAAGCACGGAGAAAAAGCAAGACAGGGACTCACGCAGGTTGGCCATGCCCCCAGAAAGCATGGAGAAGCAGCAGGGCAGTGACTCACGGAAGTTGGCCACACCCCCAGGAAGTTTAGAACAGCGCGGGGACGCAGACAGCTGCCCCCACGCACAGGGGAGGGGCCAAGCAGAGGAACAACCTGCAGGACAATTAAGCACATTGCGCTGCTCGGCGCATTTGCGGAGGCAAGGGGGCGGGGCTTCCCCTACTTAAGGCCAGATGGAACACGCACACACTGCTGGTGATCAGCAGTGCTGTGAGACCGGCCCCGGGCATCGTGGTGGAGCGTGGAAGAAAGCTAAGTGATTGTAGACTGTGGTCATTGTTGTTTGTGGAGAGAGACTGAGTGTGTGAACGTGGTGGGTTGAAAGGAGAGTTGGGTTGGTAGCGTGTATTGATAGGGGTCAGGGAGCACCGTGAATCATTCCTTTCCCTTCCTAGGATTTCCTGACTTGTGTATTCCTGTGTCTCCCCCCTCGTTCCCTGTCCCCTTGTTCCCAGGGGCTCACCCTTCCTTCCCTCACAGGCAGAGCACGTCCCTGTCCCCCCTTAGCACTGTGAGCGTGGGTGAAGGGAGCTGGGTTGTGTGGGCGTGGGTGCGAGAGTTGTGGGGTGAAGGGGCTTCACACAGGTCGTGGTGTCTCCGGAACCCCAATGATGATAAGGCCCGTATCCCTTTAGGGACTTTTCGGCCACCTTATACCCTGAGGGGAAGTTTTCCTCCATGGTGGAGCCCCCGAAAGGGGAATAGTGAGCGGCTGCTGCGTGTGTGCGTGCTAGGTCTGTGGGGAAACCCCCTTAATTTCCTACCCTGTCATAACAGTATCACCGGCCCTACCATGGACCTAGCAGCGCAGTTGGAGGAAATGAGTAGAGCCATACAATCCTTGGTCCTTGAGGTTAAGGACATTAAAGATAAGCAGGGGGCAGAACTAGAGGCAGAGGGCATGGAGGCGGCTGCAGCAGCGGCGCCCCAACCTGAGCCTGTTTGGGAGGATTGGGGAAACGGGGTTGGCCAAATACGGGAACCTCGACACCCCCCTATTGCCAAATTTGATGGGGATCGTAGACAGTTTCAGGGGGTTTGGCACTGTGTAAGCTTGCATTCCAAATGCAACCTAGAACCTATACTGCTGATTCCAGCAAGCTGACCTTTATTATAGGGCACCTGGAAGGAATAGCGTTAGAATGGGCCACTCCCCTTCTTATTAAAGAAAGTCCCTTGCTGCACGACTTCGCGGGGTTTCTCCATGAATTCCAATTTCTATTCGACTATTCCCATAGGCTTCGAGATGCAGAAACAGCTATTATGACCCTTAGACAAGGGAGAGGCCCCTTATTAGAGTATGTAACTAGATTCCAGCACCTGGCTGTCGAATTAGGGTGGGCAGACAATGTATTAAAGGTCCTATTCCGAAAGGGCTTAAACGATGAGATAAAAGACCAATTGGCCACTACAGCCATCCCAGCAAAATGGCGGGGAACTGGTAAATCTAGCATGTCAAATTGCTCACTGAACGGCGAAGGGAACGACGACAAGAAACCGGGCGGTCTTGGGGGAATCGATCTCCGGTGTTTCCCCCACGGAAGACTGAAAGTGCACGGGTGGATGAACCCGAGCCCATGCAGATTGGGGCGGCTAGGGGCCCGTTGATGTCTCAAGAGAAGGAATGACGATGCCTTGAAAAGCTGTGTTTCTATTGCGGGGTAGGGGGTCACTTTTCTAGGTTCTGTCCGCAGCTCCCTCCCAAAAGGCGGGCGTCGGGAAATGCCAGAAACTGGGATGTGTCGGGGTCATCTCGGCAGAAGAACAGGTAGCCCTGTCTGACGCCAGACACAGTGCGGCTGTCACCACACCCTGCTTGGAACACCTTCGGGTCCCGCTTACCCTAACACTCGCCCCCACTAGATCTATAGTTCTTTGGGCCTTGATAGACTCCGGAGCGTCGGGGAATTTCATAGATGACATCCTGGTACAAAGACACCAATTCCCCCTTCAACCCCAGGCTCAACTGGAAGCCGTGTATGCGATTGATGGATCTCCCCTCCTGTCTGGTCCTATAGTCGTCTGTACCGTGGGAATTGAAGGTATCATATTAGGAACACACCAGGAAACCTTAGTTTTGGATGTGGTGCACACCCCGGCATTTTCCGTGGTACTTGGCCTTCCGTGGCTAAGAAAACATAACCCCTTCATTGACTGGTTCTGTAAAACCCTACGCCTTGATACCCCTTACTGCCGAGCCCAGTGCAGGAGCCCTGATCCTGAGGTGCCGATGCCAGCGGGGGTCAAGAGACTCCTGGGAACTACACTAGCAAGGCTCCCCCCAGAAAACCAGGACCTCACGGAAGTCTTCCAGGAACAGGAGGCCCTGGAATTACCCCCCCCCCCATTGCAGTTATGACTGCGCTATTGATCTCTTACCAAATACCTCTCATCCCTATGGCAGGATTTATGCCTTGTCTGGACCAGAGCTACAAACCTTAAAAGGGTATATAGATGAGAACTTGGCCAAAGGGTTCATTCGCCCATCCACCTCACCGCCCCCCCCCCGGTGTTTTTTGTACCAAAGAAGCACGGGGGGCTATGGCCGTGTATCAATTATCGAGGATTAAACGCCATTACCGTCAAGAACAGGTACCCTCTACCATTCATTCCAGAGTTATTAGACCGACTGCAGGGTGCCCGGATATTTACAAAGCTAGACTTGCGGGGGGCATATAATTTATTACGGATATGGCATGGAGACGAGTGGAAGACGGCATTTCGGACCCGGTATGGGCACTTCGAATACCTTGTTATGCCCTATGGCCTTACCAACGTGCCAGCCGCATTCCAACATCTAATCAATGATATATTTCGGGACATCTTAGACCAATACGTAGTTGCGTACCTCAACGATATCTTGATTTTTTCTCAAACCCTGGGGCAGCACATACAACATGTGCGTACTGTCCTACTACGGTTACAAAAGCATCACCTGTATTGTAAAATTTCTAAATGTGCCTTCCACCAACAGGTGGTACCCTTCTTGGGATTCATTATATCCCCTCAACGTATAGAGATGGACCCCACGAAGGTGAAAGCTATCGAGGCCTGGCCTGCCCCCCAAGCAGTGAAACCCCTCCAGCGTTTTTTAGGAAGCGCCAACTATTACAGGCAGTACATTCCCAATTATGCCCACCTGACAATGCCCCTAACAAAACTCCTAAGGAAAGGCCAACTGTATATATGGGGGGGGGGGGGGGGAGAGAACAAAAGCGGGCTTTTGATCACCTGAAGGCTGCCTTTATGACGGCCCTCATACTACAACACCCTGACTTTGCAGTACCATTTATCGTTGAGACAGACTCCTCCAGTACCGCCCTTGGGGCCGTCTTATCACAAACCTCGGGAGAAACATCCGAGCGATGACCTTGTGCCTTTTACTCTCGGCAACTGAGCCCGGCAGAAAGAAATTATACGATCTTAGATTGCGAATTACTAGCCATACGAGCAGCCTTTGAAAATTAGAGGCATTATTTAGAAGGGGCCAAACACCCCATCCAAGTCATCACGGATCATAAAAACTTAACATTTCTACAAACAACTCGGATTCTGAACGCTTGACGTGCTCGGTGGGCCCTCTTCTTCACCCGGTTTCGATTCCACATCACGTACCGCCCTGGGAACCAAAATACCATCGCGGATGCTCTTTCCCGCTGCTACGATCAACCTTTGAACCCCGCCGCTCAGGGGGATCCCATCCTTCCCCCCCAGGTCTTTGCTGCTGTGGGACTCTCCCTGGCACACCTGCAGAAACTGACACGACAAGAACCTACTATTAAGAACTTGGCAGACACGCAAGGCCCAACAGGGTTATACATGCGTCAATAATAGTTCCTGTTGAAGCACGCAAGCAAGTATTATGGGGGCACCATGATGCCCCATTAGCAGGACACCCGGGGCAGCAACGTACCCTTAACTTGATATGGCGCCACTTTTGGTGGCCGACAATGGCACAAAATGTAAGAAACTATGTTCAAGGGTGTCGGACATGTAACCAAACCAAGGTCCCACAGCAGCGACCCGTAGGACCTTTACAGCTGGCCCCTTTGCCAAGAGGACCCTGGCAACGTATTAATCTAGATTTTATTGTTGAGCTTCCGAATTCACAAGGATATACCACAATACTTGTTGCTTGTGACCAATTTACAAAAATGGGACACTTTATTCCTTGCAAAGGGTTACCCACTTCAGAAGCCACCGCCCGCCTAGTCCTTGATCATGTAATCAAGCTTCATGGGCTCCCCGCTACTATCATTTCAGACAGAGGAACACAATTTATCGCCCGATTTTGGCGAGCCTTATTTATGGCCATCGGAGTCAATTAGCCCCCACCACAGCTTACCACCCGCAAGTAAACGGGCAGGCTGAAAGAGCAAACCAGACTTTGGAGCAATACCTACGATGCTATGTAGACTAACTTCAAAACGATTGGGTGTCACTTCTCCCTCTTGCCGAATTCGCTTTCAACAATGCACCCAACGCCTCTATAGGCACCTCCCCCTTCTATGTTTCATACGGTTACCACCCCCGATTGACACTCCCGGAAATCCCCGCAGTTGAAGTCCCTGCTGCAGGAGCCTTTCTACACCGCCTCCAAGAATGTCACACTCATGCCTTAACCATGTTGTGACACACCCGCCAGCAATACAAAGCCCAAGTCGACAAAAGACGACGACCAGGCCCCCAGTTTCAGGTAGGGGAACTGGTTTGGATCGATCGCCGTCATTACCCGTCACTTCGACCCTTGACGAAATAGGACAATAAATATTTTGGACCCTTCCCCATTACACAACAAGTTAATCCAGTAACCTATCGGGTTGCCCTACCGATACACTCCCATATCCACCCGGTCTTTCACGTTTCCCTCTTAAAAAGGGACCATCCGCCGTTGTTTCCCCCTCCAACACCACCGCCTCCCGTCTACGACGTTCGCGATGCCCCCGAATTTGAAGTACATGCTATTTTGGACGCCAAACTTCGTCATGGCACACTATACTATCTTATTGATTGGAAAGGTTATGATGCCTCAAGTCGTTCCTGGGAACCCGCATCAGCCATACATGCACCTCGCCTAGTTCGCCTCTTCCATCTACGCCACCCCTCCAAACCAGGGTCTTCCCGGGGGCGGGGGGGAGCATGGGGGTGTGCTCTCAGGAATCGCCGCCGCCGCTGGAGATTGAAGCAGCGCGGCGGTGGGGATCCCGGGCAGGCAAAACAGCGGCGAGAGGCCACGCCTCCAAGAAGCATGGAGAAAAAGCAAGACAGGGACTCACGCAGGTTGGCCATGCCCCCAGAAAACATGGAGAAGCAGCAGGACAGTGACTCACGGAAGTTGGCCACACCCCCAGGAAGTTTAGAACAGCGCGGGGATGCAGACAGCTGCCCCCACGCACAGGGGAGGGGCCAAGCAGAGGAACAACCTGCAGGACAATTAAGCACATTGCGCCGCTCAGCGCATTTGTGGAGGCAAGGGGGCAGGGCTTCCCCTACTTAAGGCCAGATGGAACATGCACACACTGCCGGTGATCAGCAGTGCTGTGAGACTGGCCCTGAGCATCGTGGTGGAGCGTGGAAGAAAGCTAAGTGATTGTAGACTGTGGTTATTGTTGTTTGTGGAGAGAGACTGAGTGTGTGAACGTGGTGGGTTGAAAGGAGAGTTGGGTTGGTAGCGTGTATTGATAGGGGTTGGGGAGCATCGTGAATCATTCCTTTCCCTTCCTAGGATTCCCTGACTTGTGTATTCCTGTGTCTCCCCCCTCGTTCCCTGTCCCCTTGTTCCCAGGGGCTCACCCTTCCTTCCCTCACAGGCAGAGCTCGTCCCTGTCCCCCCTTAGCACTGTGAGCGTGGGTGAAGGGAGCTGGGTTGTGTGGGCGTGGGTGCAAGAGTTGTGGGGTGAAGGGNTGCTTCTCCCAAGCCACCGTGATTGGCCACTGTTGGAGACAGGATGCTGGGTTAGATGGACCATTGGTCTGATCCAGTATGGCACTTCTTATATTCTTTCTCTCTCTCCAGAACACTGCTAAAATCCAGCCCTTCCTTACTGTTTCCGCTATGTAAGGGTAATGGGGTGAGGGACATCTGGAACATGGGCAGAAATGGCAGTTTGGAATACATGGTCAGGATCAGAGCACCAGAATAGGAAAGGGGGGAACAAAACTGGGGAGACAAGAGCAAGGCACAAGGACTGGGACTAGAAACAAGACAGGGAGTGCAAAGGAGCTGCAGACAGACAAGGAAATTGGAATACAGGAGGGAGAGGGAGTTGCTCCAGCCAGCTTCCTTGTGCTACCAGCAAACCTTATATGCTGGCTGGCAGCCAACCAGGAGGTACAACAGGGGCTGGAGATGGATGGAGGGGTGCTACCAGGGACAAGGCAGGTTGGCTTCTTTGGCGGAGTGGCTAAGCATGGCCGGGTCAAGGCAGAGCAGTGGTACTGCAGGGCCAGGTACTGCTCCAGAAACCCTCGGGGGGTGATGCTTCAAGACCTGGGTCCTTACACTAGTGATCTCTTGCCTTGACTGCTACAGCCTCCTGCTTCCTGGCAAGCAAGCAGCCTCAGCCTAAAACCTTTTTGTTTGGCCACACATTTGGCAGACTGGGATGGGGCGGGATGAGTTAGGGAGAGAGCTGGTGGGTGGGGCTGAGGCTTTAGGGGATTATTATTCAATAATAATAATAATTAATAAATAAATAATTTATTTATTTATTTATTATTTATATAGCACCACTGCACCAGCAGTGCACCTGTTACTGTAGAATTGCTTTTATATGTTTTTAATATATGTTTCTATATGCTTTATGTTTATATATCTTTTATATTTTGTAAGCCGACAGTCTTTGAGGGAAGTAGGGTTGCCACTCATGGTGGTTTTTTACCTGACATTCCTATAGGCCAAAATGGAAGTGTCGGGTAAAAAACGTTTGAAGGTGGCATCCCTAGAGGGAAGGGCGGGGTAAAAATGAATTAATAAATAATCCTCAGCTCTAACCGTGACCCTCTCCTTTCAGTTCAACACTCTGCTGACAAAATAATTCACCTCGCCTGCTGCTTTGATCATGCTCAGCCCTTCCTCATCTCTCCCCATTGAACACAGTCAATACAAGCTCCTCGTGTTTACCGTCAAGCTTTTCACAGCCTTGCTCCCCTGTATCTATCTGCACTTGTTTCCCAGAATATCCCTGCTATATTCCACCCCCCAGTGTCCCAGTCCTGAAAAGGTCTTCTACCATGCACCCCAGCCCCATGCCTGGAACGCCCTTCCTGAATGCATTCGATCTGCTTCCTCCTTCCCAGTCTTCAAATCCCTCCTGAAATTCGAGGTGCTGGTCTTAACCTTTAAAGCCCTACACAGCCTGGGTCCTGCTTACCTGAGGGATTGCCTCGCCCCCTGGTCATCTGGGAGTGCTCTCCTGGAGGTGCCACGCTACCGCCAGGTCCAAACAAACAGGAGGGTGTCCTTGGCAGTCGTGCCGTCGCTTCGGAACGCCCTTCTGGCGGAGATTCACCTCAGCCTGGATCTCCTTGCTTTCCAGCGGAGCCATGGAAACTGGCTTTTCCATCAGGCATTTGGTGGGGGTGAGATGGGTTAAATGGGGCCAGAGGTGAACTAGTTTACTGCACATCGGGAATGTATTAATTTGCATTTTATATGTTTTTTATATTTCGTATGCTGCTGATTTTTATTGTGATTGTATTTTTTATATTGATGCAAGCCACCCCGAGTCACCATAGGCGAGAGGGTGCAAGGTATAAATTGAAATTAATTATTTAATTAATTAAATAAAAGCCTCCCTCTTTCTCCAGGCCTTCCCTAGCTACGTCCCCCCACCCCCCACCGCTCGCTGATGCTGTCCTTTCGCTCAGCACATCCCCCCCACCCGACTAAGCTAAGCGCATGCCCCTGTGACTTTTCAGTTCCCTGAATGTATTCCCTGTTTCTCCCTATGTTCCCCTCTGCCTCATCTCCCTTCCCTTTTGTAAGTCCCTTGAGGCAGGGGACCTGTCTCTAATTATGCTTATCCAGCACCAGGTACATTGCTGGCCCTATATTTATAAATAATAATACTCTATAAATGGGTGCAAGATTGTAGGTACCTCAGGGATCTGCATGCTCAGAGGACGCTCAAGTAGTGTACCCTGTCCTTTTTCTCTCAGGACTGGCTCAAAGTGACCACTGGGTAACTCCTTGCAAGAATGCCTTCCACCATCTTGGGGGGCAGGCAACCATTTTGTAGGAGCAGGAAACGTTATCGAGCCCGTGAATGCGGGCAGAGTGCCCCGGATGAGTAAGGTGAGGCAGGAAACTGCTACTTAGCGGGGGTTCACCAGCCATAATAGATTGAGCTGGACTTCAGTCTGGAAAGAGTACCAGGGACTGGGGTTTCCACACACCATTTCCACATCACCGGTATTGCCACAGTCTCCCTGCTGTGGCACAATTATACACTCCCTCAATCTGCAGCCACAGTGTGTTTGTTTACAGCCTCTTCCAAGGCCTCGGTGAATGTTGACTGACTTCAGTGGAACTCCTTGCAGAGTAAGGCTGCACTTAACACAAGCAAAGGGAGGGGGCCAGAAAGAATCATCCCCTTAATAATGTAGAAGGGAAGGGGGAAGACGTGCATTGCTGCCATGGAGCAAAACTCAGTGCAAATATAGCAAAAGGTCAGAGTATTTCCACACCCCAGCTGAATACAAATAAAGTTCACAGCGCAGCTTAGCCCGGCTCTTGGCATTTGTTGAGCCGCAGCCCAGAAACGATATCGGAATGGTGTGGGAGGTCAGGGCTGAGACGTGGAGGGAAGCAGCGAGTCCACCTCCAGACTCATGGGAGCTAAGCAGCCCCTTTCAGAGTCATACGAGCTGAAGCTAGATGCAAAGGGGCAGTCTGTAGCGTAACCCGCCATTGAAGAGCAATTTGGAGTGACTTTCTTCTGTTTATTCTTTCTCCTATCGGGGGAGACAGACAAAAGGGATTTCCTTAAGGCTTTCTGTGCGGGTTCTTTCACTAGGTTACCACCTTCCTGGGAGCTTTGGCCTGGAAAGGGGCAGGACCATTTGAAAAAAAAAAAAAAGGGGGGGGTGTGAGATCGGGACTCTCGCACCCTTTTCTCTTCAGAGCAGGATGCGTCGCTAGCATGGAGCTAGGGGGCTCCAGACTCTTGCGGCCCGGTAGGGTCACCATACCTCCCTTTTAAAGAGGATGCTTATGAAAAATACATGGTGCAGGGCTGCATTGGTTATTTGGTTCCAGCACAGCCCGGCCCCTGCAACATGTGTTTTTCATAAGCATCCTCTTTTAAAGGGGAGGTATGGTAACCCTGCTTGCGGGGGCCCTTTACAAGCAACCTGAGCGCCGCTAGGAAATGCTGAGAAGAGGGCGGGGGCAGCGCAGCATCCCTGCCCACTCGGAACATTTCCCAGAGGCACTTGCAGTGGGGTCCCGTCCTGCCAAGAAGGAAGTGTCCCCACCCCCACTCGCCATTAAAACTTCCTTCCTGGCAGAGTTTCTGCTGCTCCTCTAAGGCGGGTGGTGCTGGGAGCTGGGGTGGCACTACCTTTGTGGGTAAGCCCTGCCTGTACCAGCCCCAAAGGCCCTGCCCCCTAGCCCTTATGGGGCCCATAATTGGGACACGAGTCTGGACTCTGGGCCCACCCCAGCCCTTGCTACACCACTTCTTCAGAGCATCGTAATGTCACAAAGCTCTGCAGGGAATGGGGGCTATGCCAGAAAGAGGGCAGGTGAGCCCCACTACTCCTGAACAAAATTCTAGCAGGGCCCCAGGTAACCTGGGGAAATAGGGACTTTACCCGGAGATGATGGGCCCTAAAGACACGGACTTCATGTCATATCTGTAACCAAGCCAAGAACGTGTACCTGAGTTCTCGCATCCTCATGAATGTCGCATCCCTTGTCTCTCCCTCCCAATTGTAAGCTCTCGGGCAGGAACTGTGTCTATCTTGTTTTTTGTAAAGCACCAGGTACATCGCTGGTGCTATATAAATGCTTATAATAAAATAAAATAATAAATTAATAATAAAATATTCAGAGGGGGAATGGTAACTCTCTGGTGTTTAAACAAGGACACAGAGTTTAGATATTTCAAAGGGAGTTTTAGGAGTTGGGGGAGATGCCTGTGAAACTGTGTGTCAAAAATGGAAAGACATTAAGGACTAATTTCATGTTTAAAATAACAATATATCAGAGGCTACGGGTGGGAACAAATGTTCAGTTCCTTACTACTTCAAGGCCTTTTCTAAGAGGAGCTCTCAGCGTCACACTTCTGCAGTCTCACAGGATGCTTAGTATATGGGCGGATTCAGACGTGTCTTTAAATCGCACAGGATCCTCGGCGGCAAAGTGCGATTTAAAAAACCCCGCACTTCGAGGTTAGTGTGAATGCGGTGAGCGCGCACATTTCCACTTAGCCCGAATGTTTGGAGCGCGGATTGAAAAGTTGCTCCGGGCAGCTTTTCAAACCGCGCTCCAAACATTCGGGCTAGGTGCAAATGTGCGCGCTCAGCGCATTCACACCAGCCCGGAAGTGCGGGGTTTTTTTAAACCGCACTTTGCCGCCGAGGATTCTGTGCAATTTAAAGACACATCTGAATTCGCCCTAGGAAAAGGCCTCCTCTGCTAATCCACTTTATTTTTTAATGTGTGAAAGGTTCAAGTCACAGGATGCACAGAGTGCGTTACGCACATTAACCCCCCAAAAGTGAAGCTGGAAAAGCAAGGTTTAACCATTATTCTAAATCCATCACATACATCTACCTATCAGTCCGCCTTAATTTCTGGCCCTTTCCACACAAGTCACTCTCCACCCACTGCTCACCCACTATGCATGTTGCAGGGCTGCAGTGTTGCCCTATGGGTGCCCTGTAACATGTATAGTGGGTGTGCATTGGGTGGAGAGTGTCTTGTGTGAAAAGGGCCTCTGTAGGAGGGGATAGAGGTTTTTCCACCCCTCAGGTGATGAATCTCCACTGCCTGCCTGGTCAGGTCAATGCATTGTTGACAAGACAAAAATAAACAGAAAAACAAAAAATCATCCACAGCATAATGGGACACCTATTAGCGGCAATAAGCACAGTAACTTTTGAAGGGGGGGGGGGGGCCTGTGGGAACAATTAAAATGCACAAATGCAAACTCCTGCAGCAAAACTACAGGTGAGAGAAGAGAGACTCTTGTGAATGCAGCCTCAGACTCTGAAAACACCATAGACAGAGAGGGTGCCATGTTGGTCCCAAATGTAAGAGATGGAGACAAAGTAGTTCAGATAGTATCTTTTATTGGACCAGCTTCTCTTCTCACCTTCGGTTGGTGAGAATATGCCCTGTGTGGCCCAGAAGCTTGAGGTTTCTCACCAATGGAAGGTGGTCCAATGAAAATAGCATCTGAACTTCCCCTATGTCTCCTTATGTGAAAACACTGGTCATTTTGCAGAAGTAACAGTGACATCTAGTGGGAAAATACTAATACTACATTATTCAAGCTGGGCAAGGGCATAGTAATTACAGGGATCACAATTAAGGCTTGGTACATTTTTTGGAAGAAAACTATTATCAGGGAGGAATAATCCCTCCAGGAAATGTTGTGAGCCCTCATTGCTAAAAATTATAAATCATTAATAAATAAATAAATAAATAAATAAATAAAAATAATAATAAACAAACATTTCTATAGCCCCCCTCTCCCCACCTTTCCCTCTGCTGAATGCCACTCGGGGCACTTCACAAAAATCTGTACAATAAAAGGAACATTTGGAAAAGTCATTCAGTCTTTATGTGAATGTCTGTAAAAGCGCTAGTATTAGAATTAGCTAGGACTGCTTGCCACAATGAGTCTGGCCCTGCCTGCTAAAGAATTACTGCTCTGTATATTGGCCAGTACTAGAGAGATGGGAAAGAAGAAGAGGGAAATGGAAGGGCAAAGGTTAGAATCTAGTGTTGCATAAAGTAAAGCTAAACAGGAGAGTTTGTTAAAAAAATTTTATCCAACTTCTTTAGCATGTGATTAAGAAAGCCAGTGTGGCGTAATGGCTAAGTGTGCAGTGCTTGGATTGGGAAATAGGGGGGAACTCTGGTTCTAGTCTTGCCTTAGCCAGAAACTCACTGTGTGACTGTAGGCTAGTCACATTATTCTCTAGGTCCAACCTACATCACAGGGTGGTTGTGAGGATTAAAAGTTGTGTTAGTCATATGTAAAGAGCTCCAAGTGCCATGACAGGGAGGAAATATATAAAGTAATTTATTATTAAGTATTTGACTCTTTTCATTATTGCCTCCTAGTCTAGGTAATGGCTATGGCACAGCAGACGATCATACAGAGTGATGCTCTATACGTTTTTATGCTCTGTTTTTGTTATCTCCTTTTAATAAACTGGTGCAGCTTTACTTAGACAATTATGTTTTTATTACTTATCATTTCTATCTAGATCACCCTCACAACAACCCTGCGATTATTCCCATTTTATTAATATTATCCACATTTTACAAATGGGGAACTGAGGCTGAGAGAGTGACTTGCCCAAGGCCACGCAATGAGTCCATGGCTAGCACAGAATTTGAATCCTGGTGTAACAGAGTGACTGCGAGTCCTTGTAGAACTAGGACCACAGTGAGTCGCACTCCACCATGGAGGCACCAGAGCCCGCAATAGGGCTTCAGAGGTGGATGAGCCGGCAAGTCAGAAAGGGACAGCATTTGGCCCCTCGGCCTGAGGTTCCCCACCCCCTGGTGTAGCGGATTGTTCCCAGCTTGACAGGGCAATTGCCTATAACGCAGCTGAGGGATGCAGCTAGAAGCTGAACTAAGGTGCCAAACCACCAGGAACCAGGAGTGGGGTACAAGGGGGTGAGGTTGTACCCCCTACTCTGGCTCCCCCCTGGCCCTGCTTCTTCCGAGAGTCATGACACTTGGGAAAAGGGTATGGTATATGGTCACATCAGAACCCTCCCCCCCTCCGCCCTCCCATGCACACCCTTGAGCCCCAGGGGCAAGAGGGAGCCTCAGAGACTGCAAAACTCTTTGAGGGGATCCAGCATTCAGCCTGATGAAGGGGACCAGCTGACAAGAAGGAGACTGTGGGAACAGTATGGACTCGGGGTGTGTGCATGTGTGTGTATGTATATAATATGAATGAATCAATCAGTCAATCAATCAATTTATCAAGCATAGCCAATGGCTATTGAAAATATAAAATACAACTAAAAATAAAAGGTACAACTAAAGATACAAAACACGATACTAGTCCCATAAAAACTTCCATAAACATGTTGAGACCGTGAGGCCGGTAGTATCATGAACAGATTAATATCCCTAATCCAAATCATAAAAAAGGCTGCAGGCCAAAAGTTTATAAAATCATTATCTCATAAAACTCAGAACATTTGAGTAGCTCGACATCAATATCAACACTTGCTCTCATATAACACACACACACACCCCAACTCCATCCCTCTTACTTAAATTGGGGCAAGAATGAGGGCTTATTTCACATTGATCAAGCAACACAACCTTAAACCCTATAATCCCTATGATGGAAGCCGTCATGCCTGAAACAACCCAAGGACCCTTACTCGATCATCTCAGCATCCTCTGATGTAAATTTAGATTGTATAAAAAGGGACCGCACATGCATGGTCCTGATTAGATATTGTGAAACCATCTGAGTAGTCTTTGGGTGTATATCAGCAAGTGCCAAGATCAGTAAGCCATGGCTGGTCATATGCAGATGTTGGAGGAGAAACGGCTCAAGATACTCCTCCCGTACATTGTCATACAAATGACATGTAAACAAAATATGCTCAACAGATTCCGTGGCCCATTGGTCAAATGGGCAAAGCCGGTCTGCGAACCTAACTGCACGCAGTCGGCCCGCCAAGACTGCAGTAGGCAGGGCATTGAAGCGGGCACCAAGGAACAGAATTTTTCCCCTCGGGCCTCGGTGAGACTGGGAAAGTCAAATAAGCGGCCATAGAGTCACGTTTTGGCATGAGGGATAGGTAAGAGGTCATATGGAGAGAGGCCCTGATCTTAGCGACCTCCTCCTGCCTGGTCGCATCCGCGTGCCTAAGCAGAAGTTCTGTTTTAGCAGCATGAGGCTCCTTCCCCTTCAAGTAATCTTGGGAGAAGCCCAGCCTTGAGATGAAGCTTTCCGTGGCCTTAACCCACTGACCTTTATAAGAATCATCTCTCCAGAATATAACTAGCCCTGTCTCCCAGGAGCACTGAAGCTTTACCCAAAATCGCAAAACAAGCCCCCAAGCCACCTCTTCCCAACTGCTTTGCCCAAGTTCGATCCTAATGGCTGCACTAGGTGTACC
>QEPC01015683.1:770875-787751 GCA_003113815.1 Sphenodon punctatus
GGGGCACCGGGAGACCCAGGATTTTATCCAAATCTAGGGGACCCTGGAGCATCAACTGGAGCTCACGCTCAATCAGCGCAATGAGCACGTGTTCCAGGAGATAGTGCGGGACATGGAGGCAGCAGGGCATCACAGGACCGTGGCATAGTGCCGCTCGAAGACCAAGGAGGTAAAGAGGGGGTACAAGGCCATCCGGGACAACCACCAGCGGTCCGGACACAGAGTCCGGACCGCCTCCTACTATGATGCCCTGGACCGCATCCTCCATATGAAGGGATCAATAGTAGTCCTGCGCCTCGTGGGGAGCACCATGGTCCAGGGCAGGGAACGGGCCAAGGTACCCCCTCCCCACACTGCCCCACAAGAAGGCACCAGCTCCAGGGCCCCCGACCCCATGGAGGAACGCCCAGGGACCTCCTGGACCAGCAGGCCCCCCCCCGACACCAGCCCAGAGAGCCCCCACCCCCTGGGTGGACAGGCTGGCTCAGAAGCTGGCACACTGATCACCCTCAGCCAGTGGTCGCTGGGGGTCCCCAGTTACATGGAGGGGCTGGCCTCGGAGGGATCGGAGACAGACATCAAGTGTAAGCGGGCAGATAGGAGGGGAGATGGACTGGGGTGAGGGGGGGAGGAGGGAGTCCCAGGTAGGAGGGTAGCCCCATCCACCCCCAATACCCCGGCCCATGGCACGGGGCACGGAGGGCCACCCGGGCATACCTACAGCCCTCCGCCTACCACCACCCCATATCCCCACAGGGCACGGCACCACCCAGCACCTGAGTCAGGTGGGTGAGGCGGCTAGCGGAGAGCAGTCCCTGCATCAGCCAGAGGCCCTAAGTGAGGCACACCAGCAATGAGGGGGCCCCCAAGGAGGCTGACAGGGGGACCCGGGTCACGTGGGGGGTGGGGCCAGGGTGATGGGGAAGGGGGGGGGAGGGCACCAGCTGCCGACGGGGAGGGCCTCGCTACCCTCTAAGCCGTGCCCCCGCCTAGGGTGTGGTCGGCCAGGGCAGCCACCCCATAACTTCTGTGTACTCTACAGGCCAGCCCAAGGAACCCCAGCAACCCATGTCCCCAGCGCAATGGATGAAGGAGCACCGGGCACGGGTACGGCACCGGAGGGAGGACCAAGTGGAGGACATTGTCTGCACCACCATGGAACAGGGGGAGCAGATGATAGCAGCTGTGGATCGCATGGAGGTGGCCACAGAGCAATCCCTGTAACAGGCGGAGGCAAGGGACTAGAGGCTCCAGGCGGAGGTGCACTTGGAATGGAGACAGGAGCGCCGGAACCACAGCAGGCAGGTAGAGGAGTTTGGGCAGCTGGAATAGGCCATCGAAGGGATGGTGCAGGAGCATTCCGCTAAAATGGATACGTCCCATGACATTGGGACCTCCTGCACGCTGGCACAATGAGTGCCTATGTGATGGCAGCTTCCCCGCCAGGCACCCTGGCTTCCCAGGGCCCCATGCTGGGCCCCCGGCGCCCCCACCACCTCCCCAACTGCCCCAGCTGCTGCCCCGCCATCTGGGGCCGTGCATCTGCCTCCTGGTCCCTGTAGGCTTCTGGAGGAAGCCGCCACCCAGGGGGGTGGGTCTCAGGTCCCGGGTCCTCCCTCCCTCCCACCACTGCCTGCCCTGCCAGACACCGAGGTCTCCCAGAACACCATTGGGGACATGGACAGCGGGGGGAGGGGAGCTCCCAGAGCTCTGCGGCACTCACAGGGCGGGTGAGGGGGAGGCCCCAGAGACACGAGGGACAGGGGGAAAGGGGGAGGGCCGTCTGAGGGGGGGCATGGAACCTGCGTGGTGGGGTGGTGGTGGTGGCGGCGGTGTAGGGGGAACATGTACTTGGGTGAGGCAATAAATTCCAGGGCACCACTACTGCCTCCTTCGGTCTGTTCATGGGCCCGGGGGTGGGGTCGGACCAATGGCCATAGAGGGGCTCGCCCAGGGAGCCGGCGGAGGCCCCAGGGTGGTGGGGTCAGGGTTGAGTGCCCTCACGCCTTAGCCTCCCCGCTGATATGCCTGGCCAGAGAAGCACGGATGCGCTTGGTGTATCGGTACTCCCGCGGGTTCTCTGCTTTCACATACAGGGGCACAGGGTCGGGAGGGCGTGTCACAGAGAAACATGGGGTCACACATGTGTAACACGGGACTACATGTTTGGTAAATGTGTGGTGCCAAGGGTTTCACATGTATGTAATGTTACTATACATGTACACTATGTAATGTCAAAGGTTCCACATGTTTGTAATGTTAACTCTGAGAACNTCTGAGAACGATAGAACTCACATTAAAACTCTGGCACCAGACTACAAGCAACACAGGAAATGCTAACAGATAACAGAAAGGGTATTCAGAACATCTGGCTTGCTAGACAGCCCTGTGGAGATGCAAATTAACTTCCATGTTTACCTGGGTTGGCTACATGACCCACTATTCCCCAAAGGCGGGAAATCCAAGACAAAGAAAGTTAAATGCTATATAAGGACAGAGATCCCAGAGGGGAAGAGAGACTGCTTGGAGACTTCATCTTGCAAAGCCAGCCTGAGCATCTACATACGAATGGGACCAGCCTGAACAGCAGCAGGCTGGGACAGCAGGAATTGAGAGAGATGATTTTGCTCTTTGCCAAATAAGAAGCCAGTGCCCAGTCATTACCTTATGGCTGAGAAACCAGAACTTATGGACCTTACTTAGGGTAAGATGAATAATTTAGGAACTCAACAGTATAAGTTAGGAATGCGTTATATTTACCTTTGATTTCTAATTACCACTCTGTTTAACTATCTTGTTTATGTAATCAATAAATATACTTCTTCCTTTTAAAGAAGTGGAAAGTGTCTAATATTGGAACACAAGTGAGTTACAAGAGCCTTCAAGCTCTTGCGAACCCAGAGAGTAAAGAGTCTGTAAACGGGAAGGATTGGGCCCTTGTATGACAAGAAGTTTCATTGTGGCACACTTGAATTAGCCAGTGAGAGAAACTGACTCAAGAGAACCGTGCGTAAGGGAAACTGAGTCACTCAAACCCGGTAAAGTGGGAGTGCGGACTCCCAAACACGTGACAGGGCGCCGGGGCATGGGGTATTCGAGGGCAGCCCTATTGGTCTCGCACACGTTGTGCAGCACACAGCAGGCACATATCACCAGGGCTGAGGTCTCCACCGTGTAGTCCAGTCGGTCAACGAGGCTCCTCCAGTGCTGCTTGAGGGCCCCAAAAGCCCGCTCGACCACGGTCTGGCTTGCACACAGGTGGGAATTGTACAGCACTGCCTCCAGGGTCCGGGCGACCGGGTACACCTTCATCAGCCACCGAGTGAGGGGCTAGGCCAGGTCCCCCAGGATACAGGGAATCTAGGTCATTCCCATGTTCGCAAAGTCCCCGTGGTACATCTGGGCAGAGAAGGTGGAGATGGTCATGATCCGGGCATCGTGGCTGCACCCAGAGTTGCCCATGAAGATGTCTATGAACCGCCCCCAGTGGTCTATGACAACCTGCAGCTGCAGGAAGTGGTAACCGTGCCTGTTGACATACTTTGCAGCCTCCCAGTGGAGGGGCTCAGGATCTCTATGTGGGTGCCGTCCATGGTGCCCATGCAGTTGGGGAACCCACCAGCCATGAAGCCGGCCATCACGGTCACCTGGTCCACCAGCTGGATTGCTCGGTCCAGGAGCACGCCCTCCACAGCCTCACGTACATCCCAGAGAATACAGGCAACGGTGCTCACCCCGACACTGAAGTGCTGGGCGACTGACTGGCAGGAGTTGGGCGTTACGAGGGCCCAGACCCCAATGGCCACCTGCTGGACCATGGTGATCGGGGTCCTCATGGGGGTGTGCTGCCGCTCCAGTCAGGGTGTCAGCAGCTCTGCAAGGTGCAGTAGGGTGAGCTTGTCCATCCGAAAGCACACCCTCCAGGCGGCCTCGTCCCACTGAGCTAGCGCCTGGGACCACCACCCCTGTGCCCACTCTGTGACCCATACCTGCCAGGCAATGGGCATAACGAGCAGGGCGGCATGCCGCATGGTCTCCCTCCACCATTGGAGGCACCCAGCCGTCTCGCAGAGTACTGCGGCCCTGTTCCGGCCACAGATCAGGGCCTGCCGTTTCGCCCCGGACACCCACTGAGCCCTGAGCCAGGGAGTTCCTGCAGCCATGGTGGGCTCCCCAGGCCCTTGCAGTTCTCCAGGCCAAGCTAACCCACAGGTGGGCACCCAGGTGCACCTCTGCGGTCAGGATGCGCAGCTGATCAATGTGCGAATGGTACCATTCAGCACAGAGCACTAGGTGCATTCTGCAGGCACCCAACCTGTCTTGCTGCATGGTGCCTTCTTCCCCGGGTGGGGTGCAGCTAGCCCTGTTATAGCCTGGGAAACATGGTGCCCCGCCCCCGGGTCGCGACCTGACGGCCGGGCGGGGGCACCCATGTAGCTCTGGGGCGGCCCCCTCCCAGGTGTCCCAGCCTCCTCCAGCAGGGCAGGTGGGCTGGAGCGCTGGTGGTATCTGATTGGGCGTACCTGCTATCCCTGCATGGGGCCTTGTGCATGGCCCAGCGTGTGCCCGGGCATGCTGTCGGTAGCTGCACTCCTGTCATCACCTCCCACCCCTCTGTGCTGGCAACATTGTGTCCTTGCCAGCCTTATTAGTGTGTCGACTGTCCTGTCTGTGTGCTCAGTTCCTGCAGCTGTGCAGGGTCCGCATCCCACGCCTCGCTCTGTTGCCATGCCTTGTTGCAGTCCGTGGCCTTATCGCTTGGCTATGGGGCTCCCCTGTGTCCCCTCCCGCCCCTCTGGGGAATGTGGGCCCCCGTCTGTGGTGTCAGTGTTCCTGGCTTGCTGGACCATGGCTGGCTGCACTTCCACCAGGCTCCTGGCTCCCGGCCCCCATGGGGCCCCCATAGCTGGGTCACCTCCCGTGGCCCCCTGCTGCCGACTCCTGCTTGTCTGAGTCCTCTGCGGCGGAGCTGGCAGTTCTGTCAGCTGTGTGGTCCTATCCCGATGTGCAGTTGGGGCTCTCCATGCAGGATCCGTTCAAGGCTTACTACCTGGTTGCCTACCACATGTCCGTACTGGGGTACCACCGGGGCACGTTCCATTGGCCGCACTTCATTCACCTGGCAGGCTACCTGGCCCCTGGCCCCTTAGTGGCCCCCAGCCGCTGGCTGTGAGTCCCCCTGTGCCTTCCGGGCCTGGGNTGGAGGGGGCCCCTGCCCTGGCCATGTCCTACTTTGGCTGCGTTCACGGGGCCCATGGGTATCAGCGCTCTCATGGGGCAGTGTATCACTGGTTGTTGGAACTGGGTCACCTCTTGTGACCCCCTGCTGCTGACTCCTGCTTGTCGAAGCCCACCGTGGCAGAGCTGGCAGCGCTGTCCGGTGTGTGGTCCTATTCCAATGTGCAGTTGGGGCTCTCCATGCAGGATCCGTTCGAGGCATACTACCTGGTCACCCACCACATGTCCGTGCTGGGGTACCACCAGGGCATGCTCCATTGGCCACACTTCATTCACCTGGCAGGCCACCCGGCCCCATTCCCCTTAGTGGCCCCCAGCCGCTGACTGAGTCCCCCTGTGCCTTCTGGATCCTGGTTGCTGGCCCCGCTGTGAGCTCCCGCCTCTGCCTGGCTGCCATGGTCCATTGCCTGCTCCCTCTTTGATGTCCCGGCTGTGTTGCTGTGCTGCCAGCTTCCCGGGGTACCGCTGCCCCTGCCTGTGGCTCTGGCCCCCCTCCTCCCCCCCATCTGCCTCTGCAACCGGTGTTCCCCTCCATGACTGCCATCTCCAGTGTCCATGCCCAGCTCTCTGAAGCACCCCGGGGCTCTCCTGGGTGTTGCTGGCCTTCCTCGTTCACCTGCGCTCCCTCGTGCACCCCAGGCCCCCCCTTGGGTGCCTGTGTGGCCTTGGGGTTCTGGGGCCCCTGGACTTCACCTCCCTGCTACCTCCTGGTGTGTGTGTGTGTGTGTGTGTTTATGTCTTTGGACCAGCTGCACAGCTCCAGCTCTCCTGCCTTCCCTCCATGGCACCCTCGCTGGCACTTGGGGTCTGTGTGTGCCTCCTGGACCATGCTCGGGCCACTGCCTGTTCCGTGTGGCCTCCCCCTGTGCCTGTACCCCAACCTTTCAGGTTTCCCCTATTCTGGGACTGACTGTGTAGCTGTGGGGGTGGCCTTGTGGGCTGCACTGTGTTTGGGGATCTGACTGCCGTTCCCCGTGCCCGGTTCTGACCCTGGCCCATTCCCCCCCTTCCCTGTCCCACTGCCCCCCATTCCCCCTGTGCCTGTTGTGCTATGCGTGTTGTGTGTCCCGCTGTGTCCCCCCTTTCCTTCCTTTCCCGTCTTGGTGTGTGCGCGCCCGGGTGTGTGTTTGTGCTGTGTTTTCCACTGTGCCTTCATTGTCTCTGTGCCTGTTGTGTGGTACCTTGGCGGCTCTCCTCCCTCTTCCCCCTCCCTTCCCGTTTCCCTTGTGTGGGCATTCCCTTTTGACTTCGTTTGCCCTCAGCCGGCCATGTCTGTGTCCTGCCTCTCCCCGGTGCCTTGTGGGTGTTTTGACCACGGCCGAGAATCAGCATCATGTCTGTTGCACTGCTCCGGGCCATGGTCTGGCTGCTCGATTCCCTGCTGTGGTCCTGCTCCCATCATGTCTGTTCGGGGCTCTCCTTGAGCACGGGGGTGGTTGTTCGGTTCACCACCACTGGGGATCCACTGTAGTGAATACGGACCGCATAACGTCTGAAAACACCCAATGTCTACACAAAAATAGACCATGTATTAATTGAAAAAAAATGGAGCAAACAGATGCATGAAAAGTGAAATAGAGTGCCACTGGTGCTATCAAATCATACCACCATAATTTCAACCTTTAAATGGAGCGATTCTAGTCCACAAATGCAAAGAGCTTGGCAACTGGAAAGGAGTTTGTTTTTTGATAGATCTTCTACAATTGTGTCACTTTTTAACAAAGAAGAATATTTTGAACTAAATAAAAATTCAGTGAAGTTGCCACAGATTCTTTGGGAAGCTGCCAAAGTGGTAATAAGGGGGAAATTAATTGGCATAAAAGTCCATGTAATAAAGATGAGAAAGGAAAGATAGAAAGCCCTTTATATGGAGCTCAAACAAGCAGAAGCAGCAAACAAGATTAGGTCCACCAAGAAACTCCAACAGGAAATTAGTAAACTGAAGGGAGAAATTAATGATATAGAAACAATTTGGAGAACCACACAAATTTGGAAACTTAAGGGGGTCTACTTTGAACAGGGTACTAAATGCGGAAAATTATTGGCCAGACCAGTTAGTATAAAGTGGAAAAAAGCAACCATAACAGCAGTTATTAATTGCAAAGGTTATAGAGTCACAGAAATGGAACAAATAAAGGAGTCCTTCGTGAGGTTTTACAAGGAGCTTTACAAGACTTCGCACCCTGCACCTGAAAAAATAAATGAATTTCTGAACCGATATAAATTCCCTAAATTAAATAATGGGCAGAATCAGTTTTTGAATGCACTAGTGACAGAGGAAGAAATAACAGACACCATAAAAAATATGTCTAAAAATAAAACTGCCAGACCAGATGGATACTCATCTGGGTATCCATCTTGGCTTTACTGTAACCAAGCCAAGAACGTGTACCTAAGTTCTCACATCCTCATGAATGTCGCATCCCTTGTCTCTCCCTCTGTTCCCCCTTCCCTGTCTCCCCTCCCCCTGTCTTTAGATTGTAAGCTCTCAGGCAGGGACCGTGTCTATCTTATTTTTTGTAAAGTGCCAGGTACATTGCTGGTGCTGTATAAATGCTTATAATAATTATAATTATAATAATAATAATACCTGGTGGAATTTTATCAAAAGTTTAAGTTTCAAAAAGAATTAATTCCTTATCTAATCTATGTCTATAATAAAATACTGGAAACAGGAAGAATACCCACAACATGTTATGATGTCTCTATAGCATTAGTGCTAAAAAAAGGTAAAGACCCAGAGCAGTGCTCAAGTTATTGACCTATATCATTACTAAACATTGACCTAAAAATATTCACTAAAACATTGGCAAATAGACTTGTTGCTTTTATAGGGGAAATCATCCATAAAGACCAAGTTGGATTTATCCTGAAGAGACTTGTATCAGACAATATTATAAAGGCAGTGAATATTATTCACTGGATACAACAACAAAAAAGGAAATGACAATGGTAATTTAGGCTAATGCCGAGAAGGTTTTTGATCATCTAGAACTGGTCTGTTTATTTAAAGTTTTAGGGAAATTGGGATTTCAGGGCAACTTTGTCAAATGGGTGAAGGCAATTTATAAACAATCAAGTGCACAACTAATTGTTAATGGTCAGCTAACCAACCAGTTTCTTCTTACGAGAGGAACTCGTCAGGAATGCCCATTGTCCCTCCTCTTGTTTGACATAGTACTGGAGGTGCTGGCCTATGCTATTAGGCAGGAGATGGAGATTACGGGTGTCAAGGTGGGTAAAGTGGATCACAAGCTCTCTCTCTTTGCCGATGACATGCTGTTATACATCTCCAACCCAATTCAGGCTATTCCACCTCTCATGAAATTAATTGATGAGTTTGTCGAGACTTCAGGCTACAAAATAAATTATCTAAAGTCCTATGCATTAATTTTTGCCAAGGACAAAGCACAAAACAACAGGTTAAAAAGGGAACTTCCCTTTATAGAGGTAGACACAGAAATTAAGTATTTAGGGGTATTTCTGACTAAGGACATTACTCATCTGTCTGATTCAGACAAATTTCCCCCCAATATTCAAGAAAGTACAAGAAGAGGCATCCATGTGGTGTAACTTGGCCTGCTCCTGGATGGGTAAACTCAAATAATTTAAAATAATTTTGTTACCCAAGCTCCTGTACAATCTCCTTACTGATTAAGATTCCAGACTCCTTTCTCAGAATGGATAGATATCGAATGAATAGATATTGAAAGGGAAATCTTTGGGGTTGGTGACTTTAGGGAAATTTTGGTGGACAAAATAGAAATTGACAAAAACCCATGGAAGTACACCCATTTGCTGCAGAAGCATTAAAAAATTGGGAGTGGGTACAAAGAAAACTGGGGTCTAGAAGTGATATGTCTCTATTCACTCCCATTGGGTGTAGGGAGATAGTTGACAAGGGATTGGTACCAGACCTTAGAAAGGGGTTGAAGGAGAAAGGCCTCACTAGGGCAAAACACTTAAGGAGGGGAAATTTATGACAAAGCAAGACATGGAGGTGAGAATACAAAACAAAATTGATTTCCTTCAATATTTGCAATTAAAAAGTCACTTTACTGCCAAATAAAATATTAAAAGCTATGCTCGGCCAGCAGGGGGATTGGAGAGTCTACTGTTGGAGCACACAAACTAAAAGGTATAGTTGCCAGAATTTATAAAGAAGGGCAACAATTCAAGCATGCATCAAATCATAACTGTCTGACCTTGTGGGAAAAGGAATTAGGGATGCAAATAGATTAAAAAACAGGTTAATTCAATATGGTCTCATATGCACTCCTGCTCGACTTCTATGGAAGCCAGAGAGCCACAAATCAAGCTCATTTTGCGATTTTATTTGACACCTCAAAGGCTGAAATACAAAGAATCAGAAAGGGGAGGGCTCTGTTGGTGGGGATGTGGAGAACAAGGCACATATATACACTGCTGGTGGCATTGCCCATTTAATATTTTTTTGAGCAAGGTATGGTGTTATGCGAAAGATATAACTGGCTTTGTCCTGCCATTCAAACCAGAGATCGCTATCCTGGGTTTATACCCAAAAGAATCTATAGTAGAAAGATATATGCCTCCATGTCTTGTACTAATGTTGACAGCTATCATAGTAATTTTGCAGCATTGGAAATCAGAGTCTGGCCCAACCATAACAGAGTGGATCAGCAAATTATGGTACTTCTTCACAATGGAGAAGAACAGGACAATGACTACCAAACACCACCAAAATTTTGTGGCAAAATGGTTTCCATGCTTAGAAATTATTAAACCAGAGCAACCCATAGATGATACTTGGTCTTTTCTGAACCACTACATAATATAAGGTGGAAAGGGAGGAAGATGCTTTGTAACCCTCTTACTATACAAAGAAGGAGATGAAACACAACCTACTTGTCAGATTGTAAGCCCTAGGGGCAGGGACCGTGTCTATTTTATTACTTTGTAAAGTGCCAGGTACACTGCTGGCGCTATATAAATGTTTGTTAATAATAATAATAATAATACTTGTACAAGGAATTTGATTTTCTTTCTTCCTTATTATTACTATCTGTTTCTTATTGTGTTATTTCATAAGTTATATTTATGTTTGCTATGTGTATTTTGAACAAATCTTATACTGGATATCAGATGGTTCATAACAACTTTATTACTGTCATTTGTATGATACTTGATTTGTACATAATTACAATGAATAAAGTAAAATTGAAGGGGGGAAAAAAGGAAATGATCTCAAAGAGGATGATGCTTCATGCCCTAGCAGGGAAGAGGAGTTTCCCAAAGCATGATGGGGCTTAGCTAAACCTCAGCTAAATTAGGGTGGAAGTTTTAGAAAAGGAGGTTTTCTAGTGACAGGCTGCAGCAGGGTGAGCTGGGCCTGCAAGAGTCAGTGGGCTCAGCTCTCCTGCTTCTAGCCAGGGCCGGTCATAAGCAAGGTAAGTAGGGCCCATGGCCTGTGTCCCACAGGGAAGTCAGTCCTGATAGTCTCAGGTTCATCACTCCTGAGGCCTGTCACAACAGGCTATTCAATTCAATTCAGTTCCTTATTTGTTCCCAGCAACTTGCTATAGAGCTCCAGTACATAAAGGTTAAAAGAAACACAGGAGTGAGAATAAAAAATAAACAAATTAAACTCACAATGATAATAGAGAACCACAGTAATCATGACAAACTTAATAAAAGTAAAATGAACCAGCTGAAAGAAGCCGGCAAAGTCAACAAAGCCAACAGGCTATTTCTGCAGGGCGTTTTCACCATCCCCAACTCTCAGCCCCTGGGTTGGCTGTGTCCTGTGGAGCCTGCCCCACCCTTCCTCTCACTTTCAATAAATCACTGATCCCTGAATCCCCCTGTCAGATGTGTGTGTGCGTGCGTGAGAAAGGAAGAGAGTGTATGGTGGTGGGGGAGGGAGGGAGGTAAGGGGGAAGATCCTGTGTGTGTGAAAACGTCTGGGTCCATGGGCTGGGGCACAGAGAGTTGTGGCAGGATCAGTCCTGGATAAGATGGTTCAGGATCAGGGTCCAGAAAGATGGTGCAGGACCAGGGAGCCTGGTCCAAGGGTCATGGTGGGGATCAACACATAGACCATGGGGCAGGCATCGATGAGGCAGGCAGTACAGACAACCGATGCAAGGATTCAACTGGGTGGAACAGGCAGACAGGACTCAGTGCATAGGAGGCTCACGAGGATGCAGTCACATGGGGGCACATCCTACAGTTGCCGGGCACCCATCCAAGCAAATGCCAAGCTGCGCTCTTGGGGACCAAGGGCAGATGGACACAGGGGCAGCCAGACTCCCAGGCAGGATCCAAAGGACCAGGTTCCAGAAGGGAGGCTCAGAAGGCTGTCCCAAAGCACACACTAGGTCCAGGAGAGGGGAGTGCAGAGCCAGTCCAAGCGCATGGAAACAGGAGTGTAGCTTTACTCAATTATTGTTCACAGTGGACTGGGGAGGTCCAACCACAATAATGAGCACGATGAGCAGTGACAGCGTATGATTTTCTTCATAGCAGGACAACGTAAGATATTAATAAAAATAGATTTTATTGCTATAGAGAGCAGAGCCAAGAGGCATCCTGGGGAACAGAACAGGACGTTGACTGAGGATCTGCCCAACTTCCTGTGATGACTGGCTGGCCTTATGTATAGGTCAGTAGCTAACTAGGAGGGCTGAGGGCATGAAGCAAGGCAGAGGAGGGAGGCCATCAGTGCCAACCCTGGTCCCTCATCAGAGAGCCCCAGTGGCATGAAGGTGCCACCCACTTTATTCAGGGCCCCAAGGGTGCCAGCTCAAGCCTGGGTCCTTACAGAAAACTAATGACTGCTATGTTTTTCTAAGCAAAGAACAGATTACCAATTGTTAAAGGAGCAGGGCAATGGGATTTCCACATTTTATTTTCACCCTGAGACCCGCAAATTCTAAGGTCAATGTTGCTCCTAGCTAGCTAAACCCTCCCAGCTGTAGTATATCAAGGGAAGCTGACTGTGGGCATGGTGGGGATGGGAGGAGTCAGCTGAACAGTTAGGGACAAAAGCCCCCAGTTTGTGGCTGTAACAGAGTGTCTGCAGCCTAACAGGCGGATAGTAAAGTGCAGCCAAGCAGGGTTAATAACATCTGTGTAGGCAGAAGGCTGCTAGCTAAAGCAGTCAACCAGCCGCAGACACAGGTGGAACAAGGCCACTAAGGAGTAACTTCTCCAGCCAATCCAGATAGAGGGTGGGGCATAAGAGGAGCAGCCTGTAGCAGGTGGGGGAAACAGAGAGGCTCTGTGCAGGAGTGAGGCAAGAGGCTTATCTGGCGAGGCTGAGCTGGTAGCTGCTGGTCCGGCCCGGCCCGGCCCTCTGTTGAAGGAGGCAGCAGTTATTTGGTAACCACCTAGTAACCCCAGAGGTTAACTGTCAAATCAGAACATCCACTATTACCACCCTGAGCCTATATGGGAAGGATGGCATATAAATTCAAATAAAATAAATACATCTATATGCATGCAACCAATTTAGATTAATATTTGGAAGGTGCCCTGAATCATTTGAACAACAACATGCGGCAGGTTTCCATTCTATTTAATGAAGATCCTTTTCCTGCAGAAATGCTTCTGTTTGATGAAGCTAGGCCCTTACGTTCAAACTCTTGTTAATAAGTCTTTGTTAAAGAGTCTGCTTGCAATTCTTTGCCACCTCTTCTAGGCTCTTCCATCACTTGCAAAACAGCTGATTCTGCCACCATTGGGTCTCATGAGTCATGGCTCTGTTCTGCAACTTCATTGATATAGATCACAGAGCAGAAAGGGGTTATAATTGCCAGAAGCAATGGAGACCATTTTGTTCCGCTGGGCTTTTGGCAGTGGGATTGAATTGGGGGTGGTAATTTAAGGGGGAGCATGGGATGGGGTTTGGTGGGGGGCTTGGTGGGTGGGTTGCCAGTCTTTTGGTAGGTTGGGAAGTGTAGGGGTGCATGTTGGTTTTAATCGTTTTTTATTCTGTTTTTATGTTTGTGAGCTGCCCTGAGTCTTTGTGGGAAGGGTGACACAGAAATATAAATAAATAATAATTGCTTCTCCATATACCATTAGCCGTCCCCTTCAGTACCTACAGTTTCTATAGTGCCAGTGAAGGGACACGCTGCTTAGTATTGCCGCCTCCTGCCACTTGGTCACAGTCCTGACCCATCAGTCATGTGGCATTTGAGCAGAGGGCCATGGGAATGGCACACTCTCCCCCCTTCATTTTACCCTTGTTGTTAGCCCTGTTGTGCTCTCCTTGGAACTGAAGGAAGACAGGGCGTCTTTAGACGTAACGCTGAATGGGGGGTTGGAGTTATGAGCACATGTTTGTGGTTAGTGTGTAAATAGAATAACTCCGTGGACACTGAATTGAACACGTGCTTAAAGTATGGTGGGACCTGGGAAGTGCACACCATTGCCTTTCAATTGCTACACAGGTGTTTCTCTCAAACCCTTCTCAAGTATTATGTGTAAAGTCATCCATAATCTGGTCCGATTTGCTCTTGTCGCTACTGTAAGAGGAAATTAAAAAAACAAAAATTAAATCCTTTAAACAGGTTTAAAAACAGAATCTCAGGATGGGTCTGCCCCAGGGGTGAAGATTTAAGGCCTGGTTACCTGAGAGAATGCCTTATTTCCCATGTGCGTGACTAATAATGGCAAGGCAGCTGGTTTGCTGCGGCTGCTGCTTATTACACTGATCATAATCTTCTCATCGTTACCTTGTTCCTGTCCCCGTCTGCTTCCTGTATCCACCTGTCGTCCCTCATCACATACTAAAGAGTGAGAGCTCTCAGGGAAAGGGATAAATAGATACAAGGGGTCTCTTGATCACTGGCTGGTGCTTCTGTATATTACTGAATTTAAAAAATAAGATATAACCATAATAAAAGAACTGCTGTCCCCTATGTCTGGAATTCCCTCCCTAAGCACATTTCTTCTGCTCCCTCCCTCCTGGCCTTCAAATAGTTTCTAAAAACTGAACTCTTCTCAGACTTTTCCTAGCTCCTCCCTTCCACAGTCTGCTCGCTGATGCCCCCATGTAAGGCGGGGGGCCACCATGGAGAGGGCGTTCTCGGTGGTCGGGCCGCGGTTGTGGAACTCCCTTCTGAAGGAAGCCCGCCTGGACCCAGGTCTCCTCACCTTTCGGCGGGCATGCAAGACTTGGCTGTTCGCCCAGGCCTTTGGAGGGGAGCAGGGGAGGGGTGGGGTGGGGTATTTGGGGAATTGGAGGGTAGGGTTAGGGTCGGGGTTTTTAAAATTATTTTAAAAGTGATGTTGGTTTTGAATGTATTTTATTGTTTTATCGTATTGTTAGCCCCCCCGAGATGCCGTGGGCATGAGGGGGCAGCATAAAAATGCCAAGAAATAATAAATAAATAAAAATAAATGTATGATCCCTCCCCAATTCACATCAGTTCTTTACATAACAGCCCATCCTAATGCACATTCCTATGATGTATTAGTATAACATTCATGGGCAAAGCTCTCCCAGGATTTGCGTAGATGTAACTGTCTGGTATAGATTTCCTTCACCACTAGGTGGCTTTTCTGCACACACTACTGTGTATCGCTCCCTCCAGAGTAACGTCACACACGGCAAGTCCAAAATTAATTGCTTATATACATTTTAAGGCTTGTACACATGAGCATTTCCTCTGAATCAGAGTTTAATTGGGGGATGGGGGGGTTTAAATCAAAGGGGGAACAGTGCCCCAGGAAAACTTGTTAGTACAAGTGTGCACCCTGAAATGTGGGGGGTTGGAAATGAAAGCCAAAAAAACCTGGTGGATTTGGCTTTCATTAAGGACCTTTATGCTCTGCCCCTATGCTGGGCAACATACAGGGTGTTTTTAAATGAGCGTGGCGGACGGGGTGTTTGTGTGTCCATGAACGCTGAGTGGCACAGCTGCGGGGTGCCCACACACGTGATGTGCGTGGGGAGAGCTTCACACAGGCAGCTCACAGCATGACTTCCATGGCCACGGAGGCGGCCACCTTGGCCTGCACGGGGCACTCTGGATTTTTTGGTGGTGCTCTGTGCATTGCCATGGGTGTTTGCTTTGTGGGCCATGGGAGCACGCTTCCCCACACACCAGGTTCAAACGAGCAGTTGGATGCGTGGAAAGTGGTGGTGGTGGTAGGGGCGTGTATGGATGCGTCTTGTTTAAAAACATCCAGAGATTAATTCACAAGAACTCGTTACATATTTAGCTGTAGAGAGGCAAGGTGGTCCAGTGGTTGGGTTGCCAGCTGGAGGCGAGTTCATTCTACCGTCACGGGGGCAAACTGTTCTGTGGTCCCTCTCTGCCTCAAGCGTGCTGTTGCACAAAACTCTCCCTCAGGATCGTAGTTGTGCCTGTTGCCCCAACCAGGGCTGGGCACGAATCATCACCGGGAGTACAGCCGTTTCAGGGAGAACGCCCCCTAGGACACTCACTGAGCTTGCCGCCCTAGCAAGCTGGGGGGCACAGAATGACCTCCTGGGGGAAAGGGAGCCCCAAGGGGGAACCCGAGAGAGGGATAGGCTTCCCTACCTCCAGGGGGGACAGGGATGAGCCCTTCAATGGACCCTCCAACCCACGGACTTCCCTTGTTCTCCCTGCACTTGTTGACCTTAATCTCACACCCCCAGACCCACACCCCCAGACACACACCCAGATACCCACACACAGACACACCTTGATACTAAGCCTGTACGCAGGGTCAGCAAGAGTCCAGGGCCAGTCTCTCAGATCACTGATAGCCAGCAGCCATGCATGCTGCCTGAGGGCCCTTTATAGTGGAGGTCTTGCCCTGGTAGCCTGCGCACTGGTGCAGGCGTTCCAAGCATTGGGGTTGCCCCGGCAACTCGCCGCTGCTCTGTAGTGCATCCTGCCGCACCCCCTCAGGGGCGTGGCCTTCTGTTTTGCCACCTGCTGCGCCGGCCTCCCCAGTAATGGGGTCACCGTTGGCGGCTCCACTACCAGGGAAGGGGGATCCTGCTGCCTCCGGGGACCCTGCAGCTTGGAGCCACCTGGTTAGATCCTTAGCACAAGGGGGTGCGCGGCGCGGCCGAAGCCCCAGCATCATCATCCCCGGGACCCGCCACCCCAACCCCCCATAAGCCCTTACAACTATGCAGGTGTCATGGGTTGATTTCACTATATAAATATGTTCACTATGTTCGAGTGAATCTCGCACCCTGATAGTGGGGTACCAGGGACCGGGGTACAGACTCCTACATTCTGTTTTCAATAAAACCCAAATAAACCAGAAAAAGCCCTTTTTGGGCTTCCCTATTCAAAACACGAATACTAGGTCTGAATATTAGGTTTGTGTATTCGGATTTTGAGTGAACCCAACATTTCCTGAAAAACGTAATATCTGAGGTTTCTAACTGGACCCCCCAAAACTACAGCACATATCCAGCTCCAAGCTGCGCTGCTCTCTGACTCTCAGGCCACTTTCAGACATGCCCCCCCCCATGCATATTTGGGCGGGGGGGGAAATGTGCAGCCCAAATATGCACGGGAATCGGCCGGTCTGAAAGGCCCCCCCGCGCGGCTTTGCTGGCAGAGACGCGTGGGATGCAGAGCAGAAAATCGAGCTCTACATTCCGCACGTCTCTGCCGTCAAAGCCATGCCGGGGGGGGGGGGGGGG
>QEPC01015683.1:787811-800082 GCA_003113815.1 Sphenodon punctatus
GGGGGGGGGGGGCATGTCTGAAAGTGACCTCAGTTTAGCTGCCTGCATGGGGAGCCTGTAGTGAGCAAAGCAAACAAGAATGCTGTGTGGAACGTGGATGAATATAAACAATATTTATATAATAAACCAAGAAAAAACAAATGAATATTGTAAAAACAGCAATACAATCATAAAAACAATCTACAGCCCGACGCGTTTCGGGTACAAAAAACCCCTTCTTCAGGGGTGTAGAAATGAATGTGAAACAGAATAATGAACATCAATGCATAAAATACAGCCAAATTCCCAAGTTTTCACATGCAAATCTTCTATGAAGCAGCAAAAAACTAACATGTAATCAACAAAACGTCGTGAATACAAGGACAAATAATACAAATATATGCAAGATGGAAATGCATCAAAATAAAACACATAGATCATAAACGCAAACGCCAATATCATATGCTAACTGTAAAGATGATTAATAGCAGGCAGGCAATGTCTGAGACAACACTTTTCAGAAGACATGAATGACCTAACCTGCAGAGCACTTAAAATCAAGGGTCAAAAGCACTTAGTCCATTGATAGTGGTACAACAGTCCCAATGAAATAAAGAGAGGAAACTTTACCCACTTTGCAGTCAAAAATCAGGAAATAGCTCCTGTTAGCCAATGCAATCCCAAAAGGCACTTAATGTAGAAAAACATCCATATAAATGGCTCGCAATGACTGTGGAGAAATAAAATAAACAAAATTGAAATCCTCAAATAGGCCTATAAACAAAATGTTTCAATGAACTAACCAGCAGCACCTACCCCTCTGGGAAACTGGCCCCACAAAGGAACTGCTTGGTCTTGCCTCCACAGCCTTGTGACTCCACAATACTTAACAGCCCTGGGAACTACCCAGAAAAAGGACAAGCCTTTCCTTATATACTGAAGCCCATCAGGGGTCTATATGGATCACAGCTGTATCCACTTGAAGCAGTCAGAAAAACAAAGGGCAGAGAGGAAGGGTATTATAAGAAGCAGCTGTAATCGATGGCCTCATTGAGGCCAAACGGTGCCACAGTCTGCAATCTGTAAATCCACTGGGCTTCTTTCCTCAATAGAAAAATATCCTTATTGTGACTGTGTGGTCCCACAGCATCCACTGCCCAGAACACAAAATCAGTACGACTATGATTCGCCTGCAGAAAATGCTGCACCAATGGCTCATTGATCTTCTTATTCCTAATATTACTCCCGTGTTCCCCCATTCTTAATTTTAATTTCCTAGTAGGTTTGTCTATATAAAACAATGGGCAAGGGCATCTAATCACATATACCACATGGGAAGTGGCACAAGTGGTAAAGCTATCTATAAAGATAATGGATGAATCCTTAGGATTTTCAAATGATTGCAGAGTGTAGGTCTGTTTGCAGCACACACCGGAACCACAGGGAAAGTGTCCCTTGCTCTGCCTAATGCCACATCTGCTAGAAGTAGTAGCTGAATCTTGTCCTGCAGTGGCATGGACCAAGGTATCTCTAACGTTCCTTGTTCTCTTGTAAGCAAAAAGTGGTTTTTGACTGAAAACTGGACATATATCCAGAACATTCCAATGTTGGATAACGCTCCGTCTAATACTGGTACTGGAGCCATTGAACGTAAGGCTGCAAACTAACCTATCCGGAGTGTTGCTTCTGTTGGACACTAAAAGCTCAGCCCTAGACCTCTGACATGCTCGAGCATAACCTGCCTGAATGACCTTCATCGGGTAGCCCTTAAAATTGCCTCAATTTGTCTGATTCTCTATGAAAATCTTCATCTTGAGTGCAATTACGTCTGATCCTTAAAAACTGTCCATATGGCAAATTGTTCCTAATATGGACAGGCTGAGAACTATCATATCTCAAATAAGTGTTTCTGTCTGTAGGTTTCCTGAACAAACAAGTCTGTAGTCCCACATCACTCTTGCTAATGGTCACATCCAGAAAATGCACCCTGGAGGAATTAAACTCCATAGTAAATTGAATATGTGGGCTCCTGGTATTGACCCACTGATGAAAACTTCGTAAAAGGGTCACATCACCCTTCCAGATAAAGAAAATATCATTGATGAATCTCCACCATGCCACAATGTCTGACAAAAATGCATTGGATTGATCAAATACATACAAGACTTCAAAATCACCCATGAACAGATTGGCTATTTCAGGTCCCATGGAAGAACCCATGGCTACCCCTTTTATTTGCCAAAAAAACTCGCTATTGAACATAAAGTAATTCTTGCATAATGCCAATTCAGCTAGAGACACAATGAAAGATGTAGATGGACACAAATTATCAGATCTCATGTCCAAAACTTTCCTTATCACTTCTAATGCTTCCTCCTGGGGGATATTCGTATAAAGTGATACTACATCCATAGTAACAACTTCAAGCACAAACTCCATGCCACGTGTGTCCACCGTGTGGAGCTTATGTAGTAAATCCGAAGTGTCTCTAATATATGAACGTAATTGGCGGACATGGGACTTCAGAAAATAATCTACATATTTGGATAAAGGCTCCAATACAGAATCATTACCAGACACTATAGGTCTACCTGAAGGAGGACTGATGCCCTTAGTGAGCTTGTAGTGAGCCCTCCCCACCTGCAGGGACTATCTCAGAACTGCAGTCTCCAGAACTGCAGTCAGGCCCAGCCTAGTGGAGGCCAGCCCAGCCCAGCCCAGCCCAGCCCAGGAGAAATGATGATTCCTTGGCAGCCTCATCTCTCCCCCCCCCTTCCCAAACCAGCGACCCCTTGCACAAGCCAATGACCCCCATAAGTCTGCTCTGTGCTCCATTCCCACCTAGCCAGTGACTCCCCTCTGAGCCAGAAACCACTCCCTCCCAAGCCAGAACCATGCCTCTTTCCCTCTCCCCAAGCCAGCAACTCCTTTCTTGAGTCAGCCCCATTTCCCCCCAAGCCAGTAACACCCCTAAGCTAGACCCATGCCCCATTCCCACTCCCCAAGCCAGCAACTCCCCACATGAGCCAGCCCCATGTTCCGTTCTCCCCTCTCCCAAGACAACTGCATGTCTCACTTTCCCTCATGCCAGTGATGATCCCCCTGAGCCAGAACCATGTCCTGTTCCACCCTCCCCAAGCTAGCCTCCGCACCAAGCTAGCTGTATTCTCCACCCTCCCCAAAACCTTTTTACTCTTGTAGCAGACTTAGCAACATTTTCCACTAAATTTTCCTTTCCTTATAGGCCTGTCAAACTGGCAGACCCTCACTGCACTTCTGTGCCAAAATAACCCCTATGCAGGGACCTGTGTTCACTGCATTTTCCACATTGGCATAAATGGGGAAAAGGCAGTGAACACAGGTAAGGATACAAATGCAAATACTAGAACCATAAATACAGATACGAATACTTGATCTCATGCAGAGCCCTGATTTTTAGCAGCCAGATGGACACGTCCCACTTCCTTGATCAATAAGCCCCACCCCCTCATTTGAATAAGCTCCACTCCCTCCAATATTTATTTATTTATTTATTTATTTATTTCTACGTTTTTATATCCCACCCTATCCTGACCAAGCAGCTCAGGGTGGCTTACAACCCTCATAAAACATCCAAATAATAAGTATAACAATAAAATACAATTAAAAAAAACCCCAAATGGAGCAAAAAACAACCTAACTCCCCCCGACCCCCACCCTTACTGAAAGCCAGGCGGAACAGCCAGGTTTTACATCAATGTCGAAATGAAGGGAGGTTAGGGGCAACCCGGGTCTCCACCAGAAGGGAGTTCCACAGCTGCGGTGCAGCCACCAAGAACACCCTCTCCATCATAGCCCCTTGGGATACCTGGGGGACTTCCAGAAGGGTGCCCTTCGATGACCGCAGGGGCCAATCCAGAAGCCAGGGAGTGAGGTGGTCTTGCAGGTACCGGGGCCCAGACCGTGTAGGGCTTTATAGGTCAACACCAACATCTTGAATCTGGCCCAGAAGACTATAGGCAGCCAGTACAGAGAGTGGAGTACCGGCGTTATGTGCTCTTGACGACCTGTCCCAGTAAGGAGATGAGCCGCCGCATTCTGCACCAGCTGCAGTCTCCAAGCGTTCACAATGGGTAATCCCACATAGAGCGCATTGCAATTGTCAAGTCTTGACGTAATGAACGCATTGATGATGGTAGCCAGATCCACATCAGAAACATATGGCAGAAACTGATGCACCAGATGGAATTGCTGAAACGCGCCCCTCGCCACAGCATCCACCTGAACATCCAGGCAGAGCTGGGGATCGAGGAGCATGCCCGGACCTGAGAGACAAAGGGGGTACACACCCCATCAGTGATGGGGGCCTCCACCCCCTCTCCCCTACCCACCAGCATCACCTCTGTCTTATCGGGATTCAACCTCAGACGGATCACCCTCATCCAGTCCCCCACAGCCGTCAAACACCAACTAAGTACCAAGACTGCTGGGCCGGGGTCTGATGAAAATGAAAGATAGAGCTGCTCAGATAGCTGAGAGATAGTCAGCATATTGATGACACCGAACACCAAACCCCCTCACGACGTTGCCCATCGGCTGCATGTACACGTTGAACAGGAGAGGGGACAGAATAGAACCTTGCAGGACTCCACACGTGAGGTCACCGGGGGGGGGGGGGACAAAAAACAGTCCCTTAGCACCACCCGCTGAGTTCTTCCAGCCAGGAAAGAATGGAACCATTCAAGAACAGTCCCATCCACCCCTGCTCGGTCCCACAAGTGGGCCACCAACATTTCATGATCAATGGTATCGAAAGCCACTGATCGATCTAATAGGATCAGGAGAGACGACCGACCCGGATCTATATCACGGCGAAAGTCATCAACCAGTGCCACAAGTGCAGTCTCAGTGCCATGCCCTGAGTGAAAGCCAGACTGAGAGGGATCTAGGAAGCCAATGCGGTCCAGATGCTCCCGCAGCTGCTGAGCCACAACCCGTTCAGTAACCTTCCCTAAAAAGGGAAGGTTAGAGACTGGCCGATAGCTGGCTAGGGACTCAATGTCAGTTTTTTGAGCACATGATATGCACATGAACATGCACCCACACGCTTTTGCACACAGAAAACATCATGCACGCACACTTCCATACATACACACACCCTTCNTTCCCAGAGTGCCCCGTGTGGGGACTGGGCGGTGGTGCGTGGCTCACAGGAGCATGCACCCCCATGCACCAGCTTCAGATGAGACCTCCCCCATGTGGATGGTGCCTGTCCATGCGTGGGGGTGTCTCGTGTAAAAACACCCTTAGTGACAGATGTTCAGAGATGCACATGGGGTATTTGGGCTCAAATCTTCCCTTAGTTGAGCTTGACGCATGAAAATTGTGATTCCATGTGTACCCAAGCATTAAGAATAGGACATTTAAGATTTATAGCGAAGCTTTCCTGCATCCAAGAGTGCATTCAGGATTTTAGTTTATTGCCAGAATTCTCTGGAACATAACAAAGAGCTACCCTATACCTGAATGAGCTTGCCATCCAAGACCCTGATTCCACAAAAGAAAAAATCTATAGGTGCTAAGCTCTACTCCTGTGTGTGATCCCATTAAGTTACCAGGCCTGCTTACCATGGGTAAAGTAAAGCCCCAACATAAACCTAAAAGCCTGCAATAAAACCTCCTATACATACAACAATAGCCTGCGTGAAAGCTCATCTCATACAACACAAAAGAACATAAATGAAACAGAAAGTGGAGAAGATGCAAAATGGGTACTTAAAAAAAAAAAAAAAATCAAAACTAGACTAAACTAAAAACATTTTAAAAATACAGGTCAAGCTTGAATTTTCAAGTACTGCTAGATATCCTAATACTGCTCCCAGAACTAAGTCTCCATGAGCAAAAAAAAGTTGAATAGGGGCCAAAATTTCATGTTGGCTCCAGAATTCAAACATCTGTAACTTTTAGGTTTTTCATCTGATTTGCCTGAAATGTGGACAGATTCTATACCTCACCCGAGCAATCCTCCCTTCCAATGTTTACATTGATAGGACAAGTCATCCTGATTTTATAATGAATGGAATGTTTGCGATTTTGACGCAGTGATGCAGCCACCTTAACTATAGTGCCACGCCCTTGGCTCTATCATATAAAGTCACATATGATGCGAACACGATATTTCCTTGTATGGAGAAACTGCATTGGATTTCATGTCCAAAATTCTAAAGTTCTAATTTTAAAAATGTTGCTAAAGCTCTCATAGGTTTTCAATATTTGTATATTTGGATACAGTTTGTCTATTTGGACCAACTGTAATAAGAGAATAAGAAATGCCATATTGGTTCAGACCATCTAGCCCAGCATCCTGTCTCCAACAGANCACAAGTGGGCCACCAACATTTCATGATCAATGGTATCGAAAGCCACTGATCGATCTAATAGGATCAGGAGAGACGACCGACCCTGATCTATATCACGGCGAAAGTCATCAACCAGTGCCACAAGTGCAGTCTCAGTGCCATGCCCTGAGTGAAAGCCAGACTGAGAGGGATCTAGGAAGCCAATGCGGTCCAGATGCTCCCGCAGCTGCTGAGCCACAACCCGTTCAGTAACCTTCCCTAAAAAGGGAAGGTTAGAGACTGGCCGATAGCTGGCTAGGGACTCAATGTCAGTTTTTTGAGCACAAGATTTGCACATGAACATGCACCCACACGCTTTTGCACACAGAAAACATCATGCACGCACACTTCCATACATACACACACCCTTCCCCTGTGCGGGCGGCTAGCAGGGCACTCCACAGCAACAAGATGGAATCAGGGCCACTGGGGATATGCACCAGGGAGCACAGGAAGAAGACATGAGTGCTAAGTGGAGGCTCTTATGTGCCTCTGGGACTCGTGAGCACAGCTGGGTACTGCCCAGGCTGGAGCCAACTCCACCCCCTATATGCCAGGGCAGCTGCTGCTGTGCCAGCTCCAACAGAGCCTGCTCCACATGTGTTCACACTGTACTCTTGGTGGTGGCTGTCAGATGCCCAGGTGCTCCAGCAACAACCCTAGCCACTAAAAGTGGCCCCACGGCCCGTCTCCTTACTGGGGCAGGCCTCAGGGAGCACATGACACCAGTGCTCCGGGCTCTGCACTGCCTGCCTATACAGCACCGAGCTAGGTTCAAGGTTCTGGTTTTGACCTTCAAAGCCCTTCACGGCCTGGGCCCTGCCTATCTGCGGGACCGCCTCACTCCCCATGTGCCCGTGCGACTCCTGAGATCGTCCGTGGGGCCTTTTTGGCGGTTCCCCGGGCGGGACGGGTGGCCACTGATGTGAGATCTTTTTCGGTGGCTGCCCCTGTGCTGTGGAATTCACTCTCGGAGGAAGCTCGGTTGGCCCCCACCCTCCTGTCGTTTCGACGTTTGTGTAAGACCTGGCTGTTCCGCCAGGCTTTTGGCGAGGGGGGTGGGTGGTACGATGGGGGGGTAGGGTTTGGGGGAGGGTGAGTTTTATGATTTGTTTTTAAAATTTGTTGATTTGTTTTTAAATGTTTTATTGAGATATCTTTTGTGTTGTTTGCCGCCCTGAGCTGCCTTTGGGCAGGAAGGGCGGGATATAAGTTTTAAATAAATAAATAGTCCCCCAACAAGCAGGACATCAGAATTTGCCCCCAATCCGTGATGGCCTTGGGACTGTTGGGAGGAATTCTATTCTATTCTATTCTATTCTATTCTATTCTGGTTCATCTTTGGATACTGTGTTAAACGTCATGACTACCTCTTGTTACCTGTGGCTTATTCTTTCTCCCATCTCAACCCCAGGGGACGATTGCGTGTGCACGTGTAGAGTTGCAAGAGCTTTCGGAGGGAGGAGAGAATTTACAGGTCCCGGGAAAGAGCAGGAGCAGGCAGGGGGTTCTAATATGTTTGTTCTGCTACAATGAAATTGTTGTGGAACAAAAATGTTGTAGCATGGGATTGTTGAGTAATTGTAGAAAGGATACTTCCCTGGTGTAAATGTTTAAATTGGAGTTAACTGGAGTTCAGTTCAGTAAAACTGATCTGCCTTGTATCATCTAACAAACAGCAAAGTAATTTCCTTACAACTTAAGTAATTGAAAGCCAGTGTAATTCAGTCATTGGCTGCTAGTGGAGGTGCTGCCTGGGGCTTGGACTTGGGAGCTCAGGGATCAAATCCCAGCTTAGTCATGAACTCACTGGGTGGCCTTGGGCAATTCACTGTCTCTCAGCATCAGTTCCCCATCCCATCTGTAAAATGGGAATGTATATACATATCTCTGTCTCTTCCTATGATTGTAAGTCCTTCAGAGCAGAGAAGGACCTTCCTCTAAGCAGAAACTGCTCAGCATCAGGAAATTGCCGGTGCTTGATGCTATATAAGTAAACCAAATATTAATAATGTTTTAGTTTAGTTTATTTACAGCTAACAAGCCAAATAATAATAATAAGCAATGGTTAAGCTATTACCTTAAACCAGATGCAGTTCCTTCTACTTAAAATTTGCATCCATCAGTGACTCTGCACACTATAAAACACCTTTCCTGTCAGCTATACGTTTCCTTTATTTGTCATTCTGGTTCCTTAGTCTTTAGACCTTAACCCTCCTTGGCCTTGCTGTTACTGTGGTCCTTTGTACTTGTGCAGCATGAAGGGAAAATGCATCTGCTCTGGCCTGACAGCATTTCACACTGTTTACGCAGTCCTTTTGCATAGGGGAGGAGGGAGACACAAATGCAAAAGATGCAGAGCAGTCAGGAATCGTGAGAGCCTTGGAGCGCAGAACAACCTCTGATCTTTGGGCTCTTGCCCAGACTACACTATCTTGCAAGATCTCTGCAAATAGCTCTTCCCTCGGTCTCTTCATAATCCTCACCCCTAATCTCAGAGTAATTAAAATGTCTTGTCACTGACATCTTTGAGTTGAAGATTTCCTAACCTGCCATCTCATGACTTGCTGGAGGTCTGTAAATCTTTTCCTATGGGGATTTGTTCTTAAATCAACCTTTGTGCTTCTCCTCTGACTCATAGGATTGTAGGGTTGGAAGAAGAACCTCAAAGGCCCCCACACATCATACAGATCATTTTCTTTTTCAGACAAAATGCCACTGCTCTCCCTTTGCCAACACCCTTCCACGTGGCAACACTGCTCTGTTAAATACATTGTTGTATCTGACACTGTGTCCTGAAGATTTAATGTCTCGTTAAACTTCCTCCACAAGTCTATTATGACATTCCCCTTCAGTATATTATTCTTATGAAGTGTTTATTGCTAGCAATTTACCTGGCACTTTACAATTGTTATAGGCCCTTTTCAAATGGGCCGCGGTGGGTGGGGGGATGGGTTTGCACACACCTATCGTCACCCACGGAGCAAACGGCATTGGAGCCCATTGCTCCACGTGTGGGTGATGGGTGGAGATGGGTGTAGCGTGGGAGCGCGCACGCACCCTCACCCATCCGCCGTGGTTCCCACGGGCGCCTCCACACAGCGAAATTGTGTGGAAGAGTCCTGTGTGAAAAGGGCCACAGACAGGATCCCTGTCCCGATAGGCTTACAATCTAGGGGAGACAAAGGAGGGGACGGACAGAAGGAGAGACAGGGATACATTCACAAAGCTGAGAAGTTGCAGGTGCATGTGCTTAGTATGAATTGTCTGTTCCCGAATCAATGGGCATTCTCATCATTTCAGGAACTTTGCTAGAATTTTTGCATTCAGGACTTGGTTCCCTCATTCGCTGCTTTTGGGATTTCCACTGGCATCACTTTGGTCACTTCTGTTGTCCCAAAAATTATAAAAATCCAAAAAAAGTTTTAAACAAAAGGGGACAAAAAAATATTTAAAAATGTAATGAAACTAATAACAACAAAAAATAAACAACCTTGAAAGTCATTTCTGAATGGAAACCCAAACAAACCATTGCAAAAATATGGAATCTTCTTCCTTTCCACCAAGACAGGGAATCAGCCATTTCCCTCAAAAATAGCATTCACTGGGATAATCTGTTTCAGGTCTCCGCCGTACCTCTTTATAACACACACATCCAGCCCAGGAGCCAAATGCCACACTCAACCTTTTGTTATGGCAGTGCGCTGTGGTCTTAGCTGCTCAGATTCTGAGGAGCAGCTGTGATTCAGCTGCTGAGACTAAGGCTGCTTTTAAACAGCAGCGCTGCTGCCGACAACGGAGACCACGTCACTTCCGGCAGCGCGGGGAGCATGTAAACACTCCCCGCGTGGCTTTTCTCTAAATGCAGGACTCAGGAGACGCTTTTCAGCGTTTAAAAGCAGCCTCAGGTGCAACGAAGTAGGATGCAGGACATCAGTACCTGCAAAAACGGGTAGACCCATCGAATTTGTGATGCTTATTTTGACTACGAAGGCCAAGGATGACCAAGGACCATCCCTACTCAAGAGGGGCAGTAGACGAAAAGCAGAGAGGTGCAACAGCCCCCCTTGGACCTCCTCCCTATGCCAGTGGGCCTGAGGACTATGGCTGGAGGCCTGTGGAAACAGTGGAACATGGAGTATGTCTGTTCCAAAATCTCAGTTAGTTTGGCTTAGGTGTTCAAGAGCAACCACCAAATGGAGCTTTTTCACTCCTTTCCTGTTAAAAAAAAGAGTCACAGTTAGCATTCAGGAAACTCAAGAGTTTATGCTGACAGTTTGCCTACAACAGACACATTCCTAAAAGCACTTTAGTCAATGAGACTAAAGGTGCCTAAGAAGTTTCCAGGAGAGGGGAGTCCAGGTTTTTAGTGAGCATGATTGGCTATGGACAAGAGGCCGAGGGTTGAGAATTTGCAAACACTTGATTCTGTGGCATAAGTATTAGGTGCTTCTAATTCCTCCATACTTGATGCAGCACTGCTGAGTGCAGCTATAATACAATCGCATTTTTCTCTTTCCCATTCTGTTGAACATAATGCATGTATTGATAGGGCTGTACCGCAGGGAGTTCAGAAACAGCAATGAAAAGGTTAACCTCAGGGCTGCTTCCTAGCAAGGGAGGAGGTGCTAGGCATCATTAAAGGCCCAGGATGCTGCTTAACCCTCATATCCAGACACCATATTCATATCCTCCAACAGTACCTTTCCCCCCTTAACAGGGTTTGTTATCTTGTATTGGGCTCCCAGCATTGTTTGGTTATGGTTTGTACCGGGTTCACAAGGCAATGGCGGCCACTAACACCTCATTAATCCAGCTGGAGAAAGAGATAAAGGAGGGGAAAGGAAAAGCCACTGAAATTGAGACTGGAGGCTCCGACTCATTTATTGCTAGGGAACATGGGTTTCCCCCTTTAACAAGTTTGGGATAAGCAGGGGTATCAAAGAACAAAGAAAGAGAATCCCCAGGCAGGAGGGAGCTGAAAACGAAAGCTGCTTTCCCACAAGTAAAAGACCCTCAGGATGTTGTGGGGGCGTTCTCTCTAATACTGAGAGGAACCCAGATCATCACAGGGCAGAGAGGGCCGGGTCCCCAAAAGGGGGGAGGGAAGAAAGGGACAAGGAGGGGGATCACTGGTACCGTATTCATACACACTCTGGGGCTATCACCAGGGGACACCAGGAACGGAGGTGCACGTGGAATAGGTCCTGGGTCCAGGGGTGAAGGGTTTATCATGGAGGATCTCTTGGGGGGGAGCCACACACACCGCCCTTCCACACGTCACAGGGATGTAGGGTTCTAAGGGAGGGGGTACCCGCTCACATGCTCACATTCACCAGCCATCACTTACACACACTGATACACACCCTAAGCCACCCCCAATCATACACCCACACACGTGCAAACCCCTACACACACCTACACACATGCACGACTACAGTCACACCAATGCAGAAAGTTCAATAGCTCTCAACTGCCAAGGTAGGGCCAGCCTCTCACAACGATTACCGGTGGGGAGTAGGCATCCCGCCAGTACTTTTATGTGACTCCTCCTGAGCTGCCTCAGGTGCTGCTGCTTCCAGCCCCTCCCCCAGGACCCACTCCCACGTTCCTCATGGCAGGGAGGCTCCCGTACCCTGTAGCGCTGCAGCTCTGAAGCAGTGCGCTGCACTGCAGCTGAGCTCCCGGTTGCCCAGCAACCTGGGGAGCGTGCAGCACGGCGTCCCCCGGGCCCTGTGGCTCCAGGCCCCGCCCCTTCGGTGGTATGCTGCTGCCGGCCTCCCAGTTGCCTAGCAACCAAGGACATGTGGGGCTGGGCTGCAACTGCTTGCCCGGCTGGGATTACCCGCTGCTGGGCCAGGGCCCTGACAATGTGTACACAGAGCCTCTCACACAGGCATCCTTCCCCCCACCCC
>QEPC01015683.1:827424-841262 GCA_003113815.1 Sphenodon punctatus
TGTGATACTGGTCTACATGTAGGCTACAAGTCTAGTAAATACGTAAAGCAAAAGGTTCAACATGTATGTAATGTTACAACTGAGACCTGTAGAACTCGAATCAGGTACTGTGACACTGACAAAACTCCAGGAAATGCAAAGAAATAAAAGTTTTTTCTTGCGAATTCTAACCTGTCTCTTCCCATCACTTCCCTGGGGTAGGCTCTTATAAAGCAACGCATGTTCCCATGAGTATTTTGCCCCATGTGATGCAGTTGGGTTTCCCTTCTTGGCTGCTTCTCTGACTCCCTGTAAAGTGATATCCTTTGTCAGTTCTACTCTGAAATCAGTTTGTGTTGTAGTAAAGTTTTTTCTTGTTAATTCTAACCTTGGGTCTGCATCTTGCTCCTCCCCAGGTGGGTCAGAACTCCCCAAGTCCCCTTCTGGTCCTGTCCCGGCCACCTCTGCTGGCTGGGCTTGGGGTTCAGGAAGCTCAGAAGCCGCCCACTGGAGATGACTGTCCATCTCCCCCAGCCACAGCACTGTCAGGAACAGAATCACAGCAGCTAGAAGGGAAGAGGAAGCAGGAGATAGGGACGGGGATTAAGCAACGATGGGGGAAGTGCATTGGTCACCACCCGAAAGCTCACAACAGCCCAACCATTCCCATTGGGCCTTCCCAGCCACCTCCCCAGTGGCGGAGCCCAAGGGGGTGCACAGGCCAGTGGATTGCAGCCAGAAGGCCATCCAGACTCACAGTCAGGAGCCCTCCGATTACAGCACCCCTCCATGGCTGCAAGAGTAGGAATGGGGGACCGATAGGGGGCAGTAGAAGCAACACACCATGGGGTCAGAACCTGAGCGAGGCCAGGCCAATAGGAACTGACAGTAGCACACGGAGAGAAGCAAGGACCATGCCCCGTGCAGCAAGCAAAACCACCTGAGGGGGTGGGTCAGAGGCAGTCAGGGACTGAGCACTGTGACATGTGGCACGAGGGCGATGTCAGCGGGCACCCAAAGCCAACCACAACCACATAGCCCCAATGCACAGCTGACTGTGCTCAAGGCTGCTTTGGGAGACAACAAAGGCCCAAAACATGCCATGGGCCTCACAGAGCCAGGAGAAACACAGCTAAGGAGAGCAACAACATGGTGGGGAAGGACAGACCATGGAGGGAGCACCCACTAGAGAGCCATGAACCCATACCACCTAACAGCCCACCCAACACAGATAGGAAGCANAAGACTCAGGTGATGATGGTTGGCCGGACTAGTGACTGGGGGGGGATTGGACCCTGGTTAGTGATGGGGGTCCAGCCCCCTCGGTCACTCCGGTTTGCAGCCTTGGAGTGCTCTTGGAGCTGTTGCTGTATCTGGAATGCCAGGTGGCGGTTAGGAGCACTTTTCATCAACTCCATTTGGTGAGAAGGCTGTGGCCTTTTCTTTCTGATTTGGATCTGGCAACCATCATCCATGTCTTCATTACCGTGAGGGTAGACTACTGCCATGTGCTCTACACTGCCCTTGAAGACTGTTCAGAAGCTGCAGCTGGTGCAAAATGTGGTGGCCCGGTTCTTTATGGGGACGGGTCGCCGGGAACACATAACACCAGTGCTCTGGAAACTCCACTGGCTGCCTATTGACCTCCAGGCACAATTCAAAGTGCTGTTTTTGACCTTTAAAGCCCTAAACAGCTTGGAATCTACTTTATATGTTTATTTTATTATACATTTATATTTGATACTGTGGTTTGTATGTTTTATATTTTATCGTGTCATGAGCTGTCCCGAGCTGCGACAGTAGGAGGGGGCGGCATAAAAGGTTAAAAATAAATAAATAAATAAATAAATCTGGAAGATCGCCTGGCCTACCATGTCCCATTGAGGTCGGCCAGGAACACCTGTCTGGAGGCACCAGTTTTTAAATTGGTCTCTACAATGAGGAGAGTGTTCTTGGATCCCTCCATAGCTGTGGAACTCCTTCCCCCAGGCAGTACATTTATGTCCGTGCTTGAGTGTCTTTAGGAGGCAGTGCAAAATGGTTCTATTCACAAGGGCATTTGGCAGTGGGGGCTAGGGGAGGGGGGGGAGTTGTGGGAGGGTAGGGGTGTGTTAGGGGTGGAGAGAGGGGTTGATGGGTGGTGTAGGATTGGGGGTATCTTTATGTTTTTGTATTAAATTAAAATAATACTGATAATAAATAACAACAGCACCACAGCGATGCTGGGGAAATTGTATATTATCCCCACCATCCCCACGGCACTTTTCTTTCTTTTTTTCTTTTTCTAAACTAAAGGTGCAATCCTGGTTTCCACTGAAGTCAAGGGGAGTTTAGCCAGGGGCTCCAATGGAGTAAGGATTGTGTCCTAAGTCTTTCACCAAACAGGTCCCTCCTCCCACACCAGTTGACTGCTCAGTCCTCAGATTCATAAGAGTACATCATTACTATTGTTTATTAGTTACTGTATTTGTTATGGAAGCTCTTGGGATTCCTGGCATAAAGGACAAGGGCTCCGTTGTACCAAGTGTTGAATAAATAACACATATGAAAAAGACAGTTCTTGCTCCAAAAAAGTTTATAGTCTTGTTGAGAGTAGGATTCCTTTTCCCTCCCATGGGACACTTAAAAACAGGGGCGGCCCTCCCATGGGGCAGCTTGGGCCGGTCACAATGGGCCTCACTCCTGGGGGGCCCCCGCAGTCGGGATTCCCAGCTCCCAGCCTGACAGTGGCCGGGAGCTGGGGACCCTGGGCCCCCCTGGCCGAATCTGACTTGACTCCAACTGACAGGCAGCGGAGTGGGCCAGCAGGAGTGAGGGAGAGGCAGAGGCCACGCCTCTCCCACACTCCGCGGCCCCCCCTCCCCTGCCTGTCAGTCTCGGCCAGGGGAAATGTGGGAGAGGTGTGGCCTCTCCCTCTCCCTTACTCCCCCTGGCTGAGACAGCCAGGCAATGGAAAGGGCCAGCGGAAGTGAGGGAGAGGCAGAGGTCCTGCCTCTCCCACACTCCCTAGCAACCTCCGGTGGCAGCGGGCAGCGCAGTGGCAGATTTCATCTGCTGCTGCGGTGCCCACCCCGCCCAAGGGTCTGAACCCGGTGCGGGGCCCAGGCTGGCAGCAGCGGCGGTGGCAGATCAAGTAAGGGATCCCAAAATGACTGGGCTTGGGGATGGGCGGAGGGGAGTGCCCCTCCGCCCATCCCTGAGCCCAGGCCTGGGTAGTGCACCGTCCCCAGACCGAGCTGGGGAGCACCCCCTGAGCCGGGGCGTGCCCCTAGGGAAAGCCGCCGGCAGAAGAATAGGACCCCGCCTTTGTCCCTTGCCCTGGGTTCTGCATATTGTAAGGCCAGCCCTGCTTTTAAAATTAGTACAAGCTCCGTGCAGGCTGGACTGGAGTGGAACAAGGGCACTAAAAAGGCATGTCCAGGATGGTGGCAAGAAGGGGTGGACTCAGATCATGAATCTTTGCCATCCATCCATCAGTGCTGGAGGGGAGGGGTTGGAATTCCTGAGCCAGATCTGGGAATTGGAAAAGGGCCAAATAAACACCAGTTATAGGCTGAATTTGGCTCATGGGCCCGAGGTTTACCACCTCTGGTCTCAATTACAACAAGAGGCAACAGGTAGCTACAGCAGACAGGGAGACCACAAACAGAGGCTGTTTTTAGACAGGTCTGGGTGCACTGGGTGGGGTGCCAGTGAGTGGAGGTGCATTCACACAACAGTGGATGGGTGTGCACCCACACCCCGCTCATTTATACCCCTGTCCCCTGCACGGAGCAACCAGGAAAAAACTGGGTTGCTCCGTGTGGGGGCACGGGTGGGCAGTGCGTGCGTCACAGGAACATGTCTGCACCCACGCTGCCTGGGTCCATGGGGGGTGTGTCCCTAGAGTTGTAAACATTGAAATAATGTAACAGCTTTCTCGTTTACAGTTTTGCCCAAGTGACTTTGTGTACCCTTGCTACTAACAGCTCAAAGTGAATGTAGCAAATTACAACCAAAAATAAATGATAAGCAACTTTTTACTTTCTAAATCATGTCTCATCAAGCACATCTTTATAAGGACATGTTTCACAGTAACTATGCTGCAATAATGTTTGTGCTTCTGGCTATATGGTATCTTCCAGACTTGCTCAGATTGCATTACAAGATTCTTCATCAGGTTAATGTGCAGCATCCTATATATTCAAGCAAGTTGTGCCTCACCCTGTGCGAATATAAAACATCTGCAGAAACTAGATTCTTTATAAGATACTGGGAGGAGATAGGACAATTATCTCACCATTATTTCACATGGCCAGTTTAAATTGCCAGCTGCAGACAGGAGCAGGTGGAGTAGCTGCCACTCCCCAGCTCAACACTGATCTAAACGCTGATTTCCATCTTCCATTTCATCCAGCCTCTTAGCAGTATGGCTGCTGCATGATTGACTCATTGGGTGTTTTCACGTGAACAGCTGCCCCGCCTTTAAAGGTGACCTGCCAGATGTGCAGAGAGTGTAGAGGCAGGACAGGCTGTCCCTGCTCCAGAGCAGTCCTGCCAGTGGTGCTCCGGAACATCCAGCAACCCTGGGGCACCAGCCGGAGGCGGGGTGGCTGCTCGCCTGCTTGGTTGACAGCCGCTGGAGCCCCACTCTCAGCCAGGGGTTGCCCCGGAAATGTCATAGAGTTGTGGGTGATCTGCCCACAGCTCTATGAGGTGGGGGAGGGGGCACCATGTGGGCAGATTATGGGCTGCGACAGCCACTGGATCTGTTTAANTGTAGGCATCCCGCAAGTGCGAGCTGCCCTAATCGCCATCCTGGCTGCATGCTTCGGTCTCCTGGCACAGGTGTATGAGTAATGGGCCAACCTCCTGCGCCCAGCCCCCTGCTGGGTGCAGGGCCACACCGCAGGAGGGCAGCCAACCTGTGCCGCGTGGCAACGGTGCAATGGGTGCGGAGGTTCAAGGCCAGGCGCCAAGCGATGGCAGGGACGGCAGCATCGCATCACATCCACCTCGTCCTTTCCAGGTTGCCCCTCAACATTTATGGCCGTCGGGTGACCCTACCCACGTGATGGCTGGGTTGGATGTGGTCACGGAGCACTGACTGGTGGGAACACATACTGGCGACCTGGACTGACGAGGAATGGACCGACCACTTCTGAATGACCCGCTCCCCACTGACCCAGCTTGGAGAGATCCTTGCCCCCACCTCCGCAGGAATGTTACCAACATGCGGTTCCCGTTACCCTCTGGGATGTGGGTGGCGATGGCAGTGTGGTGCCTGGCAACCCCTGATTCCTGCTGGAGCGTCACACAGCAGTTTGCTGTGGGGGCAGCGACAGTGAATAGGGCACTCCACGATGTACGTGACCTCATTGTCAAGCTACTCCTGGAACGGGTCCTCCAGCTACGGGACCCGGAGGTGGTGATCCTGGGCTTTGAGGCAATGGGCTTTCCTCATTGCATTGGTGCTATTGACAGCACGCACATTTCGATCTTCCGCCTCCCAACGCTAAGACTGACTACCTCAACAGGAAGCAAGCATTCTCTGTGAACCTGCAGGCAGTCATTGACCACCATTGTCTGTTCGCTGATGTGCACACAGGCCACGCGGGGAGGAGCCATGATGCTCGGATCCTGCACTCCTCCCCCGTCTATGCCAGGGTGTTTGATGGGCAGATAGCCCTGAACCTGTTCAGGGTTATTGAGGGTGTTTCCATGGCTCCAGTTGTTATAGGGGATCCCACCTACCATCTGGCCCCATGGCTGATGAGGTCCTATCCCGTCGCCTGCACCCCCATTCAGGTGCTCTTCACCGAGCATCGAGTAGTGGGTCCCACACATGTTGGAGGACATACCCTGGACATGACATTTTGCACCTGCCTTGAGGCAGGGGATCTATTAGGAAGGGAGGTGTTAACAGTGTCCTTGTCATGGACGGATCATTATCTCCTCCAGGCTGGTATCCTGGCAAATGTCGGTCCATGGGAGGGTGTGGAACCAGTTAGGTTGGTTCACCCCCGGAGGCTTATGGAACCAGAAAGGTTCTAGAATGCTCTGGGGGATATTCCCTCTGACTTCGATGGCTGCTCACTCGATGACCTTGTGACCATTTGGAATTCTGTGTTGACAGAGGCCATCGACTGTGTGACTCCTAGGTGTCCGCTCCCGAATCGCTGACAGCGCAGGTCCTTGTGGTACATGGAGGAGCTGCAGTGGATGAAGCAAGAAGGGCAGCGGTTGGAGCGATGGTGGTGTCGTTCTCGTACGGAAGTTGACCGATTGTGACATAGAGTTTGGTTATGTACCTATGCCATGGTGGTGCGGGCAGCAAAGAAGGTTTTCTTTGCTGCCCTCATTGCATCTGCTAAGTCCCATCCAGCTGAGCTTTTCTGGGTGGTGAGGGGGCTGGTCAGTCCGGCTTTCCTCCGCCTGGACTCAGAGTTATCGAATGTTCACTGTAACTTGTTTGTAAACTTTTTTGTGGATAAACTTGCTCAAATCCATCACGATTTTGATGCAGCACTTTTAACAGTGTGTGAGCCAGAGGCAGTTAAAGCCTTGTTTTATGGGATGAATTTTAAGATGTGTTGCCCTCGGATGCGGAGGATGCTCTTGGGACTGTTCGAGCCACTTATTGTGAATTAAATTCATGCCTGTCCTGGCTGGTTAAGACCAGCCGGAAGACATTAGGGCCATTGCTGGCCGGGATAGAACACCTCGCTTAGGGAGGGCAAGAAGCCATCACTGGATGTTGACGTCCTGGTCAGCTATCGGTCGGTCACTAACCTTCCCTTTTTAGGAAAGGTTATTGAACAGGTGGTGACTCGGCAGCTTCAGGAGCATCTGGACCAGGTCAATTTCCTGGATTCTTCACAGTCCGGCTTTCGTCCGGGTTATGACACGGAGACTGCACTTGTGGCCTGGTCGACGATCTCTCCCAAGAGTTGAACCAGGGTCGCTCAACCCTGTTGATTTTGTTAGATCTCTCAGCTGAATTTGATATCATTGATCATGAGTTGTTTTTTTTTTTTATTTATTTCAAAGCATTTATATCCCGCCCCTCCTGCAAAGCAGCCCGGTTGGTGACTCAGTTGCAGGACTGGGCAGGGATGAGTGGGACTGTTCTTGAATGGTTCCTCTCTTTTCTGGCTGGGAGAACTCAGTGTGTGGTGCTGGGTGATTATTCATCTTTTCCCCAAGGCCTCACGTGTGGAGTTCTGCAAGGTTCCATCTTATCCCCTCTCCTGTTCAATGTGTATCTGTAGCCTTTGGGGGAGGTTGTCAGAGAGTTTGGTGTATGGTGTCATCAATATGCTGATGACACCCAACTATATCTCTCCTTTTCATCAGACCCAGGTCCGGCAGTCTCGGTGCTTACCTGGTGTTTGTCATCTGTGGGGGATTGGATGAGGGTGAGTCGCTTGAAGTTAAATCCAAACAAGATGGTGGTGATGGTTGTGAGGAAAGCTGGGGGAATGATACCCCCCATCATTGATGGGGTCCATCCTCCCCTGGTATCTCAGGTACGTAGCCTGGGGGTGCTCCTGGATCCGCAGCTCCACCTGGATGTCCAGGCGATATGTCTCGGACTCGGACCTGGCCATGATCATCCATGCTTTTATTACCTCATGATTAGACTACTGTAACATGCTCTACATGGGGCTACCCTTGGTGATAGTATGGAGACTGCAGCTGGTGCAGAATGCAGTGGCTCATCTCCTGAAGGGGACGGGTCGACGTGAGCACATTACTCCAGTGCTCCGTTCTCTGCACTGGCTGCCAATAGCCTTCTGGGCCCAATTCAAGGTGTTGGTTTTGACCTTTAAAGTCCTAAATGGCCTGGGCCCCACCTACCTGCATGACCGCCTCACTCCAGATCTTGGATCGGCCTCTGCGGTTGACTGGGGGCGCCCTGCTTGAAGTCCCCTGGGTTTCCCAGGTGTTGACCACGAGGAGAGCATTCTCGGTGGCCACACCGCAGCTGTGAAACTCCCTCCTATTGGAGGTCTGCCTGGCCGTTGACCTCCCCTCTTTCCGTGGACAGTGTAAGACCTGGCTGTTCCACTGGGTCTTTGCCGAGGGAGATGGGATGGGTGGGTTGGGCTAGAGTGGAGGGTCTTATTGTTTTAGTGTTGGGTCATTTTAAATGTAGGGTTAAAAATATTGATTTTAATGGATTTTTATTATGTGTTTTAAAATGTTGTTAGCCGCCCCGAGATGCTTGTAGCAGGAGGGGGCAGCATACAAGTCTAGTTATACAAATAAATAAATAAATAAATAAATAAAAAGTGCATTCTGCCCGTCTTGTTTGCTAGTTGACATGGGTACCCACCATGGTCTGCAAGCCGGTGGGGTGCTGGGATGGGTACCCTATTCCCCCATGCAATGGCAGGGTTGCCCGTTGCTACACCCTAATACCATGTGCACTGGACACCCCATTAAACCACTGGTGAGGTATCCCTGGTACCGGAGCTTGAATGGCCATGGTGGTGCATCTGTGCTCTCTCACACCATTCCATCCGCACTGTGCACGTGTGGTATGGCACCCTGTACGGCCCCACGACCTGTCCTGGAGGGGATGGAGGATTATTGTCTGCAGGGTTGTCAACTCCCTGGGTCTTCCGGGAGTCCCTCGCCATTCCCTTCACCTGTGGGTGGAGATGGAATGGTGATGGCATGACATCTCACACTGTCACCTGACATCCCGGTAACCTTACACCACTCCATCCCTTCCATGCCGGCATCTGGGACTCTGCAGGGTGCAATCCCATCCCTCTCCTCCATCCCATCCTGTGGCCGGCCTCCTGGGATGTACCGCAGCCCTCTCTCATGCACCCCGCTGCCGGGTTCGGGGGCCCATTGTACCCTTACCTGTGTATTCTGTGTCTTCCTATACGCTGGAGGTGGCCCCCTCTGGTGTGCTCCCACCCCTCCTTGGATGCAGTTGCAGGGTGAGTGCACTCCCTGGGTGCAGCTCGTGTCCCACCAGCTGGCAGGCAACTGTGGCCAGTGCAACGGCCACCTGTAGCTTTCCATCACCCTTCACACTGTGGGTGATGACTCGGTCCTTTGAGCCGGCCATCCTGCTCCCTTGTTCTTTACCTTGGGCCAAGCGTGCCCTGTCAGACCGATGCATCCTGGAGGGCACGGCTCACGGTAAAGAACAAAGGGCCTGCCTGCCCCGCAGCCATCTGCCACCAGTTCCCTGGCATTACCCACCACTGTGGCTTGCTGCTGGCTCCCTCACATCACTTGCATCCCGCTGTACAGACTCCACGACAGGTATGTTATTTACAAGCCTTTTATTAAGGGACTATTTACTAGGGGTGGGACTTGAGGCAAAAAAACAGATACCGGTTTTACTGGTTACCGGTTTGCAAAAAATCGGTTTACCAGATTAAAACTGGTATACCAGTACCATTTCCCCCCCCCCCCAATTGATTTCAATGGGGAACTGTCCCCATTGAAATCAATGAAAAAAAAACCCCAATACCTCCCCCCTCCCCTTCCCAGGCCTAGTGAAGCGCTGAAGCCACTGCCAGCGCTGAAGCTGGACCTGCACGCCGTGCTGCTGCTGCCAGCCGGAGGGCAAGTAAGGCGATCCCTGGGTGGGGGGGGGGTGTAAGGCGATCCCTGGGGTGGGGGGTGTTAAACCATCCCCCACCTCAGGGATCGCTCTACTACCTGCTAGTGCAGGCTCCGCATTGCCGCCGCCGGTGCAGCAGCGGCCCAGAGCCCACACTAGCAGGGACTTCGGGTAAAAAAAAATAAAAAAAAATCCAGGCTGGGCAGGGTGGGTGGGGGGTGTCTCCCCTTCCACCCGCGCAGCCTGGACGGGGGAGGTAATTTCCCCCCCCCCTTTCTTTTTTACATTGCGGCCATTCATTTCAATGGCCGCAAGTACCGGTACCCCAGATTATCGGGTTAATCCGATACTGCTGGTACAGCAAAATACCAGCAGTATCGCTTATCGGGGGCACCGAAATTCCCACCCCTACTATTTATAGGGGGTGGGGTCCATTGTTTCTGGGGTCTTCCTGTCCCCTCTTTACGGCACCACCGTGGGATGGCTCTCTGTGGGCCTTGGCAGCTGCTGCTCACTGTGACTGTCGGCTGCCTGGCCCGGGCTCTCCTTCCTCCACCGGCTGCTCCAGTGCTGGGTCTGGTGTTGGCTCCTGTGGATGAGACACTCAGCATTAGCGGTAGCGGGTACCTATACCCTGTGCCCCTGTTCTGGTGCTCCAGTACCTGAACTCCCTTTGTACATCACCACTTCCCATGCTACCTTACTGCCCTTTCTTGTGGCCGGGTGGGTACCGTGACCTGTGTTCCCACTTTCCCCCATGTCAGTTGTCCACCACCTGTTCCCCGTGCTTACCTGAGCATGTGGGGCAGCCTGCCTGGGTGGTTGGGTTACTGGGTGTGCTGGGATGTTCTGGGGTGGCTGGAGGCCTGGGAGGGAGGGTCGTGGAGGTTGTTGAAGCAGAACCTGTGAGAGATTACCGTGGTGATGATGCACTGCCAGCCCTCCTACAGCGGCAGGTGAGCCCATGTAGCGTTGGGAGAGGCACAGCAAGGTTTCCAGGGCATCTGCTATCAACTGATGGGTCCTTGCGGCGGTTATCTCCAGCGTGGCACAGGCCCTCTCCCTCCTGTTGAGGCGCTGCTCGCGGAGGAGGGCAGCAGCTTGGCGCCTGTCCCACAGGTGCTCTGTGTGGGACCAGGTGAGCATTTTAGCCATTTGTTTCCGGTCCCTTTCCCCCTCCACAGCTGTACCTCCCTGTTGAGGCTCCTCACTCTGCGAGTCTGTCAACCAGCTGGTTTCCGACAGCAGTTCCCTCCCAAGGTCCTCCCTCCACTTCCACTTGCGGGCCTGCATCTCCTGGTTCCTCTCTGCACTTCCAGCAGTGGCACCCCTGGGTGGACCGGGCGGCTTACCTGTGCTTAGCTTAGGGATGGGGGCCAGCTCCCATTTACCTGTTCTGGCTTGTGGGGCTGCACTGGGATCTCTCCCCGCTCTCTTGGTTCCTCCTTCTTTGGCCTTGGCTCTGTTGGCGTTCTCCCCTTGTGCTTCTACGTCTGCAGTGGCATGTGGAGAGGGTCCCATCCTTGCTCCCATTATTCCTGGTTGCATGTGTCTCCCATCCCTGTCACAGCCTTGTCTCCCTGTCCGTCCCCCGTGGCTGTGTTCCCTCCCATCCCCTGTGCTATCTCCACCCACGGTCTTGTGGTATTCCCGGTCCCCCTTCTTGGTGTCCCCTTGCCTGTCCCTTGCTTGCCCTTTGAAGGGGCTGGGGCCGGGAGCACTGCTGTGCCCCTGCCCCGTTTGTGTCACCCCACCACTGTGCCCTTGTTTGTGTGAACCTACAATCAGTATCCTGGTCGCCAGGCTTTGGGATGGCCTCCGGTTCCTCCACGTCCTCCTCCTGGGCCACCACCTCCTCCTCCTGCACCTCCAGATCCCCTTGTGCTGCAAGTGCAATAGAGATCTGTCAGTTGGGCATTTCTTCCCAGCTGGGACCCTGACTGTCATGGGCCTGGCCCTCCCCCCCTGTTCTCTGGAATCATTCTTTTACCTGGGTCATATTCCTCTGCCTCCTGAACACCCACCTCCTCCCACGGAGCATGCCGGTTCCTTCCCAGATGCTCCGTGGGTGGAGGTGGGTGTTGATGAGTGAGTGGCAAGAGCGCGCACACCCACCTGATGCCATTCACACGGACGCTCTCCCACCCATCCAATGGGTGTTCATGGGTGTTGGTGTCCGTGTAAAAATGGCCTATTCCTATAAGCCAGAGGCAGCCAAACTGTGGCTTGGGAGCCACATGCAGCTCTTGAGCAGTTCAAGTGCGGTTCTCTCCCAGTGCCGGTTCCAGATGCCGTGCTGCCTTAATGGTCCTGTGTGTCTTACTTCATAGCATTCAGCAGGAGAATTGCAGCTGTTTCTCTGTCTGAGCAGTCATGACTAGGGTTGCCACTTTTTGCAGTTTGACCCTGAAACTCCCATTTACTCTATGGGAGTCTTGGGGACAAACTGCAAGAGGTGGCAACCCTAGTCAAGACCCCGGAACACAAATTCCACCAGCCAATCGCTAAGCAGAAGAAGTTTGTGTGCACATGCATGAATGCGTGTCATGTGGCTCTTAGTCATATAAAGACTTTGGAAAACGGCTCTTGGGGTCAGGAAGTTTGGCCACTCTTGCTGTAGGCATTGTGCAAACACATGATATATCCAACATTTCTACCAGGTTGTTTTCTGAATGGACTCTGTTCCAAGAACATTTGTCATGATGAATTTATTATTTATTATTAGTTTATAAGTGCCAACAATGTGTTTATCTGGGTTTTGTGATTAGAGACAGGTCCCTTCCCTTATTTACTTGCAGCACTAGCTGCAAGTAAGTTAAAGGCACAACTGCTCTCCATTATAATCAGGGGACTGCTTAACCCCTGATATTGAGGAAACTGCTTGAGCTACAGTTCTGAACGTTTATCCATGGCTTATATTTGTGGGGACTGTCATATGTACAAAATTTAAAGAAGCTCCATCCTGAAAACCAAAAGTTACAGCTGTTTAAAAGTTAAGTGCTTGTGGTCAAAATGCACAGTGTCTCAATTATTTTGAATCATCGATATCTCTTCCCCCTCAACAAGTTAAGCTCCGAGATTTCAGAGCCTTGTAGTCTGAGACATAGATCAAGTGCTGCTGGAGTGTGGGAGTGTTTAGTGCAGCCAAAACCGAGTTATTAATTCTTTTTAAAATCTGTTCTGCCAGCTAGCACATGCGTAGTTGGGAATCCGCCTACCGCCATTTGCGTTAAGTAAGAAAGAGTGTCTGCAAAGGTATGTGACATTTAGGAATACTATGCCCCTTTTAGTCATTCACTCCATGGGGAGGATTTTGAGCAATCCATATCTTGTTCCCCCCTCCCATTGATTTATTATTATAATTTGACAATGAACAATTTTTTTCAAAGTGCCTTAACTCTGTCGTTTACATGTATAAAAAGTGTAAGAGAGACAAGGGAGAGGTGAACATCAGGAGACACAACGATACATTCATGAGGTTGAGAAGCTGCAGGTGCATGTGCTTAACTTAGTTACAGGGGAAAGATTCTGAGTGAGGTGGGAAGAGGATGCAATTTCACTCATGATGAGCTAGGGAAGGCCTGATGGAAGAGGTAGATTTTCAGGAGGGATATGAAAGTTGTGAGGGAGAGAGCAGAATGAATGTATCCAGGGAGGGAGTTCCAGATCTGTGCCAAGTCCAGGTCTTGAACCACTGGCCCTGAGGGCGTTGCTGCAGTAGCTTGTGCCACCTGGTGCCTTGGTGGCCTGTGTTTTCCTTTTCCTTGCTATGCCTCCTCCTGCATCTCCGCCTGGGGTGTGCCCTGCCCTTGCTCACCTGTCTCCCATTTCTGTGGCCTGTCTCCTGGCTTCCTGATTGGCCACCAGGGAGTATTTAAGACCTTCTGGTGGCCTCAGGAAGCTGGTGGAGCAGCTGCTCTTCCTGGTATTTGGTTCTTTGTCTTGTCACAGGGATGGGGAAATCTAAGGGGTAAAGGGGAAGTAGGGAGCCCAAGAAGCAATAACCTAGCACAGTGCTCCGGGTTCGCTCAGGAGACTCAGTGTGCCCGTCAGGATAGTGTGTTGGCCCTTGAAATCCACAAGGGATTAGGCCTCTATCATCATAGGGTGCCAGGCAACCTGTGCAGGAATGCTCCTCCTCTCCCGCCACCCACCAAGCACGCGTTCTAATCACCCAAGGGGACAGGGAAGACAGTGATGGCCGTGAGGGGAAGGAAGGTACGGGTCCCAGGGCTGGTAAGGATGGAAAGGGCTACTCGCACCGGGAAAGAGAGGGGAAGGACTCCCC
>QEPC01015683.1:843420-868910 GCA_003113815.1 Sphenodon punctatus
CCCAGATACCCCTCTCAGGCTGGGCCACAGTAACCCCTCCCATCTCCCCATTTGCCCCCTCTGGGTGAGCCCCCCTAACCCCCAGATACCCCTCTCAGGCTGGGCCACAGTAACCCCTCCCATCTCCCCAGTTGCCCCCTCTGGGTGAGCCCCCCCTAACCCCCAGATACCCCTCTCAGGCTGGGCCACAGTAACCCCTCCCATCTCCCCAGTTGCCCCCTCTGGGTGAGCCCCACTAACCCTTGTTACCCCTAACCCCCAGATACCCTTCTCAGGCTGGGTCCCAGTAACCCCTCCCATCTCCCCAGGGCGAGCCCCACTAATCCTTGTCCCCCAGATACCCCTCTCAGGGCTCAGGCTGAGCCCCCACTAACTCCCCAGTTGCCCCCTCAGGCCCCTTTCCCCACAAACTCCCCAGGACTCGGACTGCCCCTCAAGGCAAGGTTCAGCACCCCTAACTAGCCCTGCCACCCCCTCAGCATGGCTTTCTTCTGGCGACTGGCCAAGTCCCTGCAAGACCCACAGAAAGTAGCCAGTTTCCAGCGACTCTGTGGGGTGGAAGGGCCTCTAAGCTGGGGGGCTTCACCTTCCCTGGCTGAAGAGAGAGACGAGTCTGAGCCTGAGCTGCTGGCTAACGGGAGCTGCCCGGCTCTGGAAGGGAGAGGCGATGGGTACAGAGTCCCCTCTGACCCAGGGGAGAAGGAGCAAGGATTTCACACTAATGGCACAAGGAATGGGATGATCCCGGGGGGAGATGGATCCCAGCAGCAGGTGAGGAGGAGGCAGCCTCGTCGCAACTCCCTGACGGAAGAATCTGCCTGCCAGGAATTCTCCATCCACAACTCCTTCCTCTACTACCTGTTCAGCCTGGGCACGGAGCTGGGCAATGAGCTCTTCTACATCACCTTCTTCCCCTTCTGCATCTGGAACTTGGACCCTTGGATGGGCAGGAGGCTCATCATCATCTGGGTCTGGGTCATGTACCTGGGTCAGTGCACCAAGGATGTTATCCGCTGGCCACGACCTGCCTCGCCTCCTGTGGTGAAGCTTGAGGTCTTCTACAACTCTGAGTACAGCATGCCCTCCACTCATGCCATGTCTGGCACTGCCATCCCTCTGGCACTCCTTCTGCTCAGCTATGGCAGATGGCAGGTAATTTAAAGCGCCTTCTTTTTCATCTCAAGGTATAAACTTGGAATAATTTTCATAGTTGGTTCAGTAAAAGATAGCACTTTACTACTTTTTTGCCCAAGCAATTTATGTAATCTATTTTTTTTTTAATCTGTATTCAATAATAAATATGTACTTACTACACAGTGTAGCCGTAGTGGGTAAGGTACTAGATTTGGCCATGGGAGACCAGGGTTCAAATCCTGCTTTAGCCACCAAGCCAGTGTCTCTCAACCTCAGTTCCCTTCCGGAAAATGGGGCTATGTGTTGTATCCCTATATTCTCCTCCCCCTTGTCTCCCCTTTTTTGTCCATCCTAGACTGTAAGCCCTTTGGGTAGGTACCTCTTCTCTGATTACAACTATTCAGTGCCAGGTGCATTGGTGATACAGAATAATTACCAGCAATGTGCTCTGGCTGGTGCTGCTGGCACATTGTGGGTAATACTAATTAATAATAATCTGACTGCTCCAAAGACTCCTAACAATAATACAATGTAGTAAACCAATTATATCAAATTTATAAAATCTCCACACTTCATCTCACTCACTCTCATTGACATGTTCTTTGAAGCTGTGACTGTTGTTCAGGGGTTCTCTACTTGATATCGTCTTCTGGGCCCCTTATTTTCATTCTGTAGTGTCATGCTGTTTCTTCTTTTATCCCTGCTTTCCCTGGGTTTTCCCCTCCATCGCCCTTTTATAGTAAAAGAAACCATTGCTGATTTTTGGATGGGCTCCCTTTGGCACCATTGAGATGTTTTTCTTTGGAAGCTAATTAATGATCTTGCCTATCTGATAAGATTTCCTGCACAGTAGTTAGAGTCTTCCTTTCTACTTTGAAGTTGAGTGCATTGCATTTATAGTAATCCTATTCTCTATTAAAGGTCTACATTCCTATTGCTGCCTTATGCTATGTTGAAAATCTAGAATATATCTTTCATGTACAAAAAGCTTTTTTTTAAAAAAAAAACAACCAACCCCTCTAATTGTCCAAATCAGCATTCACAAAATGAGACTAAAGTGAAATATGCTGAGGTAAGTTAGGGTTGCTTTGCAAAACATATCTGCGTAAGACATTTCCTCCTCTAATCAACTCTTATTTACTTCAGTGGTGTGGAGTTGAAAATATGTCATTGGGAATAATCCTGCAGAGGTTGTTTCTGTGATTCATTATAAGGAGGTTAATAGTTCTTGTGAAATCTTACTTTTGCTAGCTTGTTAGTAGTAATTAAACCGATATTTAGAGTAAATCTCCCAGCAGTTGCTAAAAAAGTAGGGTTTTTTATCTTGGTAGACGATGGTACAATAAAAATACCTACTTTAAATCTTTTAAATGGGCTAACTTAACAATAAGCAGTGGTGGTGGGTGGTTTTAAAATCTCATCTGAGAGAGCTCATAACCCATCAACTTCTGCAGTTTAGTGTTTCATTAAAAAAAAGAAGATATTCTTCCTCTTCAAGGGATGGACAGTGTTCCAAATATGCCATAAAAATAAAAAATGTGTCGTCGTCTGAGGATGTGTTCACACACAACACTCCTGTGTAAGCAACATTTTTTTGTGAAGACGCACTGGGTCACAAAACAGATCTAGTGCCTTTACCCTGCCTAGCTTTCTCCAGATGAGAAGGGTGAAACTGAGAAGATAGAATGTCGGAGTTGGAAGAACCTCTAGGGCCAGTTTTATTATGCTAGAAGTAATGGGTAACAGGACTCCCATCGGTTTAATTAAGCTATTGTTTGGGAAAGTTTTGAGCAGTAGTCTCCATATTGATTGTCCTTTCACCTTTTGTATAGTTTATAAAAGGAAGATGTAGTATTCTGGCCGGTGAGTAGTTTCTTTTAAAGTCCTGGCAGTAAATGTTCTTTAACATCGGTGTTGGCCAAAATGTGGCCTGTGTAGTCATGAAGTGTACTCTGCAAATATCCCAACATTTTAGTGTATTTAGATGTGTCGTTATAGTCAGTAAAGATTGACATTAAAGACAATAATTTTATTTTTACAGCACCCTCCCTGCCAAATAGAGCTGGTAATGCTTCTTCACAACATAAATAAAACAATATAAAATCCATTTAAAATATAAATCCATTTAAATGCAATTTAAAGTTGCTCATATTTGGCTCGACTTAGGCACTGCTAGTTTGAGGTCAGAGTTTAGGGTTGAGGAGGCTCGGTCTTGTCCAGTTTAGTTGGATCAGCTTCAGTTCGTCTCGCCCACCAATATGGACGGGTGTGCGGGCAACCAGTTGTGAATTAGATCGGTGCCTGTCTGGCTGGTGAAAGCCAGCCGGGCCCGGGAGACATTAGGGTGTTGGTGGCTGGGATTGTCAATGCCTCTCTTAGGAAGGGCAGGGTGCCTAATGGCCTTAAGACTGTGGTCGTCCTCACCCTGCTCAAGAACTCATCTCTTGATGTTGACTCCCCTGCCGGCTATTGCTCTGTCTCTAACCTCCCATTTTTAAGGAAGATTATTGAACGGGTGGTTGCCCTGCAGCTCCAACTGCATCTTGGTACTATCAGTTTCCTGGACTCACGTTAATCAGATTTTTGTCCCCTAAGCATGGCACTGAGACTGTGCTTGTGGTCTTGGTTGACGATCTCCACTTGGAAATCAATAGTGGGAATTGTACCCTGCTGATTTTGTTAGATCTTTTGGTGGCCTTTAATATCATTGACCATGGGGTGGTGGTGGTGACATGACTGCAGGACCTTGCTGGGGTGCGTGGGACCACTCTTGAGTGGTTCCGCTCATTCCTGGCTGGGAGAACCCAGAGGGTGGTGATGGGTGGTGGCCCATCGTCCCCTCAGGAGCTCCCTTATGGGGTCCCGCAGGGTTCCATTGTCCCCACTTCTGTTCATTGTGTATCTGAGGCGCCTGGGTGAGATCATTTGGAGATTTGGAATGAGGTGCTATCAATATGCTGATCGCACCTAGCTCGTCTCATTTTCATCTGACCCAGTCCTGCAGTGTCGGTGCTTACCCAGTACCTGGCTGCCATTGAGGGCTGGATGCAGGCAAGCCAATTGAAGCTGAATCCAGACAAGACTGAGTTGGTGATGGTTGGCCACAGTTTTGACCTAGGGGAGGTGAGAACCCCTGTCATTGATGGGGTCTGGCCTCCCTTGACCACTCAAGTTTGCAGTTTTGGGTGCTCCTGGATCCACTGCCACGCCTGGATTGTCAGGCTGTAGCGGTGGCTAGGAGCGCTTTTTGTTACCAACTTCATCTGGTGAGAAGGTTGCGAGCTTTTCTATCTGATTTGGATCTGGCCACAGTCATCCATGCTTTCATAATTTCGAGGCTAGACTACTGCAATGCACTCTACGTGGGGCTGCTCTTGAAGGCTGTTCAGAAGCTGCAGTTAGTGCAGAATGCTGCGGCCTACCTTCTGTTGGGGACATGGCGTTGGGAGCACATTACACTGGTGCTCCAGAGTCCGCACTGGCTGCCAGTAGCTTTCCAGGCACAATTCAAGGTGCTGGTTTTAACCTATAAAGCCCTAAACGGCTTGGGCTCCAGGTATATGAAAGATCGCCTCTTCCCCTATGTCCTGTCGTGGCTTCTGATCTCGGCCAAGGGTACTCTCTTGTAGGGGCCAACTGCCCATGAAGATGTTACATTGAGGGCACACAGGGTGGGTGTTCTTGATTGCTGCCCCACAAGTATGGAACTCCCTCCCCTTTGGAGGTCCGCCCAAGCCTGTTTGTCTTATGGGGGAGATGCAAGACCTTGGTTTGGCCAGGCATTTGGCAGACAGGAATAGGATTGGGTAGAGGGGCTTCAGAAAGGAGACTGATGCGTGGCAGGTGGGGATAAAGGATGGGGTGGAGTGGGTGATTGGAATGATGTTGGGATTGTATTTTATTGTATTCTGTATTTTTAACGTTGTAAGCCACCCTGGGTCTGTGATGAAGGGCAGGGTAAAAATGTAAATAAATAAATAAATGAAAGCGGGAGGAGAAAGCACGTTAAGGGGAACTGGCAGCAGATTCTAAAAGCGGCCTGGAAAATAAATAAATCTGCAGATGTTTTTTAAAGGTTGAGGTGGGAGGAACTGAGATGATCATCTGGAGGGACGTTCTTTCTGATGGCAGTCTAATGCTTTTGGCTTTGTCCAGCTACAAGCTCGTATGTTTTCCTTCTAACAGAACTATGCATTTGTTCACCCTATGCATTAGGATGAACGAAAAGGGCATGTGCATTTTTGGTAGATTTGGCCAAACCCCCCCCCAAACCAACTACTAAAATACCTGATCAATTTAACTCATTTATCTGATCACTTTGTCTACCAGCTTTTGAAGATTTATGGTTACTTGTCTTAAAATGTCAAACACAAATTTCTCTGTTGTGTGAGACATGCAAACAAAAGGAGGGAGTGACTTAAATACAAATGCGCAAGTAGAAAATGTAAGCAAAGAAAAATACTTTTTTTATGATTGGAGAAATAATCACAAGTGTTACTACTGTAGGAAAAATATTTTAAGATAAAACACTGCTGTGGTGTGTCTATTTCTAACTTCATAGGATTTATGTTTCCAACAGAGTACAAAAACAGCATTATGTATATAAAACTTATTTTCTTCCGTTAACCATTTTTATCTTTTAAAATATTAGCTTTCAAACGTTACTTCCACTTTTGGCTTGTGCTATAGGAGCTTGACTAAAAAGTTCTCAATTTCAGCTGTACAGAATTATATATAAGCACAATCTCATCATTTTGCTGTTGAATTATTTACTGGATCCATCCACAAATTTTATTCAAATTTGACTTGGCAACATTTAACTATAAAGCAGATGCTAACTAATTTTGGAAGCTTAAATGCACTATTTCGGTGATTAATGCAACGGTAAGAGTAGTAAGTAAAACTGATGCTAGAAATCAAGCTGCTATCATTCAAATTAGTATGTTTTCTGGTTCATGTTGATTTCTGTATTCATTTAGCTTTCCCTGAACTGTGCTCTTTTTAAAATAATAAGGAAAATCTGGGCTCTAATAATATTGAAAGTACTGAGAACTGATGTTTCTATAGTGTATCCTGGTGAGTGGGAGGAGGAGTGTAAAAGCAGTCTCTGATGAGGAAAATAATTGATATCCCACAGAATCTTAGTGGAGTCTATAAACGTTAGAGAACTCATTAACGTAACTTATTACAAAAATTATAGCTTTGTTGAAGCACAAAGCTATAGGTTTTTTTTATGCTTACATCAGCAATTGCCAATGAAATGGGGAAGATCTCTTTTGAGCCATAGTAGACAGAAAGAAATGGAAAATTTCAGTACAAACTGTAAAGAAACCTTGAATTTTGCATGTAAGGCAGTAGTTCTCCGGGGGTCTGGGAAGCACGTCCAGGGGGTCTGTGAGAAACAAGCTGCTTTTCTTCTGCCTGCCCGAAATGGGTCCTCTCCTCAATACAAAATTGTTTAGGCATCTTCAAATGAAAAAAGGTTGAGAGCCCCTAATGTAAGGTATTAGTAGTGTGAACTGTTTTTAATATACGTAAGCTTCAAAAATGGCCAGTTTTGTGCGTTGCAGTGCTACCATCTTTGCTCCAGCTGTATCCTTCCTTTCTGAGAGTTCCCTTCCCAATTCTTGTAGCTCTCAGAGGCATACCCGCCCACTTTAAATGTTTATATCCTGCCCTGCTTTTGGACACATACCATTTCTCCCGTTCTATACTTTTCACAGGTTCTTGTCAGTTTTCTTGCCGGAGTGTTCAGAAAAGATAAGACTCCTGAGGCAGCCTTAACTTGGCCTTGGGAGGGAGGATTCTCATGTGGCCTTTATCCACACCCTCAAGGCTACATTTCAGGTTAGCTTCCTTGTCCTGAAATGTCACTAGCCATCAATTATCTCTTACTCCAACTTGTTGGCAGTAGAACTTGTGAGTCCCCGGGGCACCAGCCTGAGAAGTAAACTCTCTGAGAAGTAAACATCTAGTTGCGCTGAAAGCAGTGCTCCAAGACATTAACACCTAGCTATGCCAGCCTCCTTCTGCTGCCCTTCCCATGCCTGCTGCAGTGGTAGTGCAGTAGGAGTCGGAGCACAAACCCTCTCCTCTTGCCATGGCCCTAGATCTTCATTCTAGCCTCCGACAGCTGCTGAATCCCTGATGCTGTGGGAATCGTGGTGAACCAGCAGAGCACCTAGAAGCCCCTTCCCTTCATGGACTGTCCCATCCCTGAGGGTGAAAAGACTTGGAACCTGTGCTGTTTACCCTGTGCACCTGGGGAAAGTGTGGTGTTTTCCTCTGCATAGCTGTGGAGCAGTGTTGCTCTAGGTAGGGGAGTCTCCTCCAGACTTTGACTGCTAAGGGGCTGGAACCATTTAAACACATTTCTTCTGCAAGGGGTGGGGGGAGAGGTAAACTTTCTTGGTGGCTTCCTCATCCAATAGATGCGTGATCAACAATACTTGAAAAATATCACATTCAGTATTACAATTAATTACACTAAAGTTACTTTAGTAATTGATTACATGAATAAAATTGACAACCATATACATGAGGTTCATTACATTTAAAGAATATTGCAAGATAATACTGGTTCATGAAAACTGGTGGTGTAAGAAACAAACCTTACTTTAGTTTCGTTTAAAAAAAAAAAAAAAAAAAAAAAGTCTTACCCAACAAACTATATAGTCTACTGTAAGTAAGAAAAGGCTCAGGGGATTTCACTTGCAAAAACAACTATTCTTCATGATGCGAAATAAAGTCGCTGCGCAACCCAGCCCCCTCCATCCAAATCTCAACTGCTGGTTAAATCAAACAAGACGTTAGCCCGCTGGAGTCTGGGTTCGGTCTGTGCAGCTCCCAGTCTCATGTTTAGCATGTCCAGCTTAATAAATGAAGTACACACAGAGGACTGCGCATGTGCTTTCAAGCAGCCCCCACTGGCAGCACAAATGAGAGTGAGAGGGGCAGGAAGCAGTCACTCTGACACGAAAATTTCCACCTGCTACTGTATGGTGCTAGTGGACCAGTGTGCTGCATGTAACCTAATTGATGGGACACATGGGGTGCACATTAGCCTGCATTAGCCAGAATTCACCTGCACAACAGACTCCACATTCTCCCAGACCATGCCATGAATGAGGGCGGAGGGTCTGGTGGCCCCATGTCTGGTAGGGGTGAACACCTAATAAACAGGCAGGTGGACACCCAGCTGGTGTGGGCTAATGTGGGCTAACGTCTCATTTAACACCCAATAATGAAAGGAGAGTTGAGGCTTTTACAGGCACTGCAAATAACCAAGGAAATGACTTCCGCAGGATCTGTAGCACTTAAACAACAACCACCACCTGTCATCCTTCCTGTGACTTAAAAAAACACCACAGCTGTATTAATGGAACTCTAACTCTGCCATGTTTGCAAATAACATGAATACACTTTATATGAACCTACTTGAGGAGTCAGTGGGGGATGGTGTAGGAATTGCAGTTTAGCTCATGCTGTACTATATCAAAAATCTCTCTGTGCAGGGTAATCCTCCAGTACCTGGCTAAGGTAAAAGCTTCTCTATTGCACAGACCCTGCCTTATATTATATTGAGCGTTAGTTGATACTTTCATGGTTTTGCATCACTGCAGCAACGAAACTATATAATATTTCAATCTACTCGTACCTAGTTTTGAGTAAGCAAGAATACTTTTAACATTAGAAATAGTTAATTGTATAAATAATCTTATGAAGCTGATTGAGTCTATCCAAGCATGCTCCACTGAAAACTTGTCAATTTATCTTTTTCCTGTTGCTAAGCAAAATGGAAGCAGGTAGGATTTGGACTATTTATATATATCAAAAGGAAAATAGGACCCTTGTGCTTATGGGTATAGAAGAGCGCTTCATTCAGTTTACATTTTTATATGAAAATAACAGAAGAAAAGGATATTCAGTAAGGCTTCTGTAAACTGTTCTCTTATTCAAGCTGTTCATCAAGAATTCTAAATGAAGCAAGTAAATTTGGATTGTGCAAGGATGTACTAGACTGAGCTAGCTCATACTTGTCTTGTATTTGTGGTCTTGTCTCCAATGAATGTAAAAGACTGGCGTTATTTTTATATGGTGTTCTGAAGACCTTAAAAATACCTTAGGGACTGAAATAGTCATGCTCATGTATGCATGTGCATGCTCGCTTTCTGTCATAATTTAGAAAGGGTGGGGGAAGAAAATAAGGCTTATAGCAATATAACAGACATGGATTGGTTAGTACATACGTCTAGATCTCTTTTTAAGCCACTGACCCTATAGTGGTCAAAGTAGACTTCAGGCTTTGTGTGATAAATGTATTGCAAACAGAGATTTGTGAAGGTGGAAATAGGTTAGAAAGAGGATTTTGGGGTAAGGGTGGAATAACCACTTTGTCTCAACAAAAATGAGTGTAAGGAAGTGTACCCCCGCCTAAGCTTTCTTGACGGAGAGATTTTTCCATGTGACTGATGCTTTGAGATCAGATTCTGCTCCTAGATTGTAATCTGTGGTGTTAGTAAGCCAGTGCTATGTTTTGCTTATAAACTATGGAAATGCAGTCGTTGGACAAAATTGTAGTAGGTCAGAGAATTTAAAACTAAGGAAAGTTTTTGTTTACTAATAAGCATGGTTTTGCTTTTTTTTTTTATCCTCATGCTAGTCAAGGTTATTGGTCAAACTCTCTATTTTGTGCTTGTAAGCATAAGCATGTGTTTCAGGGAAATGGGTGACTTTTGGAATTTGATAAGACCAAAAATAAATTGTAATTGATTGAACCAGAATTAAAAATATTCTTGCTTTTCCACACATGATCATGTTTAATAACCTCCAGTATGTTTCCAACTCAGTTGAACGGAAGTATTTTGGAAATTTTAATCACATTTTCTCCAGTTACGTATGTAAAAAAAGAAACTATAACAATTGCGGAGTCCACTTTCAAGAATAGGAAAGTGGCTCCCCAACAGGATTATTGAGAGAAGAAATGGGGCAGTAGTCCAGCTCTTGGTGTCAAGTTTCATTTAAAAACCTGAGGGATTATTCCAAAACTTAATTGGGAACTGGCTATATGCTGTTATACTATATATATAGATAGATATAGATATATAATTTGTGTATGGTTACAAACTTAAATAGAATAAATAGTAAAAATGCATTATGGTTTGCATATGTAAACTGACGATGACAGTATTTACTTAGTAAAACATACATATTCATGTGTGCACAAAGAAAACAGTCCTTTAGTCGAAGCACATTTGAGCTGCCTTTTAAAAGAACAACCTTGTACCATATTCTTATGACTATTTGTATAAGATAGAGATAAAGGTAACATTGGAAGGGTTTGTTTACCCAAGCTATAGTGACAGCATGCATGTACTACTTTGTAGTAACAGTATGTATGTTACAATATCGAGAAAGCAGAAGTATATAATTTGCATATTCGATCAGGCCCAATGTCCATCAACTGTAGTATTTTGTCTCTAACAGTAACCAGCTTCAGAGGACAGCAGTAGACAAAAGTAAAAAGTGTGCTCGGTCCTAATCGTTGAAAGCTACTATTAGCTTTAACTTTGAGGCAGGAGATCTTGTATCCCTTTCCCCCATCAAAAAATTGACATCCTCAAATATTACAGCTCTGGGTATATTTGTTAATCCTATAGATATCCAGTTTCATCTTGAAGGTTGCTAAATTCTTGGTGTTAGCCACATCCTATGGCATAAAAGTATCCCAGTTCAGGTATTTTGTGGAAATAATAGATCCTTCTATCTGATTTATGTTTACCACTTTTCAGTTACTGAATGTCTCCTTATTCTTGTGTGTTGCCATTGGCTCTTGGACTTCTTGCCTGTATAGCCCCACTCCCCCATTTTTGAGACTTAATACAATTCTGCAGCCTCAGACACAGCAAAGATTTGCAGAGTATGAAATATCAATTGACATGGTGACCCTGTCCAGAGATAGCATGACCCCCCCCAGTTTGGGAACTGGTTTAAGTGACCGGCAAGAACTGCAGCTTCTCACCTGTTTTTTCCATGTCCTTGATCATTCTCCTTGTCTCTTTTGGAAGCATCCTCCTCCGAGTTGCTGAAATATCCTTTTTGGGTTGGTGACACACTGTAGTCAGAGTTTCCAGTTCAGGGAGAACCATAAACACACACAAAAAAACCAAACTTGGGTTAGAACTTGGAGCAGATGGTCCTTCAAATTTTGGCAGGGGAGAGATTACGAATTGGACATAACTGCTGAACCTTCAAAATATTTTTAAAAATATGTACAGGAAAACACAATGTGTAAAAAATAATAATAATAAAAAATTATTGAAGACTGTATGTACAATCTTGAATGGACTTTTAGAAACCTAGGGTGTTTTCAGACATGACCCAAACCCCAGTTTAACCACACTTGAACATTCCTTATGCATGTTGTAGGGCTGTATTGGTGCCCTATGCAGCCCTGCAACATGCGTAAGAAATATTCAAGTGTGGTTAAACTGGGGTTAGTATCGTGTCTGAAAAGACCCATTGAGTCATCATGTTAGAACATTTGTATGAATACTTGTGGTTTATATCTACTACTGCAGTGAACAAACTAACATCTTCATAATTTAAAGAACTGTCTTATAATTTGTAGGAAGGGAAAGTGTAAATTACTTCAAATTTAGAGGTGTTGTCTGTGATGGACTGCTCAGTCAAATGGTCAGTGGAAATAAAGCCCTTATTTTGTGAGCTATGTTTACAGAATCCAGATTAGCATGTGCAGAGTTTCGTACTATAAAGCTTAGGTAGACCATTAAAAAAATAAAATAAACTGGATCCAAGTTTTCTATCTGTAACAGGCTGATATTGTTTATATGAAATTCTACCCATGGTGTTGATCCTGATGGAAGTGAGTTAAATAGTTTTCCATTGACTTGTTAAGGCAGCTAGCTCTTCGCATCGCCTCCACATTAAACAAATATTGGCTTTCTGCACAGAGAAGAAATCTAGAGTGTGGCTGGATCGTTTCTGAGTGAAGAAGGCCAGGAGTAGCAAATGTCAAGTCTCTTTATAAATCCAAAGCCCAGAAAATGGCTGCCTATTTTAACACAGGGGACGATCTGATGGCCTGCGGATTCTCTGTGCGTGTGGTTTCCGTGTGGCATAGTCTTCTGGCAATGGACGTGTGTGAGGTTCCCGTGCGGGTTTTAGAGAACGTTGGGAAAGTCATCTGCTCAAAATTTATTTTAAACTTTTTTACTTTTATGAGACTGAAGACTGGTTTTTCCGTTACCTTACCAATACACATCCTGGAGACTTAAAAACTCTACCCACAGCACAAATGTAGTAATGGGATTTCTGATAGCTCACAACTGACCTGGAAAGAGTAGTTCTTGGGGGGGTGAGGGCGGGAAAGTGGCTTTATTAGAGTTTTGGTTCTTAATCTCTCTGTTGAGACTGTCAGCGATGGTTATGTATTTGATATAGATACTGCGAGAAATAACTATTAAATCTTCTTCAATCAATCAAATCAATTTAATTTATTAGCTTGACCAAAGGTCATCACAAAGAAAAGAGAAAAAGCAGACATAAGGAACAAAGAATAAGAAAATATAAATCTATACATATATAATATATGTATAGATTTTAAATCTTCTTTTAATCGTGTTCTCTTCCTACCTTTGTCTACCAAAAAGTAGACGCACCTTTTTTTACCTAAATAGAAAAGAAAAGAAAGTGAAAAAAATGTTTGAAACCTCTTCTCCAGAAAGCAAGAAAAGTTTTCTGACCCTGGGTCACAAGCTTCTGAGACAGATTGCTTCTTTATGATTCTTTCAAAACAATAGCTAAGGCCCTTTTCGAATGGGCCGGCAGTGCGGGGGGATGGGTGGGTGCCAAGGTGTGGGGGTGTATTCCCACAGACCTCCACCCATCTCCACGCATCGGGCATTGGCGTCTGTTGCTCCATGCATGGGTGATGGGTGGAGCACAGGAGTGTGCATGCACCACTGCCTGTAGCATTCCCACGGGTGCCTACCCATCCCCCGCACACCCGCTGTGGTGGTCGCACTGGCACCCCTCCACCCGCACACGTGGGCAAGGAGGGGGGTGTCTGTGTGAAAATGGCCTTTGTTAGTTAGACCCTTGGCCTCTTGTCAGAGTAGGAAGGAAGGACGGCTCTTCAGGAAAGCACTTTTCTTATACTTCTAACCAAGGATTTGCTAATTTGATTTGGAGGATGCAATTAAAACAGAGTGGGAATTCCCCAAGAATAAGAAGAGGTTTATTAGGCAATATACAAACTCTTAGAGATTTCCAAAGGAAAAATGGGCATATAAAGTAGATTTAGCTATTAAGGGCATGATACTTGGAGAAAAGTTTTTCCTGTGATTTCAAATAGATCACACCCTTGGGGGGTGAGGGAGGAATTGCTAGTATCTGGCAACTTGACGCAAGCAGTTTCCACATGTTTTGCCAGATCTCTTAATCACAGTATGGAATTGGAAACTAAAAGACAGCATTCTGAAAAAAATTCAAGTCCTTATACCTCTTTAATAGGATGCATGGATTGTTGTTTTATTAGCCACTGACCTCGCATTAAGCAGCATCAGTGTCAAATCAGAGGCTCTACTGGCCGTAACCCCCAAATATCCCAAGCAGGGGGTGGGGGGTAGGACACGGGGACAGACACCAAGGGTGATTTCAGAAGTGACGCGTTCCAATTCACCACAGTGAATCCCACCCCGGTGTGAACGGATTCACCGCGGGCTGTGGTGACACGTGTGGCCCCAACAGAAGTGACAGGATCGTGACCACCGCCCGGGGGCAATCAGAGAGAACATGGGCCGGGGGAACACAACAGACATGCAGTGGAGACGTGGACCGCGGTTTGAGCCCCAGAATGTATCGCGACTGGGGTCACTTTCTTCCACCGTGGCTGCGGGTTTCCGTTCAGAAGTTACTTTTCATTCACCCCTGCCGTGGTGACCATTCACCACACTTCTGGACCTCCTCCCGCCCTGACCTCACGAAGCATGGTTAGCTTCACCCCGGGCTGCGTTTGACTGTGGTGAACATCTGGATGCGAGCAAACAGATATGCATGGTGCTTTCACACCCCCACGCCCCCCGTGTTTGACTGAGGTTGACTGTGGTGGACATTCACCATGTCACTTCTGAAATCACCCCAAGTGTCTCTTCCAAGAGTCCGATGGTCTGTCCTCCTCTCTCTTCCCCCCCGCCATATCTCCTCATGCCCATGTGGTGGAAATTAACACACAAAAACAATGTGTGTCAGTCAAAGGTGAGTTTTATTCCAAGTGTGTAACATAGCTATGTGGAGAAAGATTTCTTTTTACTGGAGCTGTGCAGTTATTTTTCTTTCTCCTCTGTCTCTCACAGAGGGAGCCAGAATCTTTTATAGACAGTTTAAAACAAAGGAGATAAGAAGAAGCTGGTATTTTTCCAGTTTGGTAGTTGTAGTTAGCTCTTGGCTCCAGGCAGACTGTGCTCAAGGTTATAATTCCTTATCAGGAGTAAGAAGCGTCTGTAAACAATTCCTAAAACTGAAAATGCAAGCAGTTCTTATTAGGACAGAGGCCTAGCAATTTTGGAGCAGAGACCAGAAGCCTAATACAGTGAGAGCAATCTTTTAGGTTTTGCCCCTGTACCAGATTCATCCTCCACACTCCTCCCTATGAGACTTAAGGTCTCACTCAAAGTTGACATTCATCAAGTTCTAGATCTCTGCCCTTTCAAGTTCTCTGTCATGGTCTGTAGTCGTATACATTAAGCGCACAGTTTTTGACTGACATGCATCAGCGTGTTCCAAAAAGCGTGTAGTGGCAAAATGGCAGCAGCATTTAAATAGCATAAGCAATACGTAACTAATAATAAAAATAAAAGCTATGATTAATAGACCTTGTACAGTTTTAGATCCCAGGTTACCGAACATCCCTGTAACCCATCCCCACAAACTCCAATCGTCAGATTGGTGGAGCTTTTTTGTGGCTTCCCGTATTTTTCAGTGTATGAGAGATGTCATTCTCATTGTCTGGGATGTATGTGCAACATTCTTGGCCAATTATCCCACATACCCCTCCTCTTTCTGCTAGAAGCAGATTGAGGGGTATGCGATTTTGCAAGGCCATTTGCCTGATGGCACCTACTTCTTCTGTGAGGGAAGTAATGGCAAGAACAGTATTGTTAGCTACTTCTTCCAGGAAGATAGAAACTTCTTCTCTGATAGAAAATGCAACCCCAATTGAAGGGAAGACGACACCCCAATATCGTTGGGCTTCAGTGATGGCTCTTTCCCACCCGGTGAGGGGAGAGGGTTTCTAGGGACCCAGTGGTATGGCGGATGGCTGGTATCAGGCAGGTGGGAAAACATATCCCATTATGCTCAGCTGGCCAATGTTTGTAGGCCTTATTACCACAGACCCAATATTCTCCTGGCCTAGCAGTGAACCCGTAGTCACATCTGACAATCCTGGAGCCTGCCTGCCAATATGGGCCCTTCAAATATCCCTCAGACACATTACCTAAGCCATGATCATAAATAATATGGGAACAGTTAGATGTGATCCCCAAGGAGCGTCTACCGGTGGTGTTGCATACAAGACAAACTTGGCCCTGTGCTTCCAGCAAATTGACAACCCTTATGTATTCTGATTTATTCCTCCCTACATCTTGCCAGGTAGCGGTTTTCCCATATTCGAGCTCATCCCTTGTGGTATCATTCCGGGAGACAGGTATAGGAATCATGGGGATTCCTCCTTCGGCATGTATTGGGAGGTGTGTGCATACCCAACAGCTGGTGATATTGAGGTCGTGTGTGTATTGCATTAAAACAGACAGGAAGTTCTGTTTTGCATTAACAGTTGAGGAACTTGCAACGAGGAAGTGTCGGGCTGTTCCTGTGGTTGGTCAGAAACAGTGAGGAGGGTCAAAAGTGCCTCGTGATCGCCTGAAGAAACGTCCAAATAAATGCCATTATGGGAACAGTAAATAACACAACCTAATTTACACAGATCTTTGCAAGCAGTTCTTTCATCCACCCTTCCCCCCCCCCCCTTCATCCCCATACATTCAGCCCCCCACTCACCAGGGAGCCATGTCACTCTCCCCAGCCCCCCTACCCCACAGGGCGCTTCCTCCCACTCTCTTGCCCAGTACCCATACCCCCCTTCTCACCATGGGGCCAAGGCACTCTATCCTCTTCCCACAGGCCCATACCCCTCCTCTCACAGGGGGGTTGTAGCCCTCCCTTTCCCACCTGATTCACCATTCCCCTCTCACACACAAGACCCCCTCCCACCCCATGCCTGCCCATACCCTCCCCCACATCCCACCTCTTAAAAACAATTTAAAAAAAACCTTTAACAAACAATACCATCTTACGCCCCCCCCACCCCTTAATGGCCCCACTAATAAGCTGCCACCCCAGGCTTCCACTTTCAGGAGGCTGAAGCTTTATGGGTTTCTGGGGGGCCGGTGTGGTGCACGCCCAAGTGTTCTTCCCCCCGCAACACACCTTCTTGACCCCTTGCAGGAGGCTGAAGCTTTATGGGTTCCTGGAGGGTGGGAGTGGGGCAAGCCTGGTGTTCCAGCAGCCACACTCCTTCTCCCCCAGCAACACACCTCCGGCTTTGACAGCATTACATATTATTTATTTATTTTAATTGATTACCCTGACCTTCCCACCAAGGCGGCTCATTATAGATCCGCACAAGCGGTTCTAGAGTTAAGGCGGCTTGCACTCTGTTAAAATCATGAAAATTCTACTTGATATAAAATAAAGGTTTATCCTATCATTGTGAAATTTTGTAGGGAGGGTAACTTTGTGGAGGGGTAGAAGCTGCCTAGGTTTCAGACAGATTGGGAGAGAAACAGCCGAGTTATAAAAGTTTGCAAATAGGAAGCAGAATTGTTTGTTCTGGTTTTTGCAATCAGTTTCTCTTGTTGCAGAAAAGTGTGTTTAAAGTTATTTGCACAGAGGGTGTAGAGGTCTCCGAAAATTCAAGTGTGTGTTGTAATGATTTCTTGAGTCTGGATTTTTAAAATCCGATATGTAGTTTTAAAAGTTATGCTGTTTTGAAGTTTGCATATTCTCATGTGGAGAGAAAGTTATGTTTCAGATGTGCACGGGAATTGTACGGGTTGTGCACAAGCAAGAGAAACCACAGGGCAAAATACAACATTCACGGGGACCTTACATGGCTGTTAGATGGTGCACGTAGAGCCCATGTCAGTAACGAGCTGCAAACAGGCCACAGCACAACCATGCTCAGCTGCTGTGGGTTGATCTGGTGAGGACATGGTTGTTGCTGGAACCAGCTAGGGTAGGACGGGAGCCAAAAACCAGGTTTAGTTGGCGTCTGCTGCCTCTGCCTGGAGGAAAGTGCTGGCCAGCAGGTGAGGGAAACAATAAACTTCAGGCTAGGCAGCAGTGCCCAGGTTAGCTGAAAGTTTGCATGTGTGCATAGGAATGCTCTACATCTTAATCACAAGAGGATGATTAAAATGAAACCAGTGCTGCGTCTCTATATTACAGGAGTGGCCAAACTGGCTTGGGAGCCGCATGCTGCTCTTGGGCCGTTCTGGTGCCCCGCACTTCTTCCTTAACGATCCTGTGTCTTAATAAACTTCACCCGAGTCTCTGCAGCTGAATTGCAGCTGTTCTTCTGACTTGGCATCCAAGATCGCACAGCACTGGCTCCACCAGTCGATTATGAGGTAGGAGAGGTGGAAAGGAGGCAAGACTTGGTTCAGGTGATAATTGAAAGTGGCTCTGGGCCGTATGGTGATTTTGGTACATGCAGGGTGACCCAGGGTGATGGCCCCAGGCCTTACTATTTTCTCTACTTGCAGGATCCCTGCAGTGGCCCCCATTTCCACCAGGGCAGGGTGTTTGGCCCCCACTCCTTCCCTCTGGAATCCCAAGCATAACCACCTCTAGGGCTCCGTGGAAGGGACAGAGCCACAGGGAATGGGGAGGGCCATGAGGGACCCTACATTTTATCTTCACCCCAGCCCTGAAAATCCAAAGGCCTGCCTGTGTTCACTGGCTCTTGGGTTTGGAACTCTTGTTATCTCTGATATATTACCATTTGGGCTTGTGGATCACATGTGCAGTACTCGACAGTGGGGCACAATAAGATTGATCCAGAACCCTTGCCTGCATGGTTTATATGCAGACCGCATGCGCACCATAGTCCCCATAGTGGGCATGCGCACAAGGGGTCCATGGAGTGGGGATTGTACGCATGCTATGGTGTGCAGGGGTTAGGATTGACCCCAATATTAATTGTGTATACCTTGCATACCTTGCTTCCCTCTGGATGATTGGCAAGTCGAGGAGAGCTCTATGGAAGAAATTTAGAGAGAATCAATGTATGACATCTGGGGTGCTAGTTGATCGTGAATTTTAACAACCCCGATCTAAAGTGTTCTCTTGCTCTCAAAGATAATTTAGATAAATGAATGCTCTGATAGACATCTCAGGTCATTGGGTGCTTGCACACATGTTACCTGAAGGAGGGGGGCTTTCGTGAGGGCAATCGCATCTCTCTTGTCACTGAAATTAGTGCGTGCAGAAATGCCTTATTCAGCTTTTTTCCTGTGAAAACACTTGTCCATGACCGGGACCCCAGATGTAGCTCTTACACTCTTGGGTGTTTTCGCTTGTTCTCGCAGGAGAAAAGCGGAATATTGCATTTCTACTTGTGCAAATTCCCATGACAATAGAGACGTGATTGCCCTCACAGAGTCCCTCCCATCCCCTTTCAGATAATGTGTGCAATCAACATGAGAGTTCTGGAACAGCTAGCTTTTGTACAGCATAGGAAGGTTTAGTATACGTTTGAAGAATTATTAGAATGATACTGTTGGCTACAATCTAAAGGAAACAAAACTAAGTCTTGGAAGTCTTGTGATCGCAGCCTCCTTGCTATGGCTTTGTAACACAGTGTAGTAATTATTTTTAAAGGGAAGCTTCACCCAATTGTTTTGCAACTTACTGTTTTGCAAGTTCTCTTAGTGTGAGAAATGTTTTTTTTTTTTTAAGTTGTGAAAGCGGGCTTGCAGACTTCTTTCAAAACCAAGCAAAACAGAAGTGTCCTTTCTTCCTAATAAATGCTTTGTTCAGATGCAAGACTCTGCCTACTAGGTACTCGGCGGGGCGTGGGGGGAAATCGGCCTGGTGCGCTGTTCATACAGTGACACAAATCTAAAAGAATATATAATTTTTTCTTCTATAGGTTTTGTAGGAGAAAATTGAATGGGTACTTTGTTTTTCAAAGTTTGAGTTTTAAAAAATTATTATATTAAAAAGGAGTCTGTTTACATAATTCCAAGATTCCCTCAGTAACTCTCTATCACCACAGATTGCTTTTTGAAGCCTCTGTTAATTGGGTGAGTGCTGCAGGTAATGTTTACAACTCACTCCCTGAACACACATCCTCAGCTTGCTCCTTCCCACCAAACTCTCAGAAAAAAATATATCTTTTCTGCCAGTCTTTCTCTAGCTCCTTGCCCTGATGAATTGCTCACTGATTTTTCTCCGTCTCCAGAATCCACCGCTCTCACCTTGCAACTTAAGCTAAGCACGTGCACCTGCATGCTCTTAACTTCTTGAATACATCCCTTTCTCTCCCTATGGCCTTCCCTCTTTTGTCCAGCATAGGTTGAAACCCCTTGAGGCAGGGTTTTGTATGACCCTAATCATTACTGTTCCATGCCAGTGTCACGAGGTTGGGGCCCTCACTCCCTTTAGAGGCTGTCCCCCGTGTTCCCACCAGGCCAGCCGCAACCCAGTTACCTGTGCCTGCGTGGGTTCCCACGTGATCAGAAAACCTTCACTGCAATCAGGGAGCATCCAGAGGTCTGCACCTCTCAGAAACGCCTCCCCTTGATCTCCCAGCCCAGCCGTAACTCAGAGAACCTTCTCTGACCACCTGTAGCTTGGAAGACTTTGCAGTGGAGTTATCTTATATGAAAAAGGTTCGTGTAGACTCTCACCTAGATAGAGTGCCCCTCTAATGAACCCCCCCAAGGCCGAATAAACACACCAGCACGCTAGGCTTGGTCATAAAACATGTATTGAGTACATATAAGTAGAAGGCTGTTGATCAGATAGTGCAAGTCAATAAATCAAACATAAAGTACACACATGCTAAGATATACTGAGATTCCCTAACTGTACCCTTACCCTATGGTTCAGTTCAAGTTCATCAGCATATCTCGTGGCTTTGATGTCCAAGCCGGGCCCAAGTCTTTTAGATAATATGAAAGTCTTTAGTTCATGTTTGAAGCAACTCTTCTGCTGAGCTGTTCTCTCCTTCATGTCCAAGATGGAAGTGTCCTTTAAGTCAGAGAGCCTGTCTCTTCTTCTCCCCTTCACAGGGGCTTCAGTGACTTCCTGTGTCCTGCTGTGATTGTCATTGTAACAAGGTGGTAGGGCTGACCTGGCTGTTGCTTGGCAATAAAGTGCTCACTTGTTATAACAAAGGGAATCTCTCCCTCGACTCTGGCAACTAGTTTCAGTATATTGCTCCAACTGAGCTTACAATTTTGTTAACCCTTTATATTACATTACACGTATCCCCGAAATGTGTGTCATCTCCCCCCAAGTGGGTGTGTTGCCCCCATGACAGCCAGGCACATGGTTGCTGCTATATAAATAATAATAAATTAGTGGAGGCCAACTTCTGGTCCCTGAGGGCAATTGTGCTCTTATGAATTTAAAGTAGTGATGTCATAACTTGCTGTAAAGAATGGACCAAGGATGCTATAGGTGTAAATGTGTTCCTGTAACTGTGAGATATTACATCGTTTCGTAAGGTTCATGGTTTAAGAGCAGAGAGAATTTTCCAACCTTCCTGGAGTAAAAACCATCATTACAAATATTTTTAGCCTTGTATGAAATACAGTGTGGAGAAGAAAAAAATCCCATACTTTTGAATCTTGAAAGACCAAAGGTTTTTACTTGCAGAGCTCCTGCTTGGCAATCTTTGATAGCATTAACTGTTCATATAATTTTTTTTAAAAAAAAATAAATTTATTTTCCTTCCAATTTGTAGCAAAGATATACACCAATTATAAAAAGACAAGTTAGAAAAGGAAAAAAGATACGTAACCACTACTTCCTGCTACTTTTAAGGTCTGTACAAAATGGCCATGACAGCCTTAACAGATCAGTTTGTGATACTCCTGCCGTTGCTCCGCATCACTCTTATTAAATGTGTAGTTTATTTTTTAAAAAAAAACAAACATAGGGTGGGCAAAGAAGGGAAACTGAGTATACAAAGTCTCAGTGCGTGGGATCCACTTGCTCTAAGCAGATACTAAATTAGCTGCCCTGAGCCTTCAGGAAAGGGTGGGATATAAATCAAAATCAGTCAGTAAAAATAATTCACCGAATCTTTTAAAACCTGTTTTTAGATTGCAGTAAACTTGCCTGAATTGTCAAGACTATGACACTTGATTATCTGCACTGATGCCAGTTACTGTGTCGTCATACCAAACTTCATGGTTTGGAGACGTCTTATTTCATTGGAAAAGCAAAACTATCCTGCATGCAGTTAATAAAGCTTATTGGAGAAAAGCAATTTGTACTGTTTGGGTTTTTGTGGGGGAAGGAGATCGGATCACTTTAGTTATCGTTGAGTCATTGCTGAAATCTGAACCTGTTCCTTTTTGAAACAAGATACAACACACAGAATTAATTTCAAAGGTAGGGGGGAAATGACTTTGATGCTTTCTTTTACTTGCAGCAGGGCTGTTTATAAATTAGTCATAGCTCAAGCTCTTATTAAGACCTGGCAGTCATTTACCACCATCAGGCTCGCAGCAGTGGGCGTTTTCAGACAAGACATTCTCCACCCACTACCCACAGGCTATACATGTTGCAGGGCTGCAGTGTTGCCTTATGGGTGCCCTGTAAACATGTATTAGTGAGCGGAGAGTGTTTTGTCTGAAAACATCCAATGTTTCAGAGATGGATGTGTGAGTTGACTAAACCAGACACTTACTAGATGTAGACAAAAGGCAGTAAAAGAAATACAGGAAAGAGGAGAAAGAAGGTGGGAAGGATTGTTGGAAGTTCACCAGAAGCTTCTAGGCCTTTGCCTCGCACAGGGATGGGACTCTTCCTCTTTTGCAACATAAAGTTTTAAAGGAATAAAACCTGCCACCGGGACCCCAGATCAGCGCTGGGGCCTGGGAGGCAGGGAGGCTCGCCCCCAATAGGGAAGGGAGCTGAGCCCCCTGGGACAACTGTTGCCCCCCTCCAATGCAGGAGGGGTGGGATTGGGGACTCCTCCTCCCCTTCCAGGTGACTTCCGGTGGGAGGGGAGTAAAAGGGAAAGCGGCCTGGCATAGCCACAGGCTGAGTGTCTAAGGGCCATGCTGAAGGGCCCTTGGGTGAGAGCTGGGGCACGGGCTTTTATAGGGTAGCTGGTAGGGGTATATAGTAAGGGGATGGGGGGAGGAAGGAGGGTAATATAGTTTTCCCCCCCTGCATATGTGGGGGTGCNGGTAGCTGGTAGGGGTATATAGTAAGGGGATGGGAGCTAGGGGGAATGGGCCCTGCTGGGGCGCTCCGCTCCAGTGTGTGTCTGCACTGTGTGCCGGGGGGGGGGTTAGGGGGGAGGGGTGTGTCCTCAGGGGGGCATCCATGGCCATTAGGGTCATGATGGGCCGGGGCAACTAATTATGGTCTCTCTGGGAGGCAGAGACCAACTGTGGGGAGAAACAGTTCCTGTTCCCTGCATAGGCCCTCAGGCAGGTGATACAGGGATCAGGATTGGAGGAGCCCCTGGTCTGAAACTGTTGCTGTTGAATGCGAGGTTGGTTGGTAATAAATCCACAGCGATCTGGGAGTTGATCCTGGATCGCTCAGCCGGCTTCATATGTATTAGAGACCTGGCTGGACAATGAGTCGGGGCCAATATTGGCTGACCTTGTTCCTACTCTGGGCAGCATCAGCCTAGATCAGAGGGGCGGGGAGGCGGTGTAGCTATTGTTTTTAAGGACACTTGGTCCGTGAGGTGGTATCCTGTGCAGACCATCTTGGGCATGGAGGGGGTCCACCTTGTGATCGATTTGGTGGGAGACAGATTGGGGCTGCTTCCTGTACCGCAGCATCCCTACACGCTGTAGCGGAATTGGTATCAGAAGTGGTCTTGAGATATCCAAGGACTTTGGTCCTGGGGGATTTCAATATCCACACTGATGCCAGTTTAGGGGGAGCAGAGTGTTAGTTCATGGACGCCTTGACAACCATGGGACTGTCTCAGAGGGTTGAGGGCCTGACACATGAGGGGGGACATACCCTTGACCTGATGATCTGCACCGGCCTTGAGGCGGGGGATCTGGTGGTGGGGGATGTAACAGCTTTACCCCTGTGGTGGACGGATCATTACCTCCTCCAGACCAGTCTCCTGGCACATGTCTGCCCCCGGAAAGGTGTGGGGCTGGTTTGTTGGGTATGGAACCAGTGAGGTTCTGGAATGCTCTAGGGGAAATGCATTCCGATCTTGATGATCGTTCATTCGATGACCTCATTGCCTTGTGGGACAGCTTGTTGGGTGAGGCTATCGACCGAATGGCTCCCAAGCATCCGCTTCCAGAGAGCCGACGGCGGGGGTCACTGTGGTTTACGGAGGACCTGCACCAGGTAAAGCAGGATGGATGGCGGCTGGAGCGATGGTGGCGCCAGACTTGTGCCGAAGCTGACCGATTGCAGCATAAAGCTAGTTTAAAAGCTTATGCTGTTGATGTACGGGCAGCAAAGAAGAAGTTCTTTGCTGCCCTCATCACATCTGCAAAATCAAGTCCAGTGGAGCTTTTTTTGGTGGTGCAGAGGCTGGTCAGTCCGGCCTCTCTCTGCCCGCAACTGGAATTTTCCAGTGCCTGCTGTGACATGTTTGCTGATTTAAAATTTATTTATTTTTTAGGATAAAATCGCCCAGACTCACCACGATCTCAGTGTTGCATTTATGACAGTGGATGTATCAGAGGAACAGGAAGCCCCGCCATGTCTGTTGTTGTGGGATCAGTTTCAGTGGGTGTCGTCCGCTGACATGGCGGATGTCCTTGGGACGGTTTGGGCCACCTGTTGTGAATTAGATCCGTGCCCGTTTTGGCTGGTGAAGGCCAGCCGGGAGATGTTAGGGCCATTGCTGGCGGGAGTGGTCAAGGCCTCCCTTAGGGAGGGCAGGGTGCCGAGCCATCTCAAAGAGGCGGTGGTGCGGCCTCTGCTCAAAAAGCCATCTCTGGACGTTGACTCCCTAGCCAGCTATCGGCCTGTCTCTAACTTTCCCTTTTTAGGGAAGGTTATTGAGCGGGTGGTGGCCCGGCAGTTACAGGGGCATCTGGACCGGTTCGGTTTTCTTGATCCCTTGCAGTACTTGTGGCCTTAGTCGATGACCTGCGCCGTGAATTGGATCGGGGCAGATCCTCAATTCTGATCTTATTGGATCTGTCAGAGGCGTTTGATACCGTTGACTACGAGATGTTGGTGGTGAGGCTGCGGGACTGGACTGGGGTGAGTGGAATTGTTCTTGAATGGTTCCGCTCATTCTTGGCAGGGAGAACTCAGTGGGTGGTTCTTGGGGAATGTACATCGTCGCCCCAGAATCTCACGTGTGGAGTCCCGCAGGGTTCTATCCGTCCCTTCTCCTGTTCAGTGTGTATATGCAACCTTTGGGTGAGGTCATGAGAGGGTTCGACGTACGATGTCATCAGTACGCCAACGATACACAACTTTACCTCTCGTTTTCTGTATACCCAGGCCCAGCAGTCTCAGTGCTTACCCGGTGCTTGGCAGCTGTGGGGGACTGGATGAGGAAGAGCCGTCTGAGACTGAATCCTGACAAGATGGAGATAGGACTGGTGGGTGGCTCCCGTCATTGGCGGGGTCTGCCCCCCTCTGGCCGCTCAGGTTTGTAGTCTGGGGGTGCTCCTCGACCCACAGCTCTGCCTGGATTCACAGGTGGAGGTTGTGGCGAGAGAAGCATTTCGCCAATTGCATCTGGTACGATGGCTGCGGCCGTATGTCTCGAGCTCGGATCTGGCCGCCATCATCCATGCTTTTGTTACCTCTCGACTAGACTACTGCAACGTGCTCTGCGTGAGACTACCCTTGATGATGATCTGGAAGTTGCAGCTGGTGCAGAATGCAGCGGCCCGTCGCCCAATGGGGACGGGTCACCGTGAGCACATTACACTGGTGCTCCGTACTCTGCACTGGCTGCCTATTGTCTTCCGGACCCAATTCAAGGTGTTGGTTATGACTTATAAAGCCCTAAACGGCTTGGGCCCTGTTTACCTGCGAGACCGCCTCAAGCCTCGGGTCATTTTGCAGCCCTTGCAGTCGGC